>VYXD01009939.1:228904-254344 GCA_013397195.1 Hylia prasina | reverse complement strand
TCCCATTCCACCCCCTGCCATGGGCAGGGACCTTCCTCTGTCCCAGGCTGCTCCAAACCCCACCCAGCCACAGCTTCTCTGGGCACCCTGTGCCAGGGCCTCCCCACTGGGAGCTGAGATCTTCCAACCCCACAGACTTTCAGTTGTCAGCTTCCCTTGGGAATTGCTGCCTTAAAAATAAGAGAACTTCCTGATCTTGCTGAAGATCAAACTTTCAGACTATTTTTCATTTTAAAGCTCCCTTGTGCCTCTAAACTTTGGTTTAATGCAAACCAAGCTGCTTTCTCACGTGAGAGGTGCAGAGGGAAGAGGTAAGAACAAGACAGGATGCCTGGAACCAACTAGAAAACACTTGGGCTGTGTTCCCTGAGCCTGCTGACAGCCAAAATTCTCTGCCTTCCTCTGGAGATCTAATCTGGTAAATACAGCAGGAAATCCTGCTGATCCCAAAAAACCTTTAATCCAGCCCAGAGCAGCTGTGGCTGCCCCTGGATCCCTGGAAGTGTCCAAGGCCAGGTTGGATGGGGCTTGGAGCAACCTGGGATAGTGGGAGGTGTCCCTGCCCATGGAACTTGGTGGGTTTTGGGGTCCCTTCCAACCCAAACCCTTCTGGGATTCTGCAGAGTTGTTGTTCATTTCCTTCCATGCAAACAAGACCCTTGGAGGTTTCCAGACAGCTCTTTGTGGATCCTGTAGGATTGTCCCTTCCCTCAGGGCACATTCCATCTGCAATCCAGAATGGCATCCTCAGGCTGGGGTAACTCAGCCACAGGGAGATGAAGTTTGGGATGTCTTCTCCACCCGTTTCCTGGGGGTGCTGGAGCTGTGATGCAGAACAGCCTGAGGGAGCAGGAACCTGGAACCAGCTGCTGTGGCATCAAACCAGGCTGCAGTCAGGAGAGCCACACTGTTCCTCTTATCAACCTGCAGATTTATCTGGAATTCCCAATCATTTTCTCATGGCAGAATTCCTGCTCTAACCCCGAGCAGCAGCGAGCCCCGTGTCATTGCCATTTCTAGTGAGCTGAAATAGCAATGGGATGTCCTGCTGAAAAAAATCCTGGATGTTTCCCAACCCTTAGCATCAGGACTACGTTTAGAAGCCCTTTGAGGGGTCTGAGCTAAAAGAGGCTTAGTGGAAAAATCCTAAATAAAAGTTCTAAGAAGAGGTGAATGTATTATGAGGGCAATGAACGAGCGTTTTCCTGGAAACTCGGAGAACTTTTAGGGCAGAAATTTGCCTTTGATGCAGGAACTGGGACCGTCCTGGGAAGTAAAACTGCAGTAAAATATTTGAAAATCTCCCTGAGCTCTGGTGCCTCACAGGGCTTGGCAGCACCAGTGGAAGCCAAGTGAGATGCTACAGGAGCTGCTGTGCTGGAGAGCATGGTCAGATGTCTCATTCCAGAGGGATAAAGGGTGGGACTCACATCCTGCCTCCCAAAACTCTGCAGGGATTTTAGACCCTCCCTCATCTGGCAGCTTAATTCTTTCTTGTTCCCAAATCAGTGAAGTTGTGCTTGTGCAGTTCAGGGCAGTTGGGATCCCAGCTCAAGGAAAGTGCTGCAGAGCATGATTGGGCCCCTCAGGGAATTAAAATTGTGCTTTCAAGGGAGACTAATATCCTAGGAAAATTTCCTAGGAAATATATAAATAGATTTTTTGAAGTGCTTCCTGTCTGCAGTGGAGCTGTGTGAATTTGGGGGGCTTTTGGGTACAAGGCCAAGAACCTTTCACTGGAGAAATATGGGCTGGTGTGTGACTCTGGCCTAGTACAGCCAGAAATAGGGGAAAGTTTGGAAGTGTGGTGGGGAGGGAGGATCTCATCAGGTCAAGGAATGAGCCTGGTATTTCTGGAGGTTGTCCTGACTTAGGGGGGAATTCCTGCAGCCAGGGCTGACCCAGGGCAGCACTTCAAGACAACCTCATATCTCAAGTGAGGATTTAAAGCTTAGTGGAGGTACTTGGGATGGGAACTTTTCTCTCAGCACTGATAAAATCAAGTAACCAAAGACCAGAGGAGCTGGAAAGAAACATAACAAGAATGATTTCTCTGTAGCAGCTGGAGAAGGACTCTGGACAATGGCTTGGAGTGACAGGACACAGGGAATGGTTTCCCACTGCCAGAGGGCAGGGATGGGTGGGATATTGGGAAGGAATTCCTGGCTGTGAGGGTGGGAAGGCCCTGGCACAGGGTGCCCAGAGAAGCTGTGGCTGCCCCTGGATCCCTGGAAATGTTCCAGACCAGGCTGGATGGGGTTTGGAGCAGTCTGGGATAGTGGAAGGTGTCCCTGATGACACCAGGGGTGACTCTGGATGATCTTTAATGTCCCTTCCAACCCAGACCATTCAGAGATTCTATGGTAATGACTGAGCCCTCAATGAGCCACTCCTTAAGGAACTCCTTTCATTTAAAAAGGAAAACAGTTTAAATGAAAGTTTATGGGCCATGTGGGAAACAGTGGAAAGTCCAGCTTTGAGTGTAGCTGCAAAACAGGAATCAAAGAACCAGAGAGTGACCAGTTGTGAGGCAGCTGCCTCTACTGAGCTCTGAGTCACTGGTCCCAGGAGCTTGGGCTGGCCAGTTCTGCTGTGACAGTGGATGTTCTGAGGAACAGTCACTGCTGTGTGACAGCAATTTATACCGTGGCTGTATCTGAGATACCCCCTTACTGCTCAGGAAAAACCTGGCTTCTCCAAAGAGTGGGATTTCTCCCTCTCCTTGGGTCAGAAGAGCCGCTTTTGTTGCTTTCAGTTGCTCAATGAAAAGGAGGAGGAGGGTGGTGGTGGTGAAATCCTCCCTGTTGTCACCCCACCTTTGGCAGCAGCTGTTTGGAGCTCTGATCTCTGCATTTCACAAGCTCCTCACCGTGCCTTGCATGTTCCCCACAAAGCTTGGTTCTCCCATGGATCCTGAAACCACAGCCAGGCTGGACAAGGCTTGGAGCAGCCTGGTCTGATGGAAGGTGTCCCTACCCATGGCAGGGGGTGGAACAAGATGAGCTTAAGGTCCTTTCCAGCCTAAATCATTCTAGAATTCTGTGAAATTGGAAGTTTTTTATAAGGGAACAAACCAGCTCTGCAGTCAGCTTTGTTTTGGAGCTGTGCTCTCAGTCTCAGCTGTGATCAAGAGATCCCAGCCTGGTTTTTCCCTGTCCTGCAACAGCCCCAGTCTGCTGGGAGGAGCTGGATAAACCAAGAGACACTTGAGGGAAAGGTTGGTTTATCTCCAGGCTCTTAGCCCTACTCCAGTAAAGCCATCATCCATCATTTCTCAAAGGTCACTGGGATTTATAAGATTTCTGTTTAGACTTATAATTGGTCTCTTGCTTCCAAGAACGCTTACGGACTGTAAGTCCTTAAAGACATTTCATTTTCCAGCAGTGCCTCTGTCCTGCAGATCCTGGAGGCTCAGTGCTGAAGAGCAAACACTGTTCTCATAATGGGAATTTTCCCCTAATCCTTGCTCTCTGCCTGCTCCTCCTCCCATGGCCTGCAGCCCTGAGCTGCAGTAATTTCTTGTGAGCCTCTAATCCTGGTTTAGTGCCTGAAAGTCTGCTCTGGCAGGATGTTTTGTGTGCAGGCATCGATCAGGTTTCCAGGAAAAAGCCTCAACACCTCTCTTCTTACTGTTTATTCTTGTACCTTTGTCTTTTTCCAGCCAGAGAAGCTTTTGAAGAGGCAGGAAACATCCTAAGTGGCCACGCAAGGATGGGGATGTATTTTGAAGATGATGCCTTGGTTTTGTAAGTGGTTTCTCTTTTTCTTTGGGAGGAATTCAAGCTGATCTGCACTTAGTGGAAGGCAAATGTGAGTGACAGCTACAAGTGACTTTTTCCTGCAGGGAGATGGGACAGGACTCACCCAAAGGGAATTGTCACCTTTGGCTGTGCCACTGATTCTCAGCCTGTCCATGGTCACTTTCCTGCTGTTCATATTCACTCTGGGTATTTTCAGTCCTTCAGCCCCCGTGGATGTGGTTGTGTTCCTCACACAAGCAGGAGCAAACCTTTCTGAAAATAATAATAAAAAAAAACAGGCTGGGAAAATTATACCATCAGTGTGTGAGGGAGAAAGAGTCCTGCCTTTATCTTTCCACGAGGAGAAAAATGATGGATAATCACTGCAGTGCCTTCCCTTGCTCTGGTGGTTGCCCCCAGTCGCCAAAAACAGCCAGAAAAGAAGCTGCTTGTGATTACTTGGGCTAAGAGTGGAGTGGACATTGAGTCTGGGTGCTGGAAAAGGCTTTGGAAGCTGGGAAATAAATGCTGGCTTGCCATGGAGCTGCATTCCTGGTGGAATTGCATCCCTGACTTTAAGCCAAATGGGAGTTAATGGGGTCTTACCTGTGTCATTAAGACTCCAGCAAGTGGCAGAGTCCTTTGGGATGGATTGTGAGAGGTGCTTCAGTGCCTAGAAACTCAGCTGGATCCAGGGGGAATCTCCAGCTTGCCCTGGCATCTCATTTCCATCAGGAATGAGCTATCAAGGCAGAGTTAAAAATCCCAGGAGGTCCTTGGCCTGTTTTTCAGGTGTGGGTTTAACAGCCTGCAGTGCAGCAGGGAATTATTTTCATTAGTTCCTCAGAGGTGTGATGCATTCCTGATGAGACATGGGCATTTTTGTGGTGAGCATGGATAATAAAAATGCAAATACCTTGGGAATACATCTCTATTAACCAAACTGCTCCAGGCATCAGTTAAAACTTTTCTTCCCTGAGGGTTTCAGCCCAGCTGATAGAAGGAATAAAAGCAGAGGACAGGGTGATCTCTCAAGGTACCAGCAGAAGAAGCCTGTGCTCTCTCAGAGCTGACACATGCAAGAATCCTCCTCCCTGCTCCTGCTCCAGGAGTCTGCAGCCTGCTCCTGTTTAGCAGGAATATTTAGTGCAGTTTATATTGATAGTCCTTCTGCCAAATTTGGATTTTGGCTGTGATTTGTGGGTGAAGCTACTGTAGCTGATGGGCTTCTCAACTGTAAGCAGAAAGTAAACACTTACAGGAATTCCTTTTGCAAGAGCCAGGCTCACTTCCCTTCTTCAGAAAATGAAAAGCTGTTCTTCAGCTCAGTGCTCATGGAGAAAATATTTGTGGCTCCCAGGTCACAGAAAGCTGATTCCCCTTTTGTGCATCCTGTAGACCTTTTCCAGAAAAAAAAAGGGG
Organism: Hylia prasina; assembly: GCA_013397195.1. Lineage (NCBI taxonomy): Eukaryota > Metazoa > Chordata > Aves > Passeriformes > Sylviidae > Hylia > Hylia prasina. The sequence continues at coordinate 249,182 of VYXD01009939.1, read as the reverse complement.
CTGCAGGATACACAAAGGCTGTTGTCAGCAAAGCTGTTTGCTCAGCAGGCACCTGCTGGGCTGGTCACTAATGAAGGGGAAAAAGGGCATTGAGGAAGAAATGCTTTGCATGAGGTCGTTATTTATTTCCACGTGGATGTCAGAGGTTCCTGCCAAGTATTCGTTTGCAGATGGTTTTGATTGAAATGCAAGGCTCGTGTTACCCACTGAATGGTCCTGCTGTATAAATAGAAAGCTGTGGTGAGCAACAGCACAACCCCTCAGCACCAGGAAGAGGAGAAGGGATTTCAGGATAGAGTGCAGCTGGGGAATTTGGTGATTTTTCTGACAGTATATAAAAGATATTTCCTTGTAGAATCATAGAGCCCCAGAATGGTTTAGACTGGAAGAAATCTTAAAGCCCATCCAGTTCCACCCCCTGCCATGAGCAGGGACACCTTCCACGATCCCAGGGTGCTCCAACTCCCATCCAGCCTGGCCTTGGACACTTCCAGGGATGGAGCAGCTTCTCTGGAATCCTCTTCCAGTGCCTCACCACCCTCACAGATGCTTATCAAAAGCTGCTGAACAAAGTGATGTATTTTAGGTACAGGCAACAAGGGTCCTCACTCCTCTGAGCCATGACCAAGCCAAGGAATCTCTTTAAAACCCACAGAAGCTTAATAAGTTTGAAATCCCTGAATTAAATGTTTTTAAGGGTTTTGCCAGCCTTAACCAACAGTAAGTACATCAGCTCACAGTGAAGTTTGCAGTGGGTGCATTGGTCCCAGAGAGACAAATGCTGTGATGGAGGATGGGAAAGGCCTCCATAAGAGTTGGACACCATGGAAAGGAATTATCTGCAGTTTCCTCCACTTGTGTCATTGATGACCTAAAGAAACTCTTCCCTGTGAGGGTGGGCAGGCCCTGGCACAGGGTGCCCAGGGCAGCTCTGGCTGCCCCTGGATCCCTGGCAGTGCCCAGGGCCGGGCTGGACAGGGCTTGGAGCAGCCTGGGACACAGTGGGAGATGTCCCTGCCCATGGCAGGGGGTGGAACAGGATGAGCTTTAATGTCCCTTCCAACCCAAACCATTCTGGGATTCTTTGGTGTCGCAGCCTTTGAAAAATTGCCAGGAGCCTTTGAAAAACAAACCAGACATGCCCCCCAGGAACTGCAGAGGCAGCTGATTTCCCCTGTCACACCCTTCCAGTGCCATCTGCAGCCTCCAGGGCTGAAGTTCCTCAAACTTCCAGAAAGTTGCTGTCCTGGCTTGGTGTCCCCCCTGCCCCTTCATTGCTCAGACTTCTCCTGTTTTTGCTTTTCCCACTTTCTCAGCTTTTCTTTGAATACCTTGAACCCTCTTACCAGAAGGACATGGTGGAACAAAGGATGATCTGGCTACTCCACCAGGAGTGGGTGGATGCAGCCTGTGGGTGTTGCTCCAGGGTGGGACTTGGACTTCACCAACATTTTTGGGCTTGTTCACTGAGACAAAAATTGCATCTCCAACCTGGAGGATCCAACCCTGTGTGGGTTGTGTCCCTTGGGTGGAATCTGAGACCTCTGTTTGCCTTGGCTGGGGAGGCAGAGTGAAGCCCTGGGTGGGTGTTTGCGTCACCCAACCGTAGGTGTGAAAATGAAGGAGAAGTAGGAATAAAATCCCAAAATCCCAGAATGGGTTGGGTTGGAAGGAACCTTAAATTTTATCCTGGTTTTCCATGGACAGGGACACCTTCCGCTATCCCAGGTTGCTCCAAGCCCCATCCAACCTGGCCTTGAACGTTTCCAAGGATGGCACACGTCTCCAGGAGGATGCCAGCTCTGTGTGCAGCACGTTTGGGGTGTGTCCAACCTCTTTGTGCCCATCCCTCTTTTTCAGATCCCAGAAATACTCCGTGTCCCCCCCTGCCCTCCTCCTCGCCCGGAGCGGAGGCCGGAGCGTGGAAGGCATCTCTCTGTCCAAACACAGCCTGCAGGACATGGTGCAGATGATCAGATATGAGCTGCTGGACATTTTTGTGAGTAAAAATAAAATGAAAATGTCCTTTTTTCCATTGCAGTCATTTGCAGAGTTCTGATTATAGCTGTGGAAGGGCCACGTCCGCTCGTTATTTTTATCGTGCCGAGTTTGTTTTTAAATTTTATGACTTGGAGCAGGGAGTCTGCACAGAAATCTGCTGTTTGCTGTGTGGTCTTGGAGCAGGAGACCCCAGAGCTGAGGGACTGGCCTCAGAGTCACTCACCTGCTGCAGCAGTGGCTTGGCCTCCCTCAGGGTTTATTCCCTATTCCCAGGGCTTTTTCCATGTGCCTTTTGGAGACTCACATCCCCATCTCCAAGCTCACAGCTCCTCCCACAGACTCGGTGCACTTGGGCTGGGCAAAGACATCTCCAAGTGCACCAAAATCCCAGCCCTCTTCCAGCTTCCCACATTCCACACGGACACTGCAGCCTTGCTTAACCCCTGCACCCTCGTGTAAGGACAGAAAGTGGAATTTCCTCCTGTTTTCTCCTCCTCATAACCCCCCAAGTTCTTGTTTGTGACGTCCTGCAGCCAGAAATCACCGTGCCAAATCTGCCCCAGTACCTGCAGCTCGGGAAGCCCTTCCTCATCCTCTTCAGTGCTGGTGACATCAGTCAGATGGAAAGGAAGGAAATGCTGAAGGTGGCAAAAGGAGGACCCCACCAGACATTTGTGGCTTGCTGGTTGAACCTGTGAGTGTTTGAAAGTCTCTCCTTTCCATTAACTCGCTCTGAGCCTTGCAGAAAAACAACCCTGAGGCTGCATTTACTGAAAACACAAGTTGGTGATGTGATTATTGGGTCTGAAATCTTCAGGAGCTGGGAGGTCAAACCATTGAGCAATGGTTCACTCAGTGTTCTGGGCAACTGCAAAAAAATGCCTGACAAAGTAAAACTAGTAAATATTTTATTGATTCCAGAGATCATTTTCAATGGAGGAAAATGTTCTCTAGTGCTTGTAGTAGCTTGACCCTGGGTCTGGTGTTATTTGTATTTTTGTTGCATGTGGGAAGAAAAAAAAAAAAGGAAATTTGCCCTCCTGGAATGTCTTATGGTGATTTTCCACCAGCAGTTAGAGGGAATGACTGGTCATTGACTGGGGAAAGAAAGTTTACACTAGAAGGTTCAACCAGAAGCCCCATAAATCAAACTTTAAAAATATTCAGGCAACAAAATTACTTCGAGACCTGAGAAACAGAAGATTGTAGGAAATGTTTTTGGGTTTTGGTTTGGTTTTTTTTTTTTTTCCTTAATCCTCCTCTTCTTAGTTGCATTTTGAATTTTTGGCCACTGTTTGTTTTACCCAAGCCCAGAGAAACTTCAGTGGCTTAATCATAACGTGCTTTGAAGTCTGGGAAGCGCCGTCCAGCGTGGGCTGGAGTTTGGCTGAGGGGGAAAAACTCACATGTGCTCAGAGAGAAGGGGACTGGGCTGCCAGTAATGCACCAGAAACGAGAGCCCTGGAACTCCCCCACCTACACATCTGCCTTTGCTCTGCCTTCCTGAGACACAAAAAGCCTTCCTGTGCCAGAGCAGAATGGCTCTGCCACAAAACAGGGCGGGATCCCAGAGTGGTTTGGGGTGGAAGGGACCTTAAAGTCTCAGTCCATCCCCTGACATGGGCAAGGACACCTTCCACTATCCAGGCTATCCCATCCACCCCGGTCTTGGACATTTCCAGGGATCCAGGGGCAGCCACAGCTTCTCTGGGCACCCTGTGCCGGGGACTCCCCACCCTCACAGCCAAGAATTCCTTCCCAGTTATCCCATCTAACCCTGCCCTCTGGCAGTGGGAAGCCATTCCCTGTGTCCTTGTTAAAAGTCCCTCATCCTAGAAAAAGGCCCTCATTCCCAAGGCAAGAGCCAGCTCAGACATGAAGCCTTTAAATACTGCTGGAATGTCTCAGCTCCCTTGTGGGCTTGCTGTCCCTCTGCCTCAGTGTCCTGTTTTCTCGGTGTCCCGTGAGGAATTTGCCTTTCCATCCCTGTGGAATTGTTGTTGCCGTGGGGCAGTGGCAGCAGCTGGGCTGGAAGGAGCTGGCAGCTGTCCCTGCAGACAGGGTCAGACCCTGGGGGGCTGCAGGACCTGTCCCACTCTTGTCCCACCTGTTCCTAGAAGCTGAAGGGGGAAAACATCTCCCACTTTCCTGCAGAGTTTGTCCTGCTCAGGGATTTCTTCACACATCCAGGCTGTTGTCTGCTCTCTCTCCATTGGATCCTGACAGGCTCCCTAAGCATCAAGCTTATTTGCAGTGCTTAGAATCAGAGAATTCTGGAATGGCTCAGGTTGGAAGGGACCTTAAAGCCCATCCTGTTTTTCCACGGGCAGGGAAACCTTCCACAATTCCAAGCCCCATCCAGCCTGGCTTTGAACACTTCCAGGGACGATGCTGCTGCAGTCCCACCAAACTCTGCTTTGCTGGATGTGACCCAAGGGCTTTGGTGGTTTTCTGGCTCTCAGTCCTGTTGTGCTGCCAAACCTGAATCTCCTCTTCCCAACAGGAAGAAGACTCCAGTGGGACACGGGATCCTGAGGACGTACTTTTCCACCACTCCTTCCTTGCCCCTTCTCCTCTGGGTGAACCTCCATGCTGGGGGTCAGGTATTCAAGTTCCCATCAGAGCAGTCCATCACTGAGATGAACATCTTGTCGTGGCTGGAGAAGCTCCAGGCAGGACTGGAGATTCCCAGCAGTAAGTGGACACAGGTTTATAACGTTCCCCAGCACCCACTGTGAGCTCCAGTCTGTTTATGAGAAGATACTACGTGCAATAAATTGTCTGCCCTGGAATTTAACGATGGAAAAACCAGCTCTGCTTGTTAGAGCTGGAGAAGTACAAATAGTCCAGCCAGGAGAGAATGCCCACACTCACAAGTTTGGCTCTGAGCATTAAACAGTCCCAGTGGATAGTTTGGAATTGACATCTTTTTCCCTGTGATAATCCCCAAATCTGGCTGTGTTTTCCCGTTCCCAGCCACAGCTTGCTAATAAAAAACCTCCCAGCTCCCAGTTGTCAGTGCAAGAAGTAGCTGCTCTTTAGGCACCTTCCTGCATTTCTGTTTGGATGGGAAAGGTTGAGGAAGCTGGTGTTTTATTGGGGGCTTTGGGACATAAAGGGTTGGCTTGTGCTGTGGAGCTTTTCACTGCATCCCTCCTGTCTTGATCAGCCTGATGAGGCTTTGGAGGAAGCCAGAATGGATCTGCTTTCCTCAAGAGAGCTGGAGAGGGACTTGGGACAAGGGGTGGAGGGACAGGACACAGGGAATGGCTTCCCACTGCCAGAGGGCAGGGATGGGTGGAATATTGGGAAGGAGTTCCTGGCTGGGAGGGTGGGGAGGCCTCTGGTGCCCCTGGATCCCTGGGAGTGTCCCAGGCCAGGTTGGACAGGGCTTGGAGCAGCCTGGGATAGTGGAAGGTGTCCCTGCCCATGGAAGGGGGTAGAATGAGTTGATCTTTTAAAGTCCTTTCCACCCCAGATCATTCTGTGGTCCTTTGATCTTCCAGAAGAGATTTTGCATTTTGTATTCCTTAGAATGGAGGGGGAAAAAAAGCCATAATTCCTCAGAAAGGGAAATACCCCTGGAGGTGGGACATAACTCTGCCCCTACTAACTGGGACTGTATTTGCTGCTCAGGTACCTTGTCTGAGGAAGACTGGAAGCCACCACTCCCCGCTTACAACTTCCTCCAGATGATGGAGCCATCCCTGCCTGAGCTGTCCCCTCACCCCGGGGACACCCAGAGCCCACCCCAGAGCCCCGGAGGGGACACTGCCGGAGGGGACGGTGCCACCCAGGAAGAGCCATCCCAGGAGAGCACTGCAGAGGAAGGTGTTTCCCCTGGGAGGGACCTGCGGGGGACAGCCCCGAGGCTGGCAGCCAGGGACAAGCAGGGCAAGAGGCACAGCGAGCTCTGAGAGCCGGGCTGGGGAAAGGGGTGGGGCTGCCCTGGGAATCCTCGCGCTTCCCCAGCCTTTTCTCCAAGGAGAGAAGTGGTTTCAGCTGTCAAGGAATGGTGAAGGGAAAGGCCACTCCCTGCTGCAGAGTGCTGGGGGCTTCTGGTGCCAAGAGGAACGTGTCTGTGCATCCCACATGTTGTTCCCTGGCTGCTGCTGGGAGCTCACTGAGCAACAAGCTACACTGGAAAAGACAAATCAGCCCTGCTCCGTAGATTCCCCGAGTCTCAGAGTCGCTTCCGTTGCCCCTGAGCAGGGAGAAGTGAGTGATTCCAAGATAAAAAGTGCATTTCTCTCCTCCCTGGTTGCAGGAGAAGCTCTACTGATGTGTGACAGAATATGCTGTGATTCCATCTGCCCTGGAACCATGTGGAGCTGGCATTCCACACTCCAAGGCTGCTCCAACCAGCCCCCAGTTGTATTTACACCTGACTCGTGACCCGAATTCATGAGCATGTTCATCCTCAGGGGGAAGAGGAGGATCTGGTCGAAGCAGATTTATTCCAGAGGCCAGAGCTCAGGTCACACAACAGTCCTGAATAGCTGGGACAAAACTCTGCCAGCAAATCCCGAGGGTGGGCAGGTTGGGAGATGGCTTTCCTCACTGCTGGCATTTTCTTGGTCACAAGCCCAGGGGGTTATTTGCAGCCTCGATTTGTCTTTGCTCTCGGTGACAGTGGTGCCTCCTGAGCCAGGAATGGTGCAGGGAGCAAGGTCTGTGGAAAGCTGAGTGCTTTGGAAGAGGGGAGGGAGATGAAGGGCAAGGCTGGACCCTTCCAAGGTGGGATGGAGCTGCTTCGCATCCAAAACTTTTAAGTGGGGAGATGCAAAACCCAGAGAAGTGGATTTTTCCAGCCTCTGTTCATCTCCTGGGGACAAGAAATGGCAGGGGGTTGAAAGCAGAAGGTCTTTAAGGTCCCTTCCAACCCAAACCATTCTAGGATTCCATGATCATCCCACTCCTTTCAGTGAACATCTCCCGTCCACGTCACTGCTGAGATGTGCTGGGAGACTCAGCTCCTCCTCCTACTCCTTAGGGCTCTGAAATGACTGGAAAGAGGAAGAAATGCTGGTGAGGGGCTGCTGAGAGCATTGCAAGCTCTGAATTTCTCATTCTGCAAGCAGCACACATGGCCGTGAGGCTTTGGAAATACCCAGAAATAGATCATCAGTCCTGGGCTCTCCTGGAAGCCCTTAATTGAGAGAGAACATTTTTGGACTGAGTGACAGGCTTTGAGCCAAAATGTATGTATTTAAAGGAATAAACTGCAGCCTGCTGATCAAGGGCATCATTCCCAAGGGAAGGGTGTGAGCAGATCCTTGGTGTGTTCCCGTCATTCCTCTGCTCCATAAGGTCCTTTACGCTGCTGAGTTCCATGAACTGTACATTGGTCATTTCCCATCCTGTCCCTGCTCATCAGCATCAAATCCCAGAATGGGTTGGGTTGGAGGGGACCTTAAAGCTCATCCCATCTCATCCCACTCCTTCCATGGGCAGGGACAACTTCCACTGTCCCAGACTGCTCCAAACCCCATCCAAGCTGGACTTGGACGCTTCCAGGGATCCAGGGGCAGCCACAGCTTCTCTGGGCACCCTGTGCCAGGGCCTCCCCACCTTCACAGCCAAGAATTTCTTCCAATTATCCCATCTAACCGTGCCCATTGGCAGTTTGAAGTGGAATAATTGGGTTTTTCATTGCATCTTAAATAAACTCCATCTCCAGTCGGCTCCTCTGCGTCTGTTTTGGGTGGTGGGAGCAGGGGGCCTCATCAGCAGGATCCTTTCCTTCCACAGGAGCGTTCCACACTCTTATCCACGTGTCCTTTTCCAGGCACGGCCCTTCTCCCGTGCGGGGCCGGGGCAGGAGTTTGTCACTAGGGGTCAGTGCCACATCTCCGTTGTGGCTTCCCAAATCCCGGCGCTGCTGGGCTGAGGCCGGAGCGTCACCGCCGGAGCGCTGGAGGTCAGGAGCAGCTTCCCAGTGGGATCCCGTGGGGATGCTGCAGCGTGAGGGGCCGTGCCTGGGGATCCCCGGCTCTGCTGCCTTCACCCCCAGCATCAGCAGCGAGATCCATCAGCTCCAGCCTCCCAGGCTGGGTTGGGATGCCCCAGAGCTGAGTCCACCTTGCAGGTGGCAGCACAGAGACTTGGGATGTGCTTATCCATGTCCCATCGCTGCCCGAATGCAGCTGGACTGCCAGCTGTGGGTTTGCTCTGGATGCAGGCCATGGTCCTGGACCACATCAGGTGGCTTTGACTTTACTGGGGTTTTATTTTTCAATACAAAATGTGTTTCTCCACTGTGTAGCCCAAACAGGCACTCGGGGAAATCCATGGAGGCAGAAACGTGCCAGGTGATGTATGGACAGAGGGAAATGTTAGGGATACTGATGGGGGTGTGCATCCCAAAGTTTCCTCATCCAGCAGAGGAAATGCTCCAGCCCTTGGCTGTTCCCAACAGCTCCAGCTCTGGGGGCAGAGCGGGGCAGAAAGAAACACTCCGAGGGTGTTTATGGAATCAGAGCCACGGAGTGCTTTGGGTTGGAAGGCACCTTTAAAGGGCATCCAGTCCAACCCTGCCGTGGGCAGGGACACCTTCCCCTGGACCAGGCTGCTCTGATTCCCATCCAGCTTGGCCTGGAATTGCAGCCTTGGGTGAGAAGTGAGGCAGAGGAGGCAGAGCTGGTATTCTGGGGGACACCTGTGAGGGACAGAGTGATTCCCAGGAGGCTGGAGGGGCAGGATCTGTCCTGCACACGGAAGGCAGCAGGGTCTGTGTGCTCACCAACCTCCCTGTGTCACTGCTGCTGCTCAAGCGAGGTGAGATCACCCGGGCCACTGATGTTATCAGCTCCCTCTTCAACCGTTTAACAATAAAAGCCGTGTTTGTCTGGATAAACCACAGCTCTGCCTCCCTCGGGGCTGCAGGCTCAGCTGAAGATTTCCTGGCTGATAAGGATCAACCGTGGCTTCAGACCCAACTCTTCCTCTGGTGGGACTTCATTTCAGTGGGTGTTTGGTTGTGCTCTCAGGAGCCTCTCAGAGGGGGTGTTTAAATTATCAGAAGATAAAACAAAGATACACACGCACCCATAAAAGGATTATGTGCTTGTCCTGGAAGCAAAACAATTTATTGTCCAAAACAACAGGAAATTCTCCATGCACTCCTTGTTGGCCCCTTCCAACTCAGGGTATTCTGTGATTCTTTGTCTGTTCCCATCCTTAAGGAATCCCACAAAGCCAGGCTGGCAGCAGTGCTCACTACAGGGCAGAGGGAATATTTAAAGTGTCTGTAGTGTTTTCCATGTTTAAAAGCTTTTACAGGGAGTGATCTCAAAACCGTGGGACATCGGAAGCAATCGCGGCATTTCTTCCAAGTTTTTCACCCTTGGAGCAGAACCAAGGTGGAGACAAACCCTTGCCTTGGAATGTGGATTTTCCAAATTGGCTGAGAATTTCCAAATTCCCAGCCCATCCTGGGCAGCTGATGGGTAGGCACTGTCCCTCCTGGCAAGCCTCATTCCATGGCCAGGCTCTGCTCTGGGATGCAGCTGCAGGACGGCAGAAGAGGCTGCAGGAGGGAGGAGGCAGGACAGGACATCATCCCCAGGAGGGAGATGCTGCCAGGCAGGAGCAGGGCCACGGGAAGGACAGATCTGCCTGGACAGATTCCAGCAGCGCTGCCAGGATGTGGAGCAGGACAAGACCTGGTGAGCTGGCTCGTGTTCCCTGAGCCCGTCGGTGCCTGCGGCAGGGTGGGGACAGGGAGGCTGGCAGGGCTGGGGGACAGGGAGAACCAGTCCCTCCACGGCATCTGGTGGCTCAGCCTGGCAGAGATGCTTTCCCTGCAGGGCAGGGTCCTCTCCAGCAGGGCTTGGCCGTGATCCCTGCCCTGGAGCACCCACCCCTGCCTCAGGGCTGTCTGTCTGGAGCCGCCGGGTGAGGTGAGGCTGAGCTGCTGCCGAGGGCTCTGGGACAGCCTCACCCAGACCTCAGCCACCCCAGGGTGATGAAATCCATCCTGGTGCCCTGGATGTGTTCCCGGGGCGTTTGGCATTGCCTGAGGGGATGGAGAAGGATCCCGCAGCTGCCTGGCGTGTCCGTCATTGCCAGTGTGTCCCCACCCCTGTGTGTCCCCTCCCCGAGCCCACACAAAGCCCCTGCTGCCTGTCGCTGTGGGGCAGGTGGTGGGGACCGAACAGGGACAGTCTGGGGACAGACAGACAGATGTTGGTCCATCCAGGAGAGGGATGGGAAGTGACTGATGCCATAATAGCAGAGTTGGAGGTGGCTGAGGAGCTGTGCTGGGGAAGGGAAGGTGCAGGTGCGGGATGGAGCTGGGATGTGAGATAAGGGGTGGTGGCTGAGCAGGATGGGGTTCCTCACCACACAGGGTGGCTCTTCCACCTGGCACTTCCATTGCTAAAAATACAAATGGCCCAGGAAAGTGTCCCCAGCCCCCAACCTGCTGGGTGTGGCCAGGCTGGGATGTCCATTCCTTCTGCCCCATGCCCAGCCTGGGCAGGAGTTGGGTCTCAAGGACACCACTGGCTCCATCCTCCTGGATGAGGATTGGGGTGGAGCTGGGAAGATCAATCCAAACCAGCTCCTCACAGAACATCTTCTGTCTGTATTTTCCCTTCCCACAGACGTGCTCCACCTCCAGCCTGTCCTGGCACTGCACCCACAGCTCTGCTCTCCTGCTCCATTCCCAAACCAGGTCCGTGCAAGGTCCTCACTGCTCGTGACTCACACGGGTCAAAGTCCAGGCTGGAAGAGCAGCAACCACCATGGACCATCCCTTCCCAGTGCCTGTCCTGCTGCTCCCCTAAAGCAGGAGCCCCCAGGGCTCCACAGGGAGCAGAAGTGGCAGGTCCCCTTGGGGACATTGTTGTTCATTGTCCATTGTTCCCTCTTGGCTCGACGTGGAGCGATAAGTGGGGACAGGGCAGCGCTCGGTTCCTGCTCCCCGACAGGTTATTTCCCGACCTCTCCTTAGGTAAACTCAGCCCTTCACCTCCCTGAGAGTTTGCTTTGCTCTCCCTCACCCCTCCAGCGCGGCGTGGGGCCCAGGAGAGCAGCCTGGCTCTATTAATAGCCCGTGGAATTGCCAAATCCCTCCTGTGTGTTGTAAGAGTGGCTGCAAGGCCATGATTCAGCTCCGTGGTAACGCACGGGACGGTTCCCCAGCGTGGCTGTGGTGGGGAAGAGCCCGGCTCTGCTGCAGCCCTGCAGGGCAAGCTGGGCTCTCCACTGGGGAGGGGAGATGGGGAAGAGCCCAGCAGCTGGGAGTGCTTGGCTTGCTGGCAACACAAATGGTCCTTTAGCTGAACTTGGTGGTGTTCTCTGCATTGGCCACTGCCCGAGCTTGCTCTGCACATGGATCCACAAAGAGGAAAATCCAGGAGCCTCAGAGAGGGCAAAGCCATGGAATCATGGAATCCTGGAACCATTTAAGTTGGAAAAGACCTCTAAGATCATCGAGTCCAGCCATTCCCCCCAGCACTGCAAAGTGCCACCAAATCACGTCCCCAAGTGTGTCCACACAGCTTTTAAATCCCTCCAGGGACAGTGGCTCCACCACTGCCATAGGCAGCTCTGCCAGTGCTTGGCAAGCCTTTCCATGAAGAAATTTTCCCTAATATCCAATCTAAACCTCCTCTGGAGCAACTGGAGGCTTTTTTTTCTTGTCCCCAGGGCTGAAGCAGGCTCTTGGGGTTGAAATCCGTGGTTTCCCTATCCCAGCCTTGCTCCATGAGCAGTCCTGCCTAGAGGAGAGGGGAGAGCAGAAGCTCAGTGCAGTGCATGGAGCATCTCCTCAGGCTCCTGCTGAGTTTGAATCCTTGGAATCTCCTTAAGCTGTGCCTGTGAGTGACTCACGTTGGGGAGTGGGAGCTCTGCAGGGCTGAGGTGACTCCCTGTGGATCCTGGACCTGCTGCAGGGACATGTGGGACACAAGTGACCCATGGGGAGAGGTGGGATCCTGGATGTGGAAGTGCAAGGGATGCTGCAGCTGGGAGAGTTCAGCTTAGCACAGCAGGGAGCAGGCAGGGAGCCCCAGCTCTGAGCAGGGCCAGGCACCAGCACCAAGGCAAATATTTGGAAAGGCAATTGCTGCCCAAAAATAACTGGAAAAGCTTTCAGGAGCAAAGCTGGAGCAGTGTCTGGGGGCAGCAGTCAGAGTCCCCCAGCCCAGGGCAGCTCCCAGGCACAGGGGACAGAGATGGGAAAGGGGAATGACCAACATCTGCCCATGAATTATCCTTCCCACGGCAGTGGGGGGATCTGTGAGGCTTCTTCTGGAGACACCCCATCCCATGGACCTGGAAGCTGAATTGGGGAAAAGCAGCATCATCCTCCTTGTCAGTACAGGGACACTGAAATGCGGGTACCAGCATCCAGATAATCTCATTTGCTCCCAGGAATCAGCACCTTGGGATTCAAAGGGGCTGTGTGCTTTTGAAGGGCACAAGGTGACAGAGGGATGGAGCAGATTCCCCACTCCAGACACCCAGCTTGGAGCTCAGAAAGTTCAGCCCTCTCCCACTGAGCCAGAGCTGGGTGTAAATCCAAGCAGGCAGCAGGGACAGGCACCAGGAACATCAAGATGGGATTCCTTGCCAGGGGAATGTGTCCAGAGCCAAATCCTGCCTCTTCCTGAGCCATTCCTGCCTTTCCCTCCTGCTGAATCTCACTGTCACTCCCTGAATCCCAGGGACTGACAGTGAGATTCACACCTCCCAGGAAGGGCACGGCCCCAAAAGGGCACATGGAGGGTGACAAAACCCATCTCCAGGTGTTGGGAATGAGCTAAGAGGACAACCAGGGTGGGAACGACCGGTTTGAGTCACCTGGCCACTGTCCCCTCCTGTGTCCCCACCCTGGTGACACTCATCCTTCCTCCCCCTTTCAAGAAGAGCGTGAAAAAAGATGAGCTGGCAACTCTGCCACACCATCCTCAGGGGCTCTGGCTCCCGAGGGACACCAGCTGAGGGCCCCAGAGGGACAAATCCCAAAAGCTCCAGGTCCCTTGCCTCTCCTTGCTCTTCCCCCGGCGCTGGGGAGGAGGCAGCAGTGAGGCTCCATAGGCTCCAGGTGCAGCCAGGATCCTGTTTCGCTCCTGCTCTGAGGCCACACTGAGCTCCTCACCAGAGTCTTCCCTACCAGGGATGCACTCAAAGTGCTTTTGGAGCCTTAATTAAGTGCTGGCTTAATTATAGAGCTGGCTGTGACATTCCTGTGTCCCTGCGCCCCACCTGGCAGTGCTCCATGTTCCCACTCATCCCCGGCCCCGGGGCATCAGCAAACCCCAAAATCCACAAATAAAACAGCCACCAAAACCCAACCTGTCTGTTCATCCTCACTCCATGATTTCCAGTGGTGCTGGAGACAGGAGTTGGGAATGTCTGTGGCTTCCAGCTGGGACACGACGCTGCAGCCTTGTGCTGTTGCGTGTGTGGGTAGGGTGGGAGGTTGGCCCCAAGAGGTTTGGAGGTGCCAGCACCAACGCTGGGCGTGGGTCACCTCCTGTGTGGCACCATCCCCAAGGACACCAGGGTGGCCATCCTGGGTGGCACCTGCAGCAGAGACCCCCAGGGCGAGGCTGGCATCCAGCCTTCCCTCTGCCTGTCCATCCAGAGGGACACCCAGTCCTTTCTCCCAGTTTGCAACTGGGGGCAGAGGGGTCCCTCTCTCCACCACGACTGGGATGCCCAGCATGGACTGGAGTCCTAGAAATTCAGAATTTGGGGTTTTAATGGTTTAGACACCATTTTAAAATGGTGTCTGTTTAAGGCTATAGAGGATTTGGGGTGTTGTCTTAGTCCTTCTTCACCTTCTTGCCTCTTCTCCACAAATCTGGGTGGTTTTCTGTAATTAAGTGAAAGATGCCCACATTGCAGGTTTCAGGTGATCATAATTAAATTAGAAGCATAAATAATATAGATGTCAACTGTTTATTAGATAATTGGGACTTAAATAGCCTTAAATAGACCCCATTTTAGCTCACTTTCTCAACTTATTAAAGAGAGCTCACATCTCGCGAGTTTGTAATAGATAAAGATAATAAATTTCAGAGTGAGACTTCAAAAACAACGTCTCCTGAGTTTTATTCTCCCTCAGCTCAGAGCACGAAAGAGCAAAGAATTCCAACATGTCCCCACTGCTGGGAGTGGGCAAACAGGGATCTCTCTCCCCCTGGGAGTGAAGCAGCTCAGGAGAAAGCCACGGAGAGTGAAACGGGAGGGTGGGAACGTGATCCAGGCACATTCAGGTGGGAATGTGTCACCCCGGGGCTGCCCCCACCAGAGGAAATCCCTCTTCATTCACGGCCTGGGAAGTCCTGTGGCTTTTTGGGACCCAGCAATGCCACCCCACAGCAGAGAGGGCTCTGGGTGCTGCCAGGTGCCAGCCTCGCTCCCCGCCCGGGCAGCCTGGCCACGGAGCATGTAGGAAGGCAGCGACATTCCAGGGATGACACACAGGTCACCAAAATGCTTCCTGGGCTGAGTAAGAGAGAAAGCTGGAATTTTTTCGCCCAGCAGGGATTTCTCTCTTCCTTTCTCGCAGCCAGCAGCACGGTTTTGAGGACTCTGCTCCAGCTGGGACAGGTCTCACATGTTTTACTTTATCTGACTTGACTTTGCTCTGCAGTCTGGTTCCCAGGGAATGGGAAATGCTTCCCAACACAGCCCAGCCAGCCCTGCCTCCCAATGGCAGAGCTTCAACTCTTCCCCATGTCCTGCCACGGCTGCAATTCCCAGCTTTTCCCCCTGGCGGGACACCCCCTACATCCCTTGTCCCCACAGGGTGTGCTCCCCACCCATGGATAAATCCCTGGAAAGCCCCAAGTGCCTTGGGGGTGGGATCCCTTCACAAAGGGGCTGGGTTGGCTTTTGGGAACAACTGTCCATCGCCAGCTGAGGTTGTTCTGGCTTCCCTTGTCCTTGGACTCATTCCCTAAATCCCAGCTCATGTCTGCTGGTGGAGACAAGCTACAAAGAGCCCTTCAGCGTGAGCCAGCAGGGCCAGCCCTACACATTCCTGTCCCCAAACAGCTCCTCAGGCAGATCTATGTCTTTAGGATATGAGTTAAAGCAATTTAATCACAAGCCTCCTGATGTCCATTTCCTTTGGACCTCCTCATGATGCTCTTTTCTTGAGCAACATCCCTCTGAGTTCCTGGGGATGGTTGGGAATTGAGTCACCGGGTGCAAGGACGGTGTAACCCCGCTCTGCTCTGCTCCCACTCCAAGGATCTTCCCTGATCCCCCGTAGTCCAAACTCCTCTGTGCACCCACCCGCCTGTGAGGGGAAATTCGAGGGCTCCAGTGGTGCTGGGAACATCCTGCTGCTTGATATCTGGGATATGGAGCCAGGCTGGGAGAGCTGGGGGTGTTCACCTGGAGAGGAGAAGCTCCAGGGAGAGCTCAGAGCCCATTCCAGGGCCTGAAGGGCTGGAGAGGGACTGGGGACAAGGGATGGAGGGACAGGACACAGGGTGTGGCTGCCCCTGGATCCCTGCAAGTGTCCAAGGCCAGGTTGGACAGGGCTTGGAACAATCTGGGACAGTGGGAGGTGTCCCTGCCCGTGGCAGGGGGTGGAATGGGATGAGCTTTAAGGTTCCCTCCAACCCAAACCATTCTGGGATTCCGAGACAGTTTTTCTTGGACGTACAGCCAGGTCCATTTCCTTGCCCAGACGGAAAAAGGTGACTTTTTGTCCCTCCCAGCCCTCGCCCCCAGCTGGCAGTGCTGACATTGGTCACTTTATTCTCTGCAGAGCTCAGCTCTTGCTCATCCCTCCTCGCTCTCCTGGCCACTGCCCTCTCACAGTGACCTCTGCCTGCCCTGTCCTGCTCTAACATCCCCAACATGAGGCTCTCTGGGATTTTCCAGACCACAGCAGCTGTTGGTCTGTGTTGGGAATGTCCCACAAACTGGATTTTCAGCCAGCTCCTTGTCCCTTTTCCATCCTGGCTGTCCCCCCCTGGAATGTGGCTCCCTGTGGGAGACACCCAGCTCCCCCTCAGCTGCTGCCATCCCCTACAGATCCCCTGAGAGGACAGGACAGTGACCTCACAGGAGGACAAGGACACTCTAAGGGGGGTTTAGACCCTCTAGGAGGATGAGAATCCCACAAGGACAAGGATCACCCACAGGAGAACGGGGACCCTGTTGCCAGGACAAGGATCTCACAGTGATTCCCTGAGACAGGGTCTTCCCTGCAAGGATGGGGACCCCAAAAAGTGCTCCCTGTTAGTCCTGACCCTGTGGACTGCCAGCAGCCTTCCACTCACAGGAGGGAACCAGCAAATCCAAGCAGAGGTGAAAGGGCAATTCAATAGGATTTTAAAAATGCACTGGGCACTGCTGTGTGAGGGAAAGTCTGGGAGAAGAAATCCTCCCTGGCTTAGCACGTCCTTCTAAAAACACACAATGACTTCAGAAAAATGTGAGAAAACACATTTTCTCTCCCCAGAGGGAAAAACTAGAGGAAAGCAGCAACGGGATGGTGTTTGGTGACTGGACCTCAATCCTTGTCCTGGCAGGGGATGGGGAATGTGCTCCAGGGGTTTGGGTGGGCAGGATGGGGGTGTGGGGGCAGCAGATATCTCTGAGAGCATCTCTGCAACGCCCAGGCAGAGCTGGTTCCCCTCAAAAAGTTGTCAGATGCTCAATATTTGCTCCAGTGCTCCCAAACAGAAGGGATGTGCCACCCCCGGGCCCCCCAGCCCCCCCTAGAAGGGAAATTATTGATTACAAACATCAGGAATCCTGATTTATTCCAACAACATTAATCCCAGCCATGAATAATTAAGGCGAGAGCTCTTGTGAAGCTCTGGAGAAGTGCTTGGCACCATGGCAGCACTGGCTGCTGGAAGCTGAGCCCAGTTTCTCCGTGCTGCAGTTGGAAGTTGGCACCAGTGGGATGCACTGGCAGGAAAAGGCTGAGCCCAGGGAGGCAGAACCGGCCTGGTCTGAGCAGAGACTCCAACAAGGAGGAAAGTGCTGAGCGAACCACTTGGGCAATGACCTCTCTGAGGGGGAGAGAGGGCAGCAGATGTCCTGCCCTGGATGTCCTGGTGTTTGGTTTTGATCCCTGAACCCTCTCAGGCACATCAGGGCTTCTGCCCCGGGATGCTCCCAAACCCCTCGGCAGCGCCAAGCCTCCAGTTCCCAGAGCATCCTGCAGGGAATGCTGAGGTTTCTGAGGCTGACTTGGCTGCCAAAACTGGGGAATGCAAAGGGTAATGAATGGAGGGATGATGGCAAAATGCCACACACTGAGAAACCAGCTGGGCACAGCAATTCCAGTGGTCAGACACACCAGGACAGAGCCTTGAAGCTTTTCCCTTGTCCTCTTTCCCCTTTTCCCTTTGCCCTTTCCCCTTTTCTCCCATTTCCTTCCCCCTTTCCTTGTCCCATCTTCCTGTCCCCTCTTCCTTTCTATTTTCCCTTGCCCCCTTTCCCTTTTCTCTTCCATTCCCCTGAGCTCCTTCCCCTTTCATTTGTTCCCTGTCTCTTGGCCCCTTTCCATTTTCTCTTGCCCCAGTTCCCCTTTCCCTTTTCTCTTTCCCCACCCCCTTCCTCTTTGCCCCATCCTCTTCCTCTTTCCCTTGTCCCCTGCCCCCCTTCCTTTCTTTTCTCTTGCCCTTTTCCCCTTTCTCTTTCATTCCCCTGACCTCCTTCCCCTTTTCCTTGTTCCCTGTCCCTTGTCCCCTTTCCACCTTCTCTTGCTCCATTTCCCCTTTCCCATTTCTCTTTGCCTTTTCCTTGTCCCTGTCCCCTTCTCCTTTCCTATTTCTCTTTGCCTTTCCCTTGTCCCTGTCCCCTTCTCCTTTCCCATTTCTCTTTGCCTTTCCCTTGTCCCTGTCCCCTTTTCCTTTCCCTTTTCCCCTTTCCCCATCCTCCTTCCCCATCATTTGTCCCTTCACTCTTTTCCTTCCCCTTTTCTCTTCCCTTTCCCCCATCCCTTTCCCCTCTCCCGTGTTCCCCACCCCTTATTCCCCTTCCCTTTCCCCTGTCCCCATCCCTATTTGCAGAGGCTCCTCCTTATCCCCCTCAGGGCCATTATCCCGCAGCAGACAGGAGGAATTCCGGGAACGGCCCCAGGGCTGCCGGGGACGGTGATGACCCGGGGTGCTGGAGGAAGCAGGAGCACTCCCCAGCTTCCCAAAACTGACGTGATCATTCCAAGATGACGAGCAGCTTCCTCCAGCAGCCCCGGGGAGCTCTTGGCAGAGCCCCTCAGCAGGGCACGGGCTGCTCCTGCCTTCCCCAGGCATGGATCTGCCGGGAGTCAATCCCCAGGACTCATCCTGATGGACCTGCCTCTCAATCCAGCCTCTGCAGGGCCCTCGGAGAGACCTCACAGCTCAATTCCCAGCCCCAGCTGCATGGAAAAGGTCTGGAGCAGAGGAAACAGCAGCTGCTCACGACAAATAAATGTTGTCTGGTGTACACATCCACTCCTCATGACAAACCCCACGGCTCTGCGGGGCCAAAGCTCTGGTAGCACGAATGTCCAGGGATAAACAGGCTCCAAACCGCCCTGGAACGGCTCCGTGTAAACAGAGACTTTTCTTTTCAACTCTCTTCAAAACTCTGTCTTGCTTCTGATGTTTCACATCTGTGCTGGCCCTCACCATTTCCTCCTGCCCCCACACGAGCAGACTGACGGGACCTTGTCCCTGCTGCGGTGTTTGGGGTAGTGGGGTCCCAAAAACCAGCATCCACGGTGGATTTATCCATCCCAGTTCTGCCAACCACTGCTGTGCTCTTCAAAAAGCCCCTTCCAGGTGCAGAGGGTGAGGAGAGTGGTGCTGGAATGGGTTTGGGGAGGGTGATGTGCTCAAGGAGCTCTGGGGGGTTCTCCCAACACCATTTCCAGCACCATGGAGGGGAAACTGAGGCAGAGCAACCATAGAATCCCAGAATTATGGTTTGGGTTGGAAGGACTCCTAAAGCTCATTTCATCCCACCCCCTGCCACGGGCAGGGACACCTTCCACTATCCCAGCTTGTTCCACTATCCCAACCCGGCCTGGGACACTTCCAGGGATGGGACGTGCCGGACCTGAGGGCTGGAATTTTGACTATGGCAGGACCCAGCCGCTCAGAAAAACAAGATTTCCAGGTGGTTTTTCACACAGTTTTTAATTCAGCCACAAAATGGCACCTTCAGCATCTGGGGCAGCCCAGCAAGAACCACAACGAAACCAGAGCCACAGCCTGTGAAACCCTACAGAGATTTATGGCCTGACTTGCCTGGAAACCCCAGGACCTTTGCTCTCCTCCTCACATGAGCTCAGCTCATGGGGCTGCCAATGGGGTCCTGATTTTTCCTAGTAAGTGTGGGTTTTTTTGGGAGAGGTCACAGGTTCATCACAGGGGGCAGGATGGTGACGGATCCACCCAGCCCCCTCCACGATGCCCCGAAGCTTTTACAGCCCCTATAAAATCCAGATGCTCCGTGTGAGTTTGACACTGTTTAGTCTCTCGGTTTGGAAGATTTGGGTCGCTTTGGGAACAGCCCCAGCTCTGGCAGATGGGCGGCGTTTCCCTACGGATTTGACGGACGTGGATGTTCGCACATTTCGGGGGAAAGTGGGTAAAACAAAAACAAAAACAAAAAGCAGCCCGGCATGGGAAACCCTGGCGCTTTCCAGGAGCGTCCCCAACACAGCGCCCGCCTCAGGCTGTCAAAACACGGACACGAGGTGCCCCTTCCCAAACCTCTGGAAAAGCCCGAGGGCGCCGGGGGGAGCCCCATCCCGCCCTCCCCGCCGCTGCATCAGCCGCACGGAGAGCGGGGAGCGAGGATATAAATTCCCTCACGCCCCATCTGGATGCTCCTAAGGGACGGGACTTTCTCCGGGGCGCGCACAAACACGAGCGGCCCCGGACGCCCCGGTCCCTCCCCGAGCGGCAGCCGCTGTATTTTTAGCTCCACGCCCCAGTCGGGCTCGTAAAACTTTCCCTTCTTTCTGTTTTCAGCCGCTTGTGGATGGTCTTGGAGCTCTGGCTGGATTTTTCCCGGTCCTTTCCTGGTTGGTTTTCTGGTCGGGTGTGCCCCGGCTGGAGGGAGGGACTCGGGGCTCTGCTCCATCCAGGCCTTTGGATGTGTGTTTTGGATAAAGGGTGGATCAGGGAATAGCAGGGATTCAGGGATTCAGGGGTACAGGGATACAGGAGTACAAGGATTCAGCGACACAGGGATACAGGGATACAAGAATCCAGGGATCCATGGATACAGGGGTACAAAGATCCAGGGATTCAGGGATGCAAGAATTCAGGGATCCAGGGATTCAAGGATTCAG
>VYXD01009939.1:164563-181557 GCA_013397195.1 Hylia prasina | reverse complement strand
TATACTAGTTATATACATATAGTTATCATTTATATATAGTTATATATATAAAATTATATATAGTGATATATATATATAAATTATATATAGATTTATTTATATAGTTATATATAGTTTAGTTATATATTATATAGTTTAGTTATATATATAAAGTTATATATATAGTTTAGTTACACACAAAAGAATTACAGGGTCACAAATACATGAAAAAAAGTTAAAACCTTGAGTCACCGCCACCCTTTGGTGGGGCCCCGGAGCGGCGTTTCCCTGAGCGTGGCCGTGCCCCCAGCAGGCCTGGTGAGCCCCGAGGGCCTGGCCGTGGACCACCTGCGCCGGGCCGTGTTCTGGACGGACAGCGGCCTGGACAGGATCGAGCGCGCCCGGCTGGACGGCTCCGAGCGCCGCGTGCTCTTCGACACCGACCTCGTCAACCCCCGCGCCGTCGCCGTGGACCCCGTGCGAGGGTGAGCCGCGGCCGGGAGGGGTTTCAGCTGCCCGAGTCCCAGTAGAAGCGTCTCCCCCGGGAAAGCCGCTCGGGGGCTCTGAGGGTTTTGGCTTCTTGTTCTTCTCTGCCGAGGTCAGGATGAATAATAACACACGGGAAGCGTAGGATCGAGCTCCGACTTGGAATGTTGTGTCTTACCTATTTACAGTATTTGCAGGCTCGTGAGGCGTGAGCTTAACTAGCAAGCTAGGGAATCGAGGTAAAATGGAGGGCTCCTAACTCTTTCCAAGGTTATTTAAGGGATAATCCCCCAAATAACGAAGTGAAACCTCTATTTATATTTCTGACCCAATAATGCAAGGCCCGCAGTGCAGACCTTTTTCACCCAATTACAGAAAACCACCTAAACCCATGAAGAAGAAGGAAGAAGGAGGACTTAGACAACACCCCAAATCCTCCATCTTGACTCATATGCACAACTGTGCGCTAAAACCCCAAATCCGAAGTTTGTAGGACTCCAGCAGGGGAGGATTGAGGCAAAGCTGTCAAGGCCACACATCACACACGCCACGGCTCAGCCGAGAGAGGCAAGAGGGGCCTTGGTATGATCAGTTCCAGCGAGGTTTATTCCTACCTGCAGAAGGGAAATCAGGAACAAGGACCTGGCCATGTGCTGTGCACAGGCCTAAACAGGGCTCAGGAACCAATGGCCTGAGGGCACGGGGGCAGTACTGGGGCAGGGCAAAGGTCAGTGACCTATAGGGGACACAGGGACAGGCCACCAAGGATACCACAACTGATGGAGAAACAGGAAAAGGAGAAACCAGGAGAACCAGGGGGAGGAGAGACTGGGGCAGACCACACAGTGTTGCAGGGCACCATGGAGGAGGTCTGTCTTTCCCTCTAGCTGGAAACTCCTTGGCAGACCTTTCCAGGGCAGGACCCCGGGAATTCCCCTGAGAGGATGGAGGGATTCCACAGTGAGCAGCAGAAATCCCACAGGGATTTAGGACACAGAACCCTGTGGCCAAGGCCCCGTCCTGACCCTGCACATCCTCTAGGAGGGATTGGCTCTGCTCCCCAGCCCTTCTTTTTATTTAATAATTCCAGATCTGGCTAAAACTGCTGTTTCAGTGTCAGGATGTAGATTATTTTGAGAAGCTCTGGGAACACAAGCTGTGCCTCCAGGGTGCTGTTGGGATACAAAATGTGCCTCTCCTCAGACTCTCCCTCGTCGAGGAGCCGCAGTTTGGGTCATAAACATGTCTGATATGGTTCTGCTTTGCTTGGAGAGGTTTTTTCCCTAATCAAATAAAGATGGCTCAGGCCCTGATAAGGGAAAAACCAGGCCTTGCTCCTGGCAAGAACCAGGATAATCTCCCACCACTCCTTACTGTTGTGTGCCCTGTTTGTGCATTATTTCCCAAGCAACCTTTACTGGACGGACTGGAATCGTGAAGCTCCCAAAATCGAAACTTCCACTGTCAATGGAGCCAACAGGAGGGTTCTGGTGCACACAGACATTGGTTTGCCCAATGGCCTGACTTTTGACCCCTTCTCCAAGCTGCTGTGCTGGGCAGACGCAGGTAATGTCCCCAAGGATGGATCAGGGAATGTCACACTGAGCCTCGGGGGAAAATCCTGGGTGTCTTCAGCCCGGTGCTGCCTGTGGCCTCCAGGGTTGTGCCAGCCGAGGTTGGGATTGGATTTTAGGAACTCTTCATGGAAAATGTTGTTGCTCAGGGCAGTGGTGGAGTCCTTGTCCCTGGAGGGATTTCAAAGCTGTGTGGATGTGGCACCTGAGGACACAGAGCAGTGGTGGGAAATGGCTGGACTTGGTCTTAGGGAGCTTTTCCAACCTGAATTTCATGATTCTACATCTTTAGGCTGAAAAGCTGTTTCAAAATGTAATAAATCAGGAAAAGGTTCTTCCCCCAGAGGGTCTTGGGCACTGCCCAGGCTCCCCAGGGAACGGTGACATTCCCAAGGCTGCCAGGGATGCCCAGGCTGGGATTGTTGGGGTGTCCTGTGATCCCTGTGAGTCAGTGAAATGCAAAGAACATATTTGGTGTGGCATTTCCAGTGGGATGGGGGAATATTTTGTGTTTGAACAGGCACCAAGCACTTGGAATGCACATTCCCGGACGGCACCGGCCGCCGCGTCATCCAGAGCAACCTCAACTACCCCTTCAGCATCATCAGCTACGCCAACCACTTCTACCACACGGACTGGAGACGGTGAGCAGGAAAAAGCCCAACCCCTGCACGGCTGGGAATGCTGAGCTCCCCTCCCTGAGAGGAATCCCAGCCTGCTCCCAAATCCTGGAGCCTGCCCAGAGCTCTCCTGGCTGTCTGAGTGTGGCTTCAGCAACACCTGCTCGTAAATCTGGGCATGGAGGAGTTGTTTAGACACAAGCCCAGCTCCCTGGGAGGGACTGAAACAGTGGTTTGGGGGTTTTTTGTTTTTTTTTTTAACAAAAACTTGGCTCAAGTGTCTGCATCTAGATTGGGTCCGAGGAAAGAGCCTGTCCTCAGCCGTTCCCTTTGCCTCGGCGTCAGGAACTCGCCTCTCTTCCCACTCCAGCTGGAAGCTCTCACAGCTCCCATCCAATCTTAGATTACAACGAACACTTAAGAGCTTGCCACACTTGGAGGAGACTCTCAGGGAGATAATCTCTCCTTGGAAGGCTCTTCTGCGTGGCTGCATCACCAGAGAGAAATGCACTGACTGAGCTGGAGGAGGGTTTTACAGGGCAAATTTCTTTCCACTTGTCCTGCAGGTGTTCAGACCAAAGCTGTGCTTAAACACACATAAATAGGGGGGGAAAAGCCCAAGTTTCATTGGTGAATAAAACACTTCTTCCCCTTTTTTCACCAGGGATGGGGTGATAGCTGTAAATAAAGAAACGGGAGCCTTCACTGATGAGTATCTTCCAGAGCAGCGATCCCACCTCTATGGAATCACAGCAGTTTATCCCTACTGCCCTGGAGGTAAAACCCACCCAAACCCCATCCCTCTGGGAATTCTGATGGCTGCTGGGCGCCTGACACCACTCAAAATCTCCATTTTTCTCCCCACAGCCAGGAAATAGGAACTCCCTTTTCAAGGAAACGACGATCTTTGCACCCGGAGGAATTTCAGACCCAGAGAACTGTCACTGCATACAAGGGGGGAGAAGTCCCTCACCAAGGCCAATGAAGGGCCCTGCTTTCCTGCAAAAGATTTTCCAGTATTTTTTATAGTTATACCTCAAGACTTTACTACTGTAATTTTTTTTTTTACCAAGTGGAAAACGTTGAGATGTCACCAAAAACAACAACAAAAAAAAAGGTCCTGGGAAGCTCTGGGAAGCTCAAGCCATGACTCGAACTCTTGCCCATGCAAGGAGATTTCAAATGTAGCTTTTTGTTTTACTCCAACGTTTTGTTTTATTGGAAGAAGAATGGATTCATTTTTCATCGTTTTGACAATCTGACCAAGAGGTCCTTTCATCCAAAAAAAAATAAAAACAAATCAAGTGCCTATGGGAAGCTGTGGATGCAGTAAATTGCTGGGTCTAAATAACAAACAGCCCTGAAGGCAGAGACTGTGTGTGCTCCAAAATCCTGCAGAACAGGCATGGGATGTGGCAAAGGCATTGAAGGTTTTCCAGAGGATGATTCTGTGTTCTCACCACTGCCTCCATGCATGTCTCTTAGTATTTATATTAGAAGAATGTGCTAGAATTGATCTGTTCATGCTTTTTGGGTCTTCCAAGTGCCTTCCTAGAACTACCCAGCGCAGACCAATACATGTTCAGAAATACCAGTTACGTTGTAATGCTTCACTTTTTCTAGGTTACTTCAATAATTGAATAAAAAAGGTTGGTTTAAGTTTCCCTTTGGATTCAGTTTTTCACTGTTTCAGTTGTAGGGGAATGTTTCAACGTGGGGAAGCAGCAAGGAAGCTGTTCCTAGGGCAGGAAAAGAAGATTTTATGTAACATTCCCCTCAACACAAAGCCAAACACAATGAAAGAGACACACACACACAAAAAAAAAGTCCTATTTGCCAACTCAGAGCTCACCAGAACAACTTGTCTGTTTCCCTCAATTTCATTTATTTAAAGAAAAAAACTGGTAATTCGTCCTAAGTCAGAATTCAATTTCCTGCTTTCTTTCCAAACAGGCAAATTAAATCCCACTTCGAACTGCGTGCCAGAGCGGGAGCTGTACGTGGTTCCTCACTGCACTGAGCACACACACACGGGGCTGAAAGCTTCTGTCCCTTCATCTCCCCACTTTGCCCAGTCTGTGGTCAGTCTTGGGGTCAGCAATGATGGCCTGGACAGCCACGATGGCCTCGTTGATTTTGGTTTGCAGCTCCCGGAGCTCCTCGATGTGCAGCAGGCGGAGGATTTGGGCAGCTTCGTTGATAACAGCATCTGGGGGAGGGCCACAGAGAGGAGTTTGAATTATCCAGCACTCCAGCCAGGATTTTTCAGCTCACAGGAGGGATTGAAGGAAGTTTTAATGCTGGGCAGCTTGTTCCTGCTGGTGGTTTGCGGGGTGGAAACAGGGAACAGCTTTCCCTGCTGCTGGAGAGGGACGGGGTGGTCTCCAAACCTTCCCCACCACCCAGGGACAGGGAATGAGGGAGTCACAGGCTGGGTTGGGCTGGAAGGACCTTAAGGATCATCTCTCACTCCAACCTCCCACTCCAAGGTTGGTGTGAAACATTCCAAGCAGTGATTTAAGTGAGGTGGAGCAGAAGTGAAGCCAGACTCGTGGAGCCCTGGCTGCTCCTTATCAATAACCCATCAGGCTTATCAATAACTTATCAATAACCCCTCAGGTCATGCCAACTCGAGCTGCCTCGATGGGATTTCAGGAAAAAAGAGGCAGCTGAAATCCATGGAAGCAGCACAGCTGTCCTCTGCTGGTAGCAGCAGGATTTACAAACAGCAGGACATGCATTCCTCGGGCTGCCATGAAAAGCTGTTATTTAAACATTCCAAACAGCTTGGATTCAGGCTTTGCTGTTCCAAACCCAAAATGCTCAGGAGTGCTCATAAATAACCAGCTGGGAGGGAGGAATTCTTTCCACTCCAGGGTTTTTTTACTGTCCACATCAGCTCTGGATTTGACAGTAATAACTCTGTCAAAGGCAAACATTCCCATTTAAAAGTCACATTAGGAGCAGTGCTCACCTCCCGTGTCAAATCCAAGAATGTGCTTCTCCAGAGCAACAGGAAGACCCTGGAAAAGGCAAAAAAAACCCCAACAAAACTTGTTAAAAATGTCATTTTAGACGTTTGGTAAATAAAATCAAGTACTGCAGCAGGTAACTGGGGGAGAAAATATGGGTTTTGCTTAGACAAAAATGTGTGAAAAGTTTGTGGCTGATTAAACAACTCACTTTGTGTCCTGAAACACCAAACCCAGAGTGTGATTGAAGAAAAATCTTCCTGCTTAAGAATCCCTCACTGGATACACAGTGCCTGCATTCAATCCTTAAAAGGCCAACAGCAGGACTGGGAGCCATCCCCCAATCCAGCAGCTTCCCAGGAAAACAAAACTGGGATTTCTCAGAAACTTCTGCCTTTCAACAGCTGCCAGGCTTTGAGCAGGGGCTGACTGCAAAGAGCTGCAGAAATTCTCTCTAATCAAGTTTTGCTGAGCTCACAACATCCCCCAGAAGCATCTGCTCAAGTGCAAAGCTTTAGGAACAAGGCAAAACGTTCCGTTTTCCAAACATTTTTCTCCATTAAAACGCTCCAAGGCAGAATTTATGAGTGGTCATTTCTAAGCACTGCTCTGTCTCCTCTGCCCTGTCCAGCTGCAGAGGAGTGGTGACACTAAATCACTGCTCAGGGAGCTTCAACACGCACTTCAAATCAGATTTAAACATTCCAAACCCCAGAATTTGCTTTTACTGCCCTCAGTAAGTTGGTTTTGTTTTGCCAAAAGCCTTGCATTTTGCACAACAAAAACATCAGAGCTCAATACCATTAATTTCTGCAGGCATGGGGCTGTAAAAGCTTTTAGACAGTGAAAATTTCCTTTAAAGGCTTTTATACACATGGGGAAATAAAAAGAAGAATGTGAGTTGATCAAAACACACATTAAACACAGAACTGGTGGCTGCAACTCTTCTGCAAAAAGTGATTTTTTTTTTTTCCACGGCCTTTACAGGAAAATCCACGTTCAGCTGCAACCTTAAGGATCCATACCCACTGCTAAAACTGGTGATAAAAATGCCACTAAAGCCACTTCAGGAAGATTCCAGAAAGATCAGGCTTCCTACAGGGATTTTTTTTTTGAAGATCTGAAGGTTCCAAGGAGCTCCCTGCCAGCCTGGGGTGGTCTCGAGTCACACCAGCAGGAAAAATTGTCAATTTTTTGGTCTTTTTTCCCCCCTCACAAGGGAAATTCTTTGTGGATGAATTCCCCAAGGTTTCTCCAGCGTCACCTGGCAGCAGGGAATTCCTTACCCTCCCTTCTTCCCACACTCCCTGATCCTTTTTGGGAAGCTGCCTTTGGAATCCCCTCACAAGCTCATGATCCTTTGCGCAGCAGCTTCGAACAGGGAATAAAACTAAAAATAAAAAGAGCACCTTTCCATCAGCAACTACACAGACAACTTCATTTCCAGCCTCATTCCCTACAAACTTGATTTATGAACGCTGCACAAAAATTTGGCCATTTACAAATCAGTCAAAACCTGAAGAATAAATCTAATTTTCCTTTTTTTTTTTTTTTTTCTCTCTCCTGGCACAGATTTTCCTGCTTTTCACCACCCCCCCCTTTCCTCCACACCCCTTGGAATGTGGCATTCCTAAGGGAAAAACACACTCCCAGGTTATCTCACAGACAGAGACATCTCAGCCCTGCTGATGCTTTCAAAATCTATCACATATGAACAATTCCCTGGCAGGGGGAAAAAAAAAAAATAAAAATAAAAATCCCTGCTCCTCCAAGAAAATCTCATTTTGATCCCAGCTGTGCAGCTATGAAAACAACAACTCAAATCTGTTTTTATTAACATTACAGAACCTAAAATGAAGACAACAGGCTCAGCTGCTTTCCTCTTTTTCCTGCTCTTCGAACAGTTTTTTTGGATTTGCAAGTCCAAAGCTTTGATTTACCCTTCCAGTGCTCCTGGCAACTGCAGCAACTTGGATTGCAGCACCTGTGATTCCCACTTGGAAAACACCATCAGCAGGGGGATGATAATAAAGAAACAAACAATAGAATACTAAATAAATCAATAAATCATGGATTGTTGTGAGCAGCTGCCAAAAAAGTGAAGGAATTTGGGCACTTTGAGCGGATCCAGCTGTTTTAGCAGGGACACTTGTACCCATACACCTGCAGGGCAGGTGAATCTGCCCTTCCCAGCCTTTCCCAGCTCTGCCAAATGCTGGAGAGATCTGGAATGATGAGGAAATCACAAATGAAAAACCCACAGTCACCCCCTGGAACATCTTCCCAACAGACAGCTCGTGGTTAGCAGAAGAATTCTGCAAAAAAATCTGAGTTTCAGGGCAGAACTTTCCTTCATCACTCTTTTTTTTGGGGGGCGGGAAGAGAGGAGGGAGGAGATGGATTTCCAACATCCCATTCCTTGAACACATATGAGGTGTCCCTATGAAGCAAAGCAAGGAATATTTCAACCTCTTTATGCAGCCAGCACTGCTAATTCCAAGGAAAAGCCAGGTTGTGCTTTTCTCCTCACACTCTAGGCCTGCTGCACTGAACAGTCAGGATAATCCTCTGGAAAATAACTCAGGGAAGAGCTGGTCCATGATTTCTCACACAGGTGTGTCTGTATTCCAATGGAACAAAAGCAGCTTTGAGCACTGCTCTCCATAATCCCCCTCATCTGCTGGAATCAGGAAGGTTGGGATAAATGAAGCTTCCACCTCCCTCCTAAAGGAAAATTGGCACAAAACTGGTTTTGACTGAGGGGACGGAGCTTTAGCTTCATTAATTAATGTGGAATAATTAACCCTGGCCATGGGTACAAACCTCCTTGGACTGGCTGGCTTTGGCTATGGCATCCTGCGTCAGGCGCTCCTGAACCAGAATCCGAATTGCCTGGGAAAAACATGGAAAGGGGACAGGAATTAATTCATGTCTTGAGGCATTTCTCAAGGGGAAAAGAGCCAAAATTACAACCTCAAACCCAGTTTTGTGACAGGTTTGGTTTTTTTTTTTTCCCTGGAAAACTCTTCCAGCTGTTAAATCTTTCCAGTTAGGAATAATCTCAGCATGTAGGATGTCACCCAGGTGTGCAAGGCAGCTTAANCCTTGGACTGGCTGGCTTTGGCTATGGCATCCTGCGTCAGGCGCTCCTGCACCAGAATCCGAATTGCCTGGGAAAAACATGGAAAGGGGACAGGAATTAATTCATGTCTTGAGGCATTTCTCAAGGGGAAAGAGAGCCAAAATTACAACCTCAAACCCAGTTTTGTGACAGGTTTGTGGTTTTTTTTTTTCCTGGAAAACTCTTCCAGCTGTTAAATCTTTCCAGTTAGGAATAATCTCGGCATGTAGGATGTCACCCAGGTGTGCAAGGCAGCTTAACTAGAAGTGACAAGGACATTGATTTCACACCATTAATTCCTGCCACTCCTGGGACAGAAGCTGCAAAACACAAGGAACAGCCTGGAAAGCTTTGGGATTTTCTGCCTGGAGAGAAGGAGGCTCACGAGGGTGACAGGAGGGAGGAGCCAGGTGGGGTCGGGATCTCCTGGCAGGAACAAGAGACAGGACAAGAGGAAACGGCCTCAAGCTGTGCCAGGGGAGGTTCAGGTGGGATATCAGGGAAAATTTCTTCCTGGGAAGGGTGGACAGGCATTGGAAAGGGTTTCAGAGTGGTGCAGTCCCCATCCCTGGAGGGATTTCAAGGCTGTGTGGATGTGGCACTTGGGGACACGTGGCAGTGGTGGCCTCGGCAGTGCTGGGAATGCTTTAAAGGTTTAAATTATTTAAAGGTTTAAATGATTTAAAGGTTTAAATGATTTAAAGGTCTTTTCCAACAAATCCAGGATTCCCAAATGAGCTGGTCACAACCCCAAAGCAGCAGCACCAATCTTGTTTTCCTGAGTTCTCACACCTTTAACTCTGCAGCACAATGCAGGGTTTCCTTCCTTCTCCAGGAATGAAATGCTGCCTTGGGAAGGAAATCCTGCTGCCAGCACCTTTTGGGAAGTGCTGAACCACCTCCCATATGCAGAGAAACCTGGAGCAAGGCTTCCCAGGCAGGCTTGGAAAAGCCTGAGAGCAGAAAGGAATTAATTTTAGCCTTGGGAACAAGAGCAGCCTCGACTTTGACAATCCTGGTGCTCATCTGTTTTCCCTGGCTCCAGCACATGGGGTGAAATCCTATCAGAGCTACCAGTTCCTGATACCCACAGCTCCAAATGCCTCCAGAAATAACTGCAGGAATACCATGCAGGCAGATCTCCACAGGAAAGAAGGGCTGGCTCTGTCAGACACATTCCCCAGACTCTCCCTGTGAGCAGCCAGAAGTGACAGAAGCAGCCCCGAGTTTCTCCCCCCAGGATTTCTCCCGGTTTTGGTCACGATTAAAGCTGAGCTGATACCAGAATGTTGTCACCTAAACACCTCCAGAAACCTTCCCCTGAAGGAAGTGGCCTGGACAAAGGAATGATTTGATGGGGACTTTCATTCCAGCAGTGAAACCAGACCTTGTGGGAGAGAATTCCAAGTGCCTTTGGCATTAGGAAATATCCAAGTGTGTCCCACAGATGCTTTCTGATCAACTTGCCACGTTTAAATGAAGAAAAT
The DNA here is from genome assembly GCA_013397195.1 of Hylia prasina. Lineage (NCBI taxonomy): Eukaryota > Metazoa > Chordata > Aves > Passeriformes > Sylviidae > Hylia > Hylia prasina. The sequence goes on along the minus strand of VYXD01009939.1, from coordinate 171,318 downwards.
GGGATCTAAACCTCTGCTCACCCTGGCCAGATGTCTGTGGTGTGCCTGCACCCTCTGGCTCTCCCAAAATATCCTCTCCTGAGTGTCCTAGTCTGGATAAGGATCAGAAATTCCCTGCAAACCTGCTAATTGTGGGGGAGAATTAAAGAATCTGATTGGCACCTCCTAATGTCACCATCTCAACCCCCAAACCAGCTTTGCATTGCTCCTGGAATGTGGATTTGCACTGCAGGAATCCACTCTTAGCGGAATTAAAAGCAAGAAAAAATCAGGCTGGATTTACCCAAATCTGTCTGAAAAATAAAAAGGTGTGGAATAGTGACAGAAATGTGAATAGGTTTATGCAGAATTACACACCCAGTAAAGTCTTCCAGCCCTGGGAGAAGATCTGAAGGGAATTTGGATAAGAGCTGAGCCCATTCAGGCTGCAAATCCTCACTATCACCACACCCAGGGTCTCCTCTCCCTTCCTGATATCCCTTTTCACTGATTTTTCAGTGGTTTTTGGTAGGGGGCTGATGTAGGAGATCTCCATGCTCCTTCAAGATTGGAGAAGGATATTTTGGGAAGGGAAAGCAGGAAACCATACTGGAGAGAAGGAGCAAAAAAATGGGTGGAACAACTGCAGGCTGAGAATTCCTTAAGGGACCAAATTACCATAAAACTCTTCCAAGAGCTACAGACTTCCACTAAATAAACTTCAACTCCCACAGCTTTTGGTTTCTCCAGAATAAGTTTAGCAAATATCACACTTATTGCAATGAAACAGAACTTTATGTTGGGGTTTTTTTTTTTCAGTGAAATGCTTTTATTTTAATGCCAAACAAAACTAAGTTTATTCCCACATTATCACATGATCATGTAGGAAGTTGGGATTTTGCACTCTCATCAATGATGTGGTTTTTGTTTAAAAGAATACAGTATGGGTTTGACCCCAAATCTATAGAGATCCACCAGAAAGTCAGAAATTTTCTTAAAGGCATAAAAAAGATGGTTTAGAAAATTAATTACCCTATTTAGTGCACTGAAACCCTATAATTAATTGTCCAAACTAAATTAGACTGATTTCAGTAATGACCAGGAGTAAACAATTCAAAGGACCAAAAGGAAAAGGAAACTTTTAACTGCAGCTCCTCCCTTGGATGTTGCTTTAAAACATCCTTTTAAATTTTCAAGTTTTCCTTAATTTCTAGCACTGGACTAGAACCTTCTCCTTTGAGGATGTTCCTTAAGGATCTCAGCTAAAATTGTTTACCAGGATCATTCCCCCTGCAGGAATTTCCACAATTTATCTTCTGTGTTCTTACCTGCTTGAAAAGACACAGAGGTGGTTTTTTTTTCCCCCCCCATCTTTGCCTAAAAATTCTCATTTATCAGTAACTGCACCTCAAGCTATGAACACACACCAGGCACTGGGGAAAAGAAGGAAAAAAAGGAGGTGGGAAAAGTGTGAAACTCACCTTGAGCATCACCAAGTAATCATCATGTCTCTGGATCTGAAGCAGATTAGCCAAAGCCATCACCCCAGCCTTGAAATCAGGATTATTCACTGGGAAAGAATCATAATAAAAAAGGATTATCACTAAAAATAAATGATAATTTATTTGGGTTTAACTGGTTTCAGCAGGCAGGATTGGCTCCATGGTGTTGGATTGCTTTCAAGGATGGACAAGGGCAATTCCTCACCATCCTTGAAGTGCCCAAAAACCCAGGATGTGGCACTTGGGGACATTATTTAGTGGTGAAAGTGGCAGTGCTGTTAATTGTTGGGCCCAGTGATCTTTTCCAGTCTTAACTCCATGATTCCAAGGCCATGGATACAGAGGAGTGAGGAAACAATGTGGCTACAGAGCAATCAGCACTGGGCTACATAACCAGGTGAAGTCTTTGAAAATAATGCACATCACGGGCAGATATTCTCTTCTGGACATTATTTTTATTATTTTGTATCTTTTTACACTCTGCTGCTGCTGAGGGCAGGATCAATCCCTGCCTCCTTGGTGATGGAGGAATGGAAAAAAAGATTTGGAAGATTTAGGGTTGATTTTAGCAGCTCTTTCCCACCCCTTCCATTTACTGTGACTGTGCCTAGCAGGAGAAAAAAAAAATTTAAAATTATTATTATTAATAATAGCCAACATGAAAAAAATCCTGACAGCATGGAAGTAACCAGCCTGCCATCGTGTTCCCTTGGATATTTTTATTTTTGAAGGCACCTTGCTACTTCTCCCTCACCTACAATAAGTAATCACCATTTGCAGAGCAAAGCTGTTCACGCAAATGCTCAGCTCTGCTTTTCCCTAAAGCTTTAAATGGGGCTTTAAAAAAAACCTGCATCACAGGATTGACCAACTTGCAGTGTGAGGAACACACAGGCCATGGAGCACATTCCCACCCAGGAGCTTGTGGCACACTCACCATCCAGGTTAATCAGTGGCTCTGCATTTTTTGCCGCGTTGTCAGCGTTTTTGGCACCATCAGGGGTGGAATCCTTGTACTTATCAGCTGCAAAAGTGAGGAGGCAAAGACAAAAATCATCAGGCCTAATGGCAGAAAGAACTAGCTCAGGGTTTAGCAGGGAGCTGTGGGGTTACAGCTGGATTTTTGGGGTGTGGTGCTTGCCCAGGAGTCTGGGGGGGGTTTATAAACTGAGATTTCTGGGATTTTGGAGCTCCCCATGGATGATACCAAAAGCTGCCACTGCAGGGAGCTGCCCCAGGAGCTCCCACCTGCAGAGAGATTCCAGGAGCAGCCTCAGAGCCTGCTCCACACTTTTTTATAGGGCAGGATGTTCTTCCTTACAGCCTCACCCCGGAAGGCTCAACAAGCTGCATCTCCCAGATCTGCTGCTTTTAAAATCCATCAGATCCCTCTGCCTCAAGCTGGGATCAAGAGTTAGGGGGTGATGCTGATGAGCAAATAAAACATTTCCAGCTCAGGGTTTGTTTCACAGCCCACACAGGGGTTTTCCAAGCCTTTGGAGGATGGAAATCTCCTGAACTCCTCCTTTTTCACACAATCCCAAGGAACAGGCAGCTCATTCTGTCCATCATCAGGGACTGAGAAACACATCACAGGTATTTATATCCCACCCCTGTTCTGGGCAGAGCTCAGCCCTGCAGGAATTCAAGGTAAAACAGCACTTTGGCCGTCGTTATTTTGTAATTACATTTGCATTCCCACTCCCTCCAGCAGGAGAAGGAACTGCTGTGACTGGGGAGATTTAACTCCACTTTTCCATAACCTTGTCCTGGTTCCCAAGGCTTCCACATCTACTCCTCATTAGAAAAACAGAAAAGGGGGTCTAAGAATATCTCCTCTGAATAAAAGTAGTACTAAATATAATGCATTTCATACACTTCAGAGGAAGTTCTCATACAGGCAATCCCACAGGGAGAAGGGGATAAATATCTACAATGGGACTGGCCCTGTCCAGAAATAAAATAAATGCAATTATGTTGCTGCAGTCCCCCGGGAGCTGAAAAGAAACAGTTCCTCCGAGCAGGGGGTGAAAACAAGCACGTGAAACTGTGTCTCATTTCTCTGAAGAAGTGAAACACACTTTTGCCACCGCCTGAGTTTGATGAAAACTTCCAAAAACAGCCAGAACTCCTGCAGGGGGAGGGCGTCCCTGCCCCGTGGCACTCGGTGCCATGTGACATCACAGCAGGTCTGGTGACAGAGTCAGGGAGGTGACAACTCCCAGCTCCGGGTGGCACACAGGCATGGCCTGAGGATCCCAGAGGGATGCCCAGCCTGGAGCAGCTCCTCTTGGTGGCCCTCGGGCTCAGCTGTTTCTACCCCGAGGGCAGCAGCCCCTCCTGCCCGCCCTCCTGGGCCACCCTGGTGTGGGATGTGCCCCCGCTGGAGCCGGACAAGGAGGGCAGTGCCCACAGGGGCCTCTCCGTGCCACAGGTGCTCTGCTGGAGCATCCCAGCCCTGTGCCTGCTGCTCCTGGCGCTTCTCCTGGGCAGGAGCCGCTGGGGAAAGGTGAGGGAGGGGGAAGGGGTGATGCCAGGAGCCCGTGGGGACAAGGAAGGGCCTTCCCAGGCTGGGCACAGCCCCAGCTCCCCAGGCCACTGTGGAGAAAAACCAGGCTGAGCTTAGCATTCCTGGGGGTCGGAATGAGACGGGGTTTAAGGGACCTTCCAAGCCAAACCATTCCATGATTCCCACACCAGCTGCTCCCTGGGGCAGCCCGAGTTTCTGCAGGTCCCTCTGTCCCCATGCTGTCACCCTGTGCCCTCCAGAGACCCGGCAGGAAGGACAGATGCTCCTGCAAGACCCCCAAGCTGCTCTCCCAGCTGAAGGAAAATCCCGACTTGCTGAGGAGATACCTGGAGCACCTGCAGAAGTGCAGGGCATCCTTGGTGGAAGTGTTCCAGGTCAGCCTGGATGGGGCTGGGAGCAACCTGGCCTGGGTAAGAGCCAGGGAAGGTCTTTACAGGTTCCTTTCAATCCAAATCTCTCTGTGATTCTCCAGAGAAAAGGGCAAGAAAATATGGGAATGCCTCAAGGAGGAGGAGACACGTTTTGCTCTCTGCTCACAAATTCCCAGCTCTAGGAAAGCTCCCAGGAAGGCTGGACAGTGGATGGAGCTGCCCCAAAGCACAGGGACAGCACAGCTTTGACAATAAAGGTTGTAAGTGAAACTGTCTCCAAGGTAAATGGAACGTGGGAACAGAGGGAGTGACCCCACACTGGGAATGCTGCCAAGTCCCCCCAGAGCAAAGGGAAGGAATTCCTGGCTGGGAAGGTGGGGAGGCCCTGGCACAGGTGCCCAGAGCAGCTGTGGCCACCCCTGAATCCCTGGAAGTGTCCAAGGGCAGCTGGGACAGGGCTTGGAGCACCTTGGGATAGTGGGAGGTGTCCCTGTCCATGGATATTTAAGGTCTCTTCCAACCCAAACCAGCCTGGAATTCTGTGCAATGAATCAGAAACCCCCATTCCCCTCCCAGTCTGAGATATTAAATGCATTCCCTCATACCATTATCTCCATATTCCAGCCTCACAGCCAAGCCAAGGAGCCAATCCACAGTTTCTTGTCGTTCCTGTATTTTGAAGGGACAGTTCACGTCCTTCATGTACTGGGGAGCAAAGGGGAGAGAAAACAAATGGATTTCAGTGACCTGGAGGAATCAGCTGGGAGCACAGAACTGCTGTGTGAACAGCCACAGGCCTCACAGAAAACATTAATTAACAGGAGGTGCCACTGTGAAATTCCTGCTGCGGCATCTGATCCGTGCTGGAGTGTCCCAAGCCACCTCCAGCTCAAGTCTGACACCTGGTAATGGAATTTCCTGTTTAATGGATGTTTTTTATTGTCAGGCTGCACCCAGGGAAGCCAAAACTCCCTTGCTTTACTCTCTGCTCATGTCACAGAGCAAATGGAACAAGGCAAGGGGGGACAAATTGGAACATTCCCACCTGGAATGAAGCCACCTAAGGCTTCCACAAACCAGAGGATTCCCTGGAGCAGCAGAAGTCACCTTCCCTTTTTCAGGGACTGTGTTCAACAAGAGAGGACAAAACCAGGCTGAGGTTCTGTCCCAGAACACGAGATCCAGCCCTGGCTGCTGCCAAGGCTCCCAAAAACCAGGATGTGGTGACACTCTGCTGTGTCCCTTTGCTGCAGGGACAGAAGTGCCACACAGCTGGGCAAAGGGTGCCCGGGCCTGGAAAGCAAAGAATTCCCTGGAAATTCTGGAGAGGACACTCTCAGCAAGCCAGGAAAGGCACCACAACACCACCAGCTGCCAGGAATTCCAGATACTCCCAAAAAAAACCCCCACAAAACCCAAATTAGGATGGATACTCCACCTATTAAACAAAGCTGAGGGAAAACTATGCACAAAAATGCTCCCGTTGTAATAAACTCCCCCCCAGTCTGGCTTCAATAAGACATTTTAAATTCCTAGAACTGGAACAGGACAAACATCCAGAGTTATTTCCGCTGCACAGCTACAGCAGCTGTGAAAGATCATTTACACCAAGCCTTGTCTGGGGCAAGGAAATACCTTCTCAAAGGATTTGGGCCAGTCCTCACTGTGGATGTTCCTCAGATTCCCTCGGTCCTCGATCTTGTAGTGTCTGATTTTCTGGTCCTCGAGCCAGACAATGAAATTCCTGAACTCTGTTTCATCTGTGGGGAGGAGGAAACAAAGCGGGAATTAAAAAGTGTATCTTAGGTTTTGATCCGATTCATACAAATCTTGACGCCTCTGGGCACTTTTACCATTAAAACCCCATAGTTATATATATAAAAAACCCACTAAAATTGTGCATTCTCTGACCAAAAATCAACCCTCAGTGTTTTTCATTTTTCCAACTGGCTGGGACTGACTGACCTCATTAAAGGCATCAGCAAAACGATTATTTTTATCGGGAACATAATTATAACTTATGGAGCACAGAAAGGAAGGTGAAAAAATAACAGAGAAATCGAGTTTCTAGCTCTCTTTTCGGCACAAACACAACACACGTAGCACCAATTTCTCTCAATAAACACAGCATAAATATTGTGGCTGCACATTTTTTTGTATTCACCGTCGGTCACTTGCTCGCTGACCCGAAATCTCGTTATTTGGGGGCTGGAATTCCACAATTCCCAGCCTGTGGCGCACACGGGGATGTTCACACTGGGTGACAGGAGGTCACAGCGCTGTCACCGCTCCCTCAAAGGCCAGGTTTGGCTCTGGAGGAGCTTTAGTCATGGAATCTCGGGATTATCTGGTGGGAAGGGACCTTGAAGCCCA
>VYXD01009939.1:151731-163803 GCA_013397195.1 Hylia prasina | reverse complement strand
TGGGGAGCAGGGATCTGTACTGGGCAGCGCTGAGCTGGACTGGGGAGCAGGGATCTGTACTGGGCAGCCGCCGGGTGAAGGTTCCAGCTGAAGGGATTATTTTCCCCGGGCGGTTTTCCCTGGAGAAGGCGATGAGCTCCGGCTGGGAGCGAGGCCGCCCCCGTTCCCCCGCCCAGCCCCCCGTGTGGCTGGGGGGGCACTTTGCAGCCAGCCAGGCGGGGACAGCGGGACGAGCCACTGCAATATTCATCCTGACATTTCCTCCGTGCCAGCCCTTCCCAGCGCTCCAGCTGGCACCGACTGCAGGATGGCACCGGGATGAGCCAACCCCCTCAGGGGCATCCAGGGGGGGCTTCTGCCTCCCTTTCCCTTTAGGACCATTCCTCTCCCATCCCCTGGATCTCCTCCAGCTTCTTCCAGGAGTGGTGTCAGCAGGGCAGGGATTCCCTGTCGCCTCAGCCTCCTTCAGCCTTTCTGGAATTCCAGAATTACAGAATGGTTTGGGTCAGGAGGGCCATTAAAACCCATCCAGTTCCACTCCCTGCCATGGGCAGGGACACCTTCCACTATCCCAGGTTGCTCCAAGCCCCATCCAACCTGGCCTTGGACACTTCCAGGGATCCAGGGGCAGCCACAGCTCCTCTGGCCACCTCCCCATCCACCCTCCCAGCCAAAAATTCCATACGTCCAACCTAAACTTCCACTCTTTCACTTTGAACCAGTTATTCCTTGTGCTGTCCATGCAGCTCCCGAGGAAGTGTCCCTCTCCCACCCCACGTGTGGCAGCAGTGACATTCAGGTGAGCAGGACAGGCGCAACAACTCCAGCAGGGAGAAAAGGGTCTTGGGCCTGTCCCCACGGTGCCCTCAGCCACACGAGTGTCACACACCGTCCGTGCCACCAAGAGTGACAAGGGTGGAGGCGGCGGAACCTCCGCTCTCCACCCCTCCCGCCTCAGAACGCAGGATTTCACTCTGGATTTGAATCCCCTCATTCCCTGCTGGGCCTGACCTGCAGCGACAAATCCATCCCCAGGACATGAGCTGCGCTTCTCCTCTCCCCCTCCGCAGAGCTACGGGGGCTTGCAGCTAATGAATGCAATTAGCGCAGATGGGTTTATTCTCATTAGGGAGCCGGGCAGGGCCGGGCTCGGGCGGCGGCGCCGGGAGCGGCGTCTCGCCCACGCTCCCCATGGAAGCTCCACACCTCCTCCTGCTCGGCAGATGCTGCTGGCTGCGAGGTGCTGCTGCTCCGGAGCTGGAGCCTGGGGAGGTGAGGATGGAAGGGAGCAAGCGTTGGAGCTGGAGGGGAGCCAGGGAGCCAGGGAACAGCTGAGCTGCCTGGCGGGAGGAGAGTCTTGGCTCCTTCCTTCCCAGCGACACCATTTTGCTTCTAAGCTGCTCCGATGGACGCGGAAAAGGATGGAGGGACTGGGAGTTGAGCTTGCTGCTCATCCAGATGATTGGAGAAGTGGGATATCGACACAGATCCGTGCTGGGCTCAGTGCTGGTGGTTTCATTGCAGAATCCACGGTGCCAGCTTGTTCCAGACCCCTGGAATGAGCTGAGGTCAAGCAGACTCAAAATGTGTCCAGCAGCTTTGCTGGGAAATTGCTCACCCCTGAGGGTCCTGGGAAACTGGAGGGAAAATTCAGGATGTGGGGAATTTGGTAGGAGCAGAGTACATTTGATTCTGTGATCAGGAAGTGTTTTGGTAGGAGAACGAGAAAGAATCATGGAATAACAGAATCCCAGGATGGTTTGGGTTGGAAGGGACCTTAAAAATAATCCAGTTCCACCCTCTGCCATGGGCAGGGACACCTTCCACTGTCCCAGACTGCTCCAAGCCTGGAACATTCCAGGGATCCAGGGGCAGCCACAGCTTCTCTAGGCAATCTGTGCCAGGGCCTCCTCACCCTCCCATGAAAAAATTCTTCCTTATATCTGAGTCTGAATCAACCCTCTTTTAGATTAAAACCCTTTTTGCTGTCACTCCAGGCCCTATAAAAATCTGCCCTTCTTTATAGGGTTCCTTTAGGCCCTGCAAGGGGCTCTGAGCTCTCCCTGGAGCCTTCTCCAGGTGAGCACCCCCAGCTCTTCCAGCCTGGCTCCAGCCCTTGGAGCAGCTCCATGGCCTCCTCTGGATTTGCCCCTGTGCTGAGTGCCAGGGCTGGGAGAAGAAGGAAAGAGAGGGGAGGAGGGATGGACTATTAAACTGGAAATTTTAGGTGTCTCTCAGTTTCTGAGCGAGGAGAAATGTCCCACCCTGAAGGAGCTTGACCTGCCTCGTCCTGTGGGAACAAAAAAGCTGCTGAAACCCCAGGAGGCACCAAAACTCCTGTTCAACCCTCCCTGACAGGGAGACCCCTCCCTTGGGAACAGCATCCAACCGCAACCAGGACGGGATCCCACCTCCCCAGAGATCGACAGGCACAGAGCAGCATCTCCAAAGGCTTGAAACAAATCCAAAAGTTTATTTCCAACGAGTACACAGACCATGTGGGATGGGGATGCGCTACACCACGACTGGCTTTCGCCTGCAACCACCCCCTCCCCAAAATCCTGCTCCTGGCAGGGGTGGCAACCCACGGACAGACTTGCCACCAGCAACCTTTGCAGACAATAAAAGTCCTTTTTCCAGTACTCCAGATATTTATTATTAATTTTTTTTCTTTCTCTTTAAAAGCCTGGGGGTAGCGGAATGTCGTTTGAGGCCAGGCTGGAAATCCAGCATGGGGATGGAGGGATGGGTGGGATTTTTGTTGTGAGGAGGGGAAACAACCTTGGCAGGCGACCTCTGCTTGGCTAACAAAGGCAGATCTGTGTAAATAGAAATACTGGGGTGAAATACCTGGCAGCACACCAACGGCAACACCACAAGGGACAGAAAATCGAGCCCAGCAATGTAAAACACCTTCAATGAGGAGTTTGGGTTAATTCAAAATCTCCCCCTCCCCTCTCCCCCATATTCATGCAGGTTTATTTCATCGTCTAAGGTATTAAGAACTCGAGTTGTAAAATAGGCAAGTCGTTAGAAAAATGATTACAAACCACTTTTGTGACAGTGTTTGAGGAGTGGTGGGGTGGGAGCCCCGGGTCAGACCGGCTGCGCTTCACTCTCTGTGACAATAAATCAGATTAAAAAGAAAAGATTTGTCTTTTCAGCCTCAGGATGGGGGTTTTTTCACATCTCTGCCTGGTAAAACCAAGAGCGAAACCAGCTGCAGAGCAAACCACCTCTTCCATCCTTCATCCTAAAACTACAGGAGCTGTAGCAAAAAGATTGAAACTGGGGGGATTAGGGAGGGCTGGGACCATCTAGGCTACTCGTGGCTTATAAACATTCCCAGGTGCCAAAAGTTTGGAGTCCAGTGTGACAAGAACTGGCCTTCTCTGTAGAAGAACTAGAAAAAGAGTATGAAAAGGTAGAAAAACCAAAAAAAGCACTTTTTTTTTTTTTTACGGGCTAGAAAGAGTTACCAAAAGGTACCTAAAGACTTTTGCCCTCCCGGATCCACAGGGATTTTCCAGCTCACACCTGATCCAGAACTGGTTCAGCGGGGTCACCGCAGGCCCCCAAACCCCTTTGTGACCCCCAGCTCATTTTGCACACAAATCCCCACGCTGTGATTCCCAAAGTGACAGTTCCCAAAGGTTCCCAGGAGGACAGAGGAGCAGGGGAAAGCCAGGGGGTGTTCAGCAGCAGAAAGGAGAGACAAGCCACATCCACAGAAAGTGTGGACCCAAGGAGGAGCCCAGGAAGGTGGCGTGTGTCCCCCGGGAGCTGGGAGCAGATGAAGCAGACCTGGGAATAACTCCCCAGCCTGGCACGGAGCCCAGGCTGGCTGTAAACAGGGAATCAGGCACCTCTGGGAAGGGGCAGCCCCACGGATCCCGGGGCTGCTGCCCTGGCCCTTCCCAACGGGGTGAGGGGGCAGCGGGAACGGGAGAGGAGGTGGGGGCAGGAAGGGGCAGAAACTTCCCAACATAAACCAGCATTCCATGGTGGGACAGCATCCCACCATGGAGCAGAATCCCATTTTGGAGTAGCATCCCACCATGGAGCAGCATTCCATGGAGGAGCAGAATCCCACCATGATGCTGTATCCCACCACAGAGCAGCATTCCATGAAGGAGCAGCATCCCACCATGGATCAGCATCCCATGGAAGAGCAGCAACCCATGGTGGAGCAGCATCCCATCATAGAGTAGCATCCCACCATGGTGCAGCATTCCATGGAGGAGCAGCATCCCACCATGGGGCTGTATCCCACCATGGAGCAGCATTCCATGGAGGAGCAACATCCCACCATGGAGTAGCATCCCACCATGGATCAGCATGCCATGGAGGAGCAGCACCCCATGGAGGAGCAGCATCCCATGGAGGAGCATCCCATGGAGGAGCAGCATCCCACCACGGAGAATCCCACCAAGGAGCCGTATCCCACCATGGATCAGCATTCCATGGAGGAGCAGCACCCCATGGAGGAGCAGCATCCCACCATGGGGCTGCACCCCGCCCTGAAGCACCATCCCAGCACTGAACAACATCCCAGCAACATTCCAGACCAGCCCCCAGGGAAGGAAGAGCTACCAGGAGCCGGGAAAAGAGCAGGACCAAGCGAGGAGGGCAGAGGCACAGAGGTGTGGGAGAGAGGAAAGACCCGGAAAGAAGCAGTCGACTTTTGATTTTGGGATTTCTGCCTCGCCCTGCACCCGGGCTGGCGCCTGCCCCGTGGCAGGAGGTATTTCAGGCACGTCTAAGGCATCTCAGGAGCTCCCTCTGCTCTCAGAATCGCCTCTGTTCCCTCCCTACGGCTTCTTCCACCAGCACGTGGTGCCAAACGCCGGAAAAGAAAAGTCTGGAGCGGATGGACGGAATTAAAACTCTCATGCACTACCACTGAATGTCATCACAGGGCTAGGGAGCACCAAGCACGACACAGGAATCACTTCTACTCGCAGAACCAAAGCTAACCATAGAGAGAATGGTAAAAAACGGGGTTTGCTGGGGACACGGAGCTGCCTGTGTCCCCTCGACCCCTCCCTGCTAGGCTACAGCCAGAAAATGAAAAAGCACAAGACCAAACATTGAGCAACAGCACAGCCACCTAACCTGTCGCTATATATCTGACAAATCAAAAATATTAGCTTGGAAAGAAACCAACAACATCATTCCGAGAAGGTTATACACATCCTTAGCAGTTAACTTTGCTCAGCACAGCTCTGGTGCTTTAAATATGGACCGACCAAACGAATTTTGTGAGCAGAAAAGTGACACAGATTTATTCTTTACATGGGATTTGTTTGTTTGTTTGTTTGTCTGTTTGTTTTTCTAGGCAACTCTACAGACTTCAGATCTTTTGCCTCGCAATGCAGATCATCTGATTCCCCCAAAGGTGGCCAGGTTCTTTAAACATGCACATCTCTGTAGCTTCCAGGCCGTGTTTTTTACTTATTTTTGTTTAAATTCTGCGGACCAGCAGGTCGTCACCATTCCTAAAAAAAAAACTCTACGTCAGTGTTCAGGGTGGCCTGAGTGCCCGTCAGGCTCCTCCAGGGTTTACAGGATCACGCAGAAGAACTTCTTCTCTCTGAAGGGGTTTTCTGAGGCCGGGACGGGGGTCAATAGCGGGTCCTCCTTGGCGTGGGCTTCGCAGTACGCCATCAGGTCTGCTGCTGCTTTGGACACCTGCAAAAGGAGGAGCCCCGTGTGAGGGACAGGCTGAGCTGGGGGACGTCCCACCCGGAGAGGTGCCACCAGCAGAAAAGGGCTGGCAGCAGCCCCGGGCAGGGAACATCAGATGTGAGAGGAGAGCCCGAGCGCCGGCGCGGCGGCACGTCCCTGCCGGGGCTGGTTCCGGGCTGGTTCTTCACCTCTGGGCTCTGAGCTGCTCTGTCAGCCTATGTTGTCATTCCCAGCCTCCCCCCGTTCCCAGCCTTCACCTGACAAGGGCTGACTTGAGCATCCCTGCTGGCTCTCCCACGCATCCCTTGGCAGGAACATCCACAGCGGCATTTCCTGCCCTCACCCGCCAACCTCGCTCTTCATTCCAGCAGCTCCCGAGCCACCAGAGCTCATCCCAGCCCTGGAGCACTTCTCTCTCTGGGTTTAAGCTCTTAGCAAGGAGCTGAGGTGCCTTGGGGACAGTCACTCCTTCCCACCACCCCCCAGGGCTCCAGGTGATGCTTCCAGCTGCCTCTCATCCCTGGGAGCGTCCAAGGCCAGGCTGGACGGGGCTTGGAGCAACCTGGGACAGTGGAAGGTGTCCCTGGCAGGAGGATGGAACGAGAAGGGGTTTAAGGTCTCCTCCAGCCCAAACCATTCCCAGATTCTCCCATCTCCATCCTGCCTTCAGCCAAGGCCGTCAGGATCACCTAAAACAAGAGCATCCCCCACAAACACCACCTGGCTCCCCATCCCAGCTCCCTCCACGAGCTCTGGGCAGCACCCACCACCTCCCAGCGCTCCCAGAGGCAGCTGCCAAGAATCCCAACCTTTATCCTGTCGATGTTGGCCTCCATCTTCAGCTGCTCCACCAGCTTGCGGGCTTGTGCTATGCTAGCAGTGTTGTTGCTAGCCATGGGCAGGCCAGGAGCGCTCCCGGGATGGGCTGTGGGCAGGAACACACCGGGATCAGCTGCCGGGCTGCTCCCAGCCCTGCAAGCCCCCAGAGGATGGTTTTGGAAGCGCTGGAGCCATCAAAATGAGGGGGTGAGGACGGGAGACGCCGACCCAGGGCAGGGACACACTGCCAGGGGTGTCCTCCCCGTTGTCCCCAGAGCAGAGATGTCACTTTGGTGACAGCGGCGCTGCCCAGAGCCCAGCCTGCAGCAGCAGGACCCCAGCTGAGCTGTGCTTTGCTCTTTGCTGCTCCATGAGAGCCTGTGACAGCAACAAAAACCAGGGAACAGGATTCCTGTGCCAGACTCATTCCCTGCCCGTCATCCAGCCCCGTGGCCGGTGCCCAGTGCGTGTCCAGCGTCCCCTTGGCCTCCCTGGCTTTGTCCCCGCTGCCAGTTTGCACATTGAGATGCTAAACAGGATGCTGGAGTTTCCTGTTTCTGGAGATTTCTACCCCAGGCAGGCGGGGGATGCTCATTAAGGCCACGCCAGGCTGGATCCCGGATGTTTTTCCAGCACCTTCTACCAGCAGTGAGCTCTGGCAGAGGGACAGGAATCCCAGCATCCAGCTCCTCCAGCAGCAAGTGTTTTCTTGCCTGCCTGGGGCTGCCTGCCAGCTCCAAAATGTTGTGGGGTTTCTTTTTCAGGATGCAAAAGCAGGGCACAGCAAGACCCCTGGGCGATGGGGCAGGCCCTAAAATAAGGGAATTGTGGTGTTTTAAGGGAAAGAGGAGGGCACGCCCAGCTCAAGTTCATCTGAAGGGGTTTAGAGCGTTTGGAGAGAGGGATTTACAGAAGGAATCAACCTGGCACTGGTGCCTGTGCTTGGAGGAGGAGTCATGCCAGGGCCAGCCGGGGTTTGAGGATGAGGAGGGGAGCACGAGGAGGGGTTATTTTTTTACCAGAAGCCGATCTCTCCGGTGATTTGTGCCTCTAAGGGAAGCTCTGCTCCTCTCGGCCCTTCACTGCCTTCAAAGAAAGAGAACAGCAAATTAAACTCAGCCCTGTGGCACCGTCATTTCTGGCACCAGGGACCCCAGAGGTCCCTCGAGACTCCGGGTNCTCCTGCTTTTCCTCTCCCTGCGAGGCTGTGGAGTGTGCCGTGGTTCTGCCAGAGGAGGGATGCACTCTGCTGCTCCAACCCTTCTCCAAAAAAAAAGGAAAAAAAGGGAAAAAAAGGGAAAAAAAAAGGGGGGGGGGAAGGGGGAAAAAAAGGGAAAAATAAAGGAAAAAAAAGGGGGGGGGAAAGAAAGAAAAAAAAGGAGAAAAGAGGAAGAAAGAGGGAAAAAAGCGGGGGGAAAGAAGGAAAAAAAAGTGGGGAGAGATGAGATAAGCTGCTGCTGGGAAAGCTGGTGCAGGTTCAACCACGATGCTGCTGCTGCTGCCTGGTTTGGGTGCCACAGGGACTCTGCTAAGGCAGCAAATGTCATCCCTGGAAGTGCTCCAGAAGTGTGTGGGAGTGGCCCTTGGGGACATTGGGTTGGTGGTGGGATTGGCAGTGCTGAGGGCTCCACCTTAGAGGGCTTTTCCAGCCTAAGGAATTCCGTGTTGTGCCCTTTTGTACAAAGGAGCTGCTCCAGTGGCAGGGAATCACTTCAGGGACCTCGGTCATTCCATGTTTAGGATCCATGGGAGCAGGGAGGACTGCTGAGAGCATCCCCATGGCTGCCACAGCCCTGATCCTTGAAATAATTCTGTATATCCAACCCCGCTGCCACCCTCCTGCGAGGAAACCCTCCCTTGCCAGCCCTAGGGACGCTAAAATGGGGAAAAACAGCCCCAGAAAGAAGCTGAGGGAAGGGTGGGACCCTCCTGGGGGGGGGTCACCTGTGAGCACAGGCCTGCTGGGACAAGGTTGGGGACTTTGGGGCAACTCAGAGGAGCCTCCCAGGAGCCACCACACCCTCGGCCACTCTGCAGGTGCCTCAAGGAGAAACGAGAACCAGTTTGGGGCCAGCGATGGTTTTAGAGCATTTCCCGCCCTGGGGAAACCCGGGGCCGTTTCCTGCACCACGAATAACAAAAACAAGCAGCAGGTGACACTTTGAATTGAGCTCATGAATGTCCCACCCCGGAAAAACAGCCCTGGTGGAGCTGCTCCAGCAGGGCAGCCACAAAAGCAGCTTTTAAATCCCAGCGTGGAGACCCCGGGAAGGTGTGGAACCACCAGGAGCACCCCCAAAATTCCATGGGGGGGTTTTTTTGTTTGTTTGTTTGCTTGGATTGGGTTTATCACAGAGAGATGGAATGGTTTGGGTTGGAAGGGAGCTTAAATCCCATTCCACTACCCCAGGCTGCTCCGAGCCCTGTCCAACCCGGCCTTGGACATTTCCAGGGATCCAGGGGAAGCCACAACTTCTGGGCCAGCCCTTCCCCACCCTCATATTCCCTCCCAATATCCATCCATCCCTGCCCTCTGGCAGTGGGAAGCCATTCCCTGTGTCCTGCCACTCCAGGCCCTTGTCCAAAATCCCTCCGCAGCTCTCTGCATCCCTTTTTAAACAATTCCAACCCTTCCCACGCGCAGTAAATAACCCATCAAAACAACCCGGCAAGGTCCCGAGCTTGTAATTAAAATGCAGAGGCCAAAAGAGACAATATCCATGTCCCGGCCAGCGTTAAACATCATCAGCATGAAAATAATGAGGAAGGGCTCATTAACCTGTGGGCTCCAAGGCAGGAATCCCATTATCCAGGCACACACGTGCCATTAAGGGAGGGAAATAAGGCGCTGCCTGGATTCCCTTGGGAGGTGCCATAAAACCCCTTTCACTGCAGGCAAAGCTCAGTGAGAGCAGGGAAGGCCAGGAAATATTGGGTGGGATTTTTGGCTTCCAGCTTGGGATTTTGCTGCCTGAGGCCAGGAGCTGAGCTCCGATGGAAGGGACCTGGAGATTAATCGGGATGAGGCTGGCACAGCTCCTGGGTGACCTGTATCCATCCCTCCAGCGCCCTGGGGATGCCCAGATCCCCCCAAAACGGGTCTCTGCATCCCCCACACCTCCAGTCCTGGCTCTGGCAGGTCCCACCCCTGTGCAAGCCCAGGAAAAAAATCCCAGAAAAGATCCAAAGGAAAACAGCGAAGGAATGGTGAAAAAATGGCGGAAAATGGGGGGCGGGATGGCAAAAAAAGGCCAAAAAAAGGGTAAAAAAAATATAAAAAGGCAAAAACCATGCAAAAAAATATCAAAAATTATGGGGGNGGGGGGGGGGGGAAATGGGGAAAACCCAGATGAATTTTTTAGCATTTTTCCTTGGATCTGAGGGTACTTTCTGGGGTGTTGTTTGGTTGACTGCAGTGAGGAAAGAGGAGCTGGGGGTTGAGGGAGAGGAGGATGCTCCAGAAGCTTGGCTTAAATCTCTTCCCTGTGAGGGTGGTGAGACCCTGGCACAGGTTTTCCTTGAGCCTGCACCGTGCCCAAGGCCAGGCTGGACAGGGCTTGGAGCAAGCTGGGATAGTGGAAAGTGTCCCTGCCATGGCAGGAGGTGGAGTGGGATGGGCTTTAAGGTCCCTTTCAACCCCAAAATTTTGTGGGATTCCGTGGAAAACGCTGGCAATAAATATCTGGACACGAAAATTTTGCTGCTGGTTTTTGCTAGTTGGTCCCTAAGCTCCAAAAAAAAACACCTCATTTGTTGCTGTCCGCTGAATGAAGAGCCTTTGATGCGTTTGAATGACATTTTTTTTTTCTGTCACCAGCAGCACCCAGCCCAAACAGGCGCCAAAAATTGGGATTTAGGTGGGCAAACAGCGAGGCCCATCCCTGATCCCTGGTCTGCTCATTCCAGCTCTCCCAAAATCTTGATGTGGAGCAATAAATGTGGATGTGGAGCAGCTCGACGGGATGAGATGGGGGTTTAAAGTGCTCTGAGCTCCGGGATAAGGACAACCAGCCCCACCCACCTGGAGCCCTGGATGTGTCTCCAGCCCAAACTGCACCTCCAGCCCAAAGCAGCCACTGCAAAAGGAGCATTTCTGGATGCTGAGCTCTCCTGCTGAGCTGCCATCCCGTTCCTCCCTCCCAGCCTGGGCTCCCGTGGGGCTCTTGGCACCCCAGGGCTGCCAGCTCTGCCTGCAGGAGCAATTAAGAGCTTCGTTTGCCAGCTCCTCGTCAGCACCAGCTGCTGCCTGCTCTGCACAGAGCTGAGCTGGGAGCCTGTGGAGCAGAGAGGATCCTGGAATGCATCACCAGATCCAGCTCCAAACCCATGGAATCGGAGCTTAACCACCTCCATGAGGTTTTTTTCCTCCTCTTTTAGTTGGGTTTTAGCTCAAGGTCTGCATGGTGGAGATTGGAATTCTCCCAAATGTTTTTTTAAAAATGGCATTTTCCCATCCCTGGAAGTGTCCAAGGCCAGGTTGGATGGAGCTTGGAGCAACCTGGGATAGTGGAAGGTGTCCCTGCCCATGGCAGGGGGTGGAAAAAGATGAGCTCTAAGATCCCTTTCAATCCAAACCATTCCACAAATTCCACAATTTGATTCCAACCCAAACCATTCCACAAATTCCACGTATTTAAGGGTGATTAATTAGTGAAATTACCCCAAACAGGCCCTGCCATTACACAAGGGGTCCCTCCAAGCACATTTTGCACTGGGCTGGCCCTGTCACTGTCCAAAGGCAGCACAAACCCTGGGAAACATCCATGGAAATCAACTCCTGACATTCCTGGAAATGCCAACAGGCCCTGAGTGAGATTTCACAGCCACCACGAGACACCTCCCGCATCTCCCGGGCTCTGAGGCCTTTGCCCATCCAACTGTGGCTTAAAACTCCCAGTTTTAAACCTGTGGAAGTCTCTCCTGCCAGCTGGAACTGAAATAGGCAGGAAGAGGCACTGGAATTGGCAGCCCAGTCCTTGGAGGGATTTAAAATCCACGTGGATGTGGCACTTGGGGACGTGGCTCAGCGTGGCCTCGGCAGTGCTGGGGGAACGGCCTTAGAGGGCTTTTCCAACCTGAATGATTCCACGATTCAATTTTCCAGAGTTTTGTTTTCACCTCCCCAACAAGTTTTTTGGTTTTTTTTTTTCCCTCTGCTTTCCATAAAAACCCACCTCTCCCCCTCTGAACCAAGAGGAAAAGCAGGAGTGAAACAGAAAGTGCTGACGTTGACCAGGCCCGAACCTCTCCTCTCCCTCACGGCAAACACCCAAAGCGGCATCACCCACCCCAAAAAAAACAACTCCTTTTTGGGGTGAAAGCAGAGCCTCCCTGCTCCTTGCTTTCAAAAAAAGAAGTCATATTTTCCATCCCTGCTGCAGCAGCATTTCCCACTCAGAGTGGGTGAATCCCACCGGGACAGGCAGGATTTTGGGGAGAGCAGGGGTCAGGGTTGTTCCTGCCAGGCAGGGATCACCCAAGGGGAGGTTGGGTTCAGAAAAGAGGGGTGTTTTGGTCAAAAAAGGGGTTTTTTTGGTCCAGAAAAGGTGGGGGTTTTGGTCCAGA
>VYXD01009939.1:123570-138104 GCA_013397195.1 Hylia prasina | reverse complement strand
GCCCCTCCACAGTGACCCCCGGTGCTGCATTAATTAAAAGCGTTGCCTCCAGCGATCATTTCAGGGTGCCAGAAATTCCCTAAAAAGCCACCAGCGCGCGGGGGGGAGGGGGATTTTTTTTGTAATTATTATTATATTATTAGTCACCGGTGCCGTGCTGATGGGTGCTTGTTTCGGGATAAAAAAGAGGATGCAGAGCCAGGCACCCACCCCGGCACAGCCATCCCTGCTCAACAGCAGGAGAAGGGAGGAAATTAATTAGTAAATTAATGATACCACTGCGACATTTCCCTCCCCAAAACACCCCAAAACAGCCGTGCCAACGCCCGCAGCAGCGGCAGCATCACCGCGGGATGCAGGTCCCTGTGGGAACATCCCCAAAGGGTGGCAGCCGGAGCCCCCCGGGGGACACGGGGGACACGGGGGCCGTGTGTCCCCTCTCCCGNAGTCACCGGTGCCGTGCTGATGGGCGCATGCAGCCGTGCTTGTTTCGGGATAAAAAAAAGAGGATGCAGAGCCAGGCACCCACCCCGGCACAGCCATCCCTGCTCAACAGCAGGAGAAGGGAGGAAATTAATTAGTAAATTAATGATACCACTGCGACATTTCCCTTTTTTATTTTTTTTTTCCGTGCATTTTGCAGTTGGCTCCGCCAAACTGGCGTTTGCCCTCCAAATCCCAAGTCTCCGACTTCTTCAGCAGGCCTGGAACAGTGATGGGAGCTGCAAAATTTGGAAGTGGAGAAGAGATGGCCCCGGGGCAGCTTTTTTTGTTGTTGTTTTTGTCGGCGTTTAAATCCATGGAATGGCAAGGCAGAGCAGCGGGAGGGCTGCCAGCAGCAGGGAGCATCCCAGGGAAAAGGCCAGCGTGGGCGCCCGGGGACACGCCGGGATGGGAACTCCAGGACCTTTCCCTCCCCTGGGGACCTCCCCCGTGCTGAGATGAAGCAGGACTGGAGGTCAAGCCATCAAAGGGAGGGGGATTCATTAAATTCATTCCCGTTTGGCCTTTTCCAAGCTCGGCCCACGGGGAGGGGAGAGCTCCCTCCCCTCCTCACCCCCCACTGACCGGCACAAACCCTTCCCCATCTGGTCTGAGGAAAATTCCGGGGTTTTGTAGGGCAGGGATGAAATCTGGAGGCTATACTTAGCAGCAGACAATGCAGTCCCCCTCCCAGAAGTGGCTCATTCCCTCGTGCTGCCCCGAAAATGTCAGCTCTGAGCAGAAATCAGCAATTAGGGCCCCGGACCTGCCGATGGTCAGTGCCCGCCTCGCCGGGGCCTGGGGATATTTTTAGAGGACAAAGGGAATTTGTTGGGAACGTACAATTATTTCTGGAGCCTGTGGAAAAGGCACTGGATGCTCCTGGCACTGTGGGTGCTGATGGTGCCAGGGGAGGGGGGCAGGGGCACAGCCCCAGATCCCCATCCCAGGATTTGGAGAAGGGATGGACGGCAAAGGCAGGCAGGATCCAGGGCCCCAGCCGTAAAATGGGACATGGCTGCATGCAGGGCCACAGGACAGTGCTGTGTGCTGGGAGGAACCACTCTGGAAGCTTTCCTGATGCTGCTTCCCCGTGGAAAACAGGCTCTTCATCACCACCATCATCGTCTTCATGGAATCCCAGAACGGTTTGGGTTGGAAAGGACCTTAAAGCTCATCTCATTCCAACTCCCTGCCATGGGCAGGGACACCTTCCACTGTCCCAGGTTGCTCCAACCTGGCCTTGGACGCTTCCAGGGATCCAGGGGCAGCCACAGCTTCTCTGGGCACCCTGTGCCAGGGCCTGCCCACCCTCCCAGCCAGGAATTCCTTCCCAATTTCCCATCCATCCCTGCCCTCTGGCACTGGGAAGCCATTCCCTGTGTCCTGGCACTCCACACCCTCTCCCTGTGAGAGGATAAATCCACCGAGGATCAAAAGATGCTCCAGAAACTGGAAATGGGGACATGGAAAGGTTGTGGGTGTTGGTCCCTTCCAGTTTTCCTTGGCTGGAGGAAGAAGGTGCCAGGATCAGCAAACCTAGCAAAATCACATGGAAGAGGATTGGCCAATTATGTTCTGAGTTTAATTAGCAGCAGTGGGAGATGGGAGGGTGGTCCTGGGTGCTGTGGAGGAGTGAGGCAGCACAAACCTTCCATCAGACCCCAGAGAATCCACCCAAAAAAACATCAACTCAGGATTCCCCTCGGAGTCACATCCTGAACCACCCCTGTGGAAAACTCACCTGGGTGCTGCTCCCAAATCCCCACCCCACCATCCCTAAGGAGAGCCTGCTCTGGGCAGAGGAGGAATTGGGATGAAAGGGAAGCAGAGGATGGGGGATCACACACACAGCAAGTGCTGCCCGAGGTGGGGAGCAGGATTGGGGTTCTGGGGGCTGGGACAGGCTCTGCCCCCCCAGATCCACAATGAGGGGCTCACCCCTTCATCCCCACGGGCTCTGAAGGCTGGGGACCCCCCTGAGCATCCCACCAGGATCCTCACTATGGACACTGCGTCTCCCACTTATTTCAGGAGCTCCCCGCAGTGTCTCTTCCCAACTCCAGAGTGCTGGAACTGGCTGGCACTTCCACAGAAATCACCAAAAATCAGGATTGAAGAGCTCAGCCCATCCACTGCCCTGCCTGAGGCGGGAGTTGCCTTAACCTGCTCTCCGGAGCAGAGAACACAACAAATGCAACACTGTCCTCAAATTCCATCTCTCCCTTAAGCCTGGGAGCATTTTAGACCTCCAAGAGTCAAAGTGATGCAAACAACTGTCACTTTATTGTCACGTCCAGCCGTTCTGCAAAAGGCACACAACAAACTTCATTGGTACAAAAGAATTTCGCTCCGGGGATTTTTCGCGTGATTTTTCCTTGAGTTTTCTTCTTCTTTTTTTTTTTTTTTTTTTTTTTTTTTTTTTTTTGCTCCTTTTGCAACACAGTCACTGGGCTCTCCCATCGCCCTGACGGGAAGATCCTTTCACAGAAAGGATTATTTTTGTGCAGACAGACAGCTCCTTATTGCAGGGGGAACGGCCCCAAGGGCGGGCGGGCACGGCCCCACCCCCGGGCCCTGCCCCGCCGGCCACCTGCGGGAAAACCGGGAATAAACGGCACCTCTGTGTGTGTCCCCCTGCTCCAATGGCACCTCTGTGTCTGTCCCCCTGCCCCCTGGCACTGCTGCTGTCTGTAGGGATAAGCTCCATCACAGCCCTCAACGTCAGCCCAGCTCCAACCCCATCACTCCGCTCCAGCCTTGGATCCAGGATAACGGGATGGGGCTGCCCCTTCCCCGTTTCTGAGCAGCGCTGAGCGTTTCTTTGCACGATTTATCCCGTTCTTCCCCTCCAGCTCCGTGTTTTTGCAGGGTGGGGGTCCCAAGGAGAGCACCCAGAGGTGGGCAGAGGGGGGGGAAAGGAGGCTGGGGGTGAATTTGGGGAATTTTCCTGCCTGTGCCAGCAGGGAAGCTCACGCTGCTGGCGCACACCCTGCAAAGCCAGCCGTGGATGGGGGGCTGGAGTCACAAACCCAGCGCCCAAAGAGAGGTTTGGGGCTATTTGGTGGGGTCTCCCCCAAACCAGAGTGGGGCACACAGCCCCGAGCCCCAGCAGCATCCCTGCAGCTGCCCTGTGTGGATTTAGGGAGAAGAGGATGCTTTAGGGACCACCATCCCGCCCTGCCAGCATGGGACATCGACATCATTTTCCCATTGAACCCCTCAGGCAGGGCCAGATCGAGCTCTGGGGTGGGGACACGGTGCCAGTGTCCCACAGCAGCTCTCCCATATCCCAACATCCCAAGAGATTTCTTTTTTTTTTTTTGCACTGTGCCTATAGCTACGCTCCATTTCTTTTGGTACCAGCTCCCTCCCCCAACATTTCTTATAAAAATAAGATTGTGCTTATTTATAAAATAATTATAACTTTTTTTTTTGGTTTGTTATTTTTAAGAAAAGCTTCCAGTTTTAAAAAAAAAAACAAAACAATGGTGGTATATCAAAATATGGCAAACCTTTGGCTGTCAATGGCTAAACTCTAATTAAAAATATCCACTACAAAGGCATTGTGCTGTGATAATTAACTCTGCCACGCTTCACCCTCCAGTACCCACGGCCAATATTCCACCTGGGCTGTCTGGCTTCCCTGGGACACGCTCAGAAACCACCCTTGGATTTTCCTAGCACGTCACCATCATCCTCTGGCAGGATTTTTCCAGCTGCAAGACACCTAAAGACGCATGAAAAGCCTTGGGAAAAAGGGAATGCAGCGGGAAGAGCCACACGGACAAGGTGGTTGGATGCACATTCTCCTCGAGAGGAAAGTCTCTTTTCTCACCTCAGTGCTTAGGAAAAAAAAAACAAAACAGGATTGTTGATAGAGTTCATGAAAGAAGAGAGGCAGATCCTTTGTATAAAAGGTGTTTCGGAGCAGGAGTAAAATGCAAGTGGGTCTATAAGATCCAGACATATATAAACATACATACCTCGATATATTTATATATGTATTCTCTAGATATTCAATGTTTGGGATGCATTATTGCATTATCCTTATAGGGGACTTATTTTTTTCCATCCTCCTTTGCTTTCTTTTTTTTTTTTTGGAGGGGGGGGGGGGGGTTTTTTTTTTTTTTTTTTTGGTTTTGGGGTTTTGCTTTCCAACCAAAAAAAAAAAAGAAAAAGAAAAAAAGAAAGAAAAATATAAAGATAGAAACAAGTTGCAAATGGCTCTGAGAGCTTCCAGCCATCATCCACCTGGCTGGGATTGCTGTGGCCTGACCTGCAGCACGTGTTTTTGGAAAAACTGGGATCATGCTCCGCCCCAGGAGCTGCTGGCCACGCCTTCCTCCACGGAACATCACCGCGCCCGGAGATCCCTGGCTGGTTATTGCTTAATTTTCCCTTCCCATACTGGCCTTTAGGGTTATTTACATTTCTTTGGCTTGGCTTGAACACGACAGTCTGGCGCTTTCCAGCCCCCCCCAGAATCACCTGGGGGCGAGGAGGGGGAGAGGCCACAGGAAAAAAACACGGGGTGGGGCTTCTGCTCCTCCCTCCTCAGCCGGAGTAAGACAACTTGTGTTTGGCACAAACTCCTCTGGAATCCACTCCGTGCCCGGGGAATCCGCCCCTGACCGGCCAATCCTGACGCTGGACAATCCTCCAGCACCACGTTTTCCCACGGTTTGCAGGGAGAGCAGGGCAGGGCTGGGGGGAAGGCGGCGTCGGAGCCTCCCCGCGCTCACACCACGAACTCGGGCACCTCGTCGTGGGTCAGATCCAAGGAGAAATATTTGCTGGTTCTTTTCACGGGGAAGGCGTCCTGGATGTTGATGCACTGCTGGGCCAGGCAGCCGTTGCAGTAGAGCCCCTCCTCGTCCAGGCCGTGGGCGCAGCCGAAGGTGAAGCTCTGCGCCGTGTCCTGGCACAGGTTGGCCAGCTGCAAGAAGTCCTTCTGGTAGAGCCGGATGTCGTCCAGGCTCAGGCTGTGCCGGTCCGTCGACGTCTTGGGTTTCCTGCACGTCGTGGTCTGGGGGAAGCCAAGGGGAGGCTCAGGATGTGCCCAGGGAGCCCCCGGGGTTGGGGTGAATCCCAAAGCCTCAATCCCACCCCGTACCTGGGGTAAGGAGTCGGTGCTCTGCCCCCGCAGCTTCACCACGGTCTCCGAGGAGCTGGAGGTGGAGGAGCTGATCTCCTTCACGATGAGCCCTGCACGAAGGAGGGAGCAAAGGTTATTCTGGGGTGGCTCAGCTCTCTTGGGATCCACTCCTGCTGGCCGTGGGGACAAAGGATCCCTCGGCACAGTGTGGTACAGCTCCACTTGCAACCAGCGTTATCTACAAAGTAGATATCCATCTATCCTGAATTTGCCCCAAAATGGGATCCAAAGTTGTCCCCAGGGAGCCTGGCATCCCCAAAGACCTCCCAGTAGCACCCAGCACAGAGCTGGAAATGCAGGTGACCTTCTGGGCGCAGGCACAGCTCCAGAGAAGATCATGGAGTCCAACTGTTCACCAGCACTGCCAAGGCCACCACTGTCCCTTGTCCCAAAGTGCCACACCCACCCGGATTTTAAATCCCTCCAGGGATGGGGACTCCACCACTGCCCTGGGCAGCTGTGCCAGGGCTGGACAGACCTTGCTGTGAAGAATAAATTTCCCTAATATCCAATCCAAACCTCCCCTGGCACAACTTGAGAGAGGTTCCTCTTTTCGTCACCCCATCTCTCCTTCAACCCATTGGGTGAACACTTTTTCCCAGCATCCCAAACGGACACCTTGGGCTAACTCTGCTCTGCCAAACACCAAAGAACCACGGAATGACCGGGCTGGGAAGGCTCCTGAAAGATCATCTCATCCCAGCTCCCAGAGGCGTGACCTGCACTGGGGGATCGGGAAGAGAAGCGGCCACCACCTTACCCGAGTGCCCGTTGAACTTGCGGGACAGCAGCATGTCCTCGGTGATGTAGACGCACATGTCGGGGCTCACCTCCATCTCCCCAGCCTGCTCCAGCTCCCGGGGGTCATCCACCAGCATCTCGATTTCTGCCGGGCACCAGCACACAGGACAAGTCAGCCCAGGACCCTCAGAGCAACTCCTCCAACCCCAGAGACCAAAAACCCAACGCNACAGGCAGCTCTCAGTATAAAGAGTTAACACAGCCCAAGGTCGGGGAGTTGGGACCTGAGCAGCTGCAGGAACCCAGGCAGGGCAAAGAAAGATAAATGTATTAGATAAGAAAGAATAAACAACCCAGAAAAACAGAACCGAGAATCTCGACCTCTTCTTCGGTCGCGGGGCTTGGGAAAAGACTTTTTCTGATACCTCGGGGGTCATTTCAACCCAAAACAAACCCGAGGACGCGACTCCTCACCGTCATCCTGGGAATCCTCCTCCAGCCGGTCCTTCCCGCCGCTCTCCACGCCGGAGGTGTGGGAGCTGCCG
Organism: Hylia prasina; assembly: GCA_013397195.1. Classification (NCBI taxonomy): domain Eukaryota; kingdom Metazoa; phylum Chordata; class Aves; order Passeriformes; family Sylviidae; genus Hylia; species Hylia prasina. Next base: position 131,177 of record VYXD01009939.1, on the reverse strand, counting down.
TGGCTGGTCATGGAGCTGCAGGTCTTCAGCTTGCGGTGGGCGCCGGCGCCCGGGAACCCGTCCTCGGGCCCCGCCTCGCGGGGTTTGGGGTCGGCCTCGATGCCGGAGGTGTGGGAGCTGCTGTGGGAGGCCGTGGAGTGCCGGGACAGCCGCTTGTGCCGGATGCTGCCGGCGCTGCTGCCGCTGGCGCGCGAGCGCTTCTCCAGCTGCTCCATGTCCAGGTCCAGGGTGTCGCTGATGTAGGATTCCCGGTACTGCTTCTTCTCTGCAGGGAGGGGGAACGGGGTCGGCACAGTTCCCACGACCCTCCGGAAGGGCAGGGACACGCGGAGGAATTGTCACCCGAGCCCAGCGTGGTGGCACAGCTGGAGATGGCTCTGTCCCGGCGGCGTTAAGGGAGGTGGGGCAGCAGCTCCAAAGCTCCCGTGCTGGGCTGTTCCTCCAGCAGAGCAGGAGGAGGGAGAGGAGGAGGAGGAGGAGGAGGTGTTGAGGAAGAAGAGAAAGAAGACAGAAAATAAAAGAGCAGAAAAAGATGAAAATAAATGAGGAAGAAGAAGATGATGAGGATGAGGAACACGAAGATGAGGAAGAAGATGAAACAAGGAGGAAGAAGATGAGGATGAGAAGGAAGAAGATGAAGCAAGGAGGAAGATGAGAAGAAGGAGCAGGAGGACGAAACAAGGAGGAAGAGGAAGGAGAAGAGGAGAGGAAAGAGGAGAATAAGAAAGAGAAAGGAAGACGAGAAGGGGAAAGACGAGAAATGAGCAAGAAGAGGAGGAGGAGAGAGGAAGAGAGAAGATGAAGAGGAAGAGAAGGAAGGAGGAGGAAGAAAACAAGAGAAGAGTATAATGAAGATGAGAAGGAGGAAGAAGATGAGGACATGGAAGAAAAAGATGAGGAGGACGGTGAGGAAGAAGAAAACAAAAGAAGAGGAGGATGAAGATGAGAACAAGGAAGAAGACGAAGAGGACAAGGAAGAAAAAGATGAAAAGGATGAGAGAGAGGAAGAAGCTGAGGAGGATGAAGAAGAGTAGGACAAGAAGAAATAATAAGAAAAGGAGGAATAAAAAATGAGGAAGAGAAAGAGAAGATGAGGAGAGCAAAGAGGAGGAAGACTTTATGCTTTCACAAGGAGGAGGGACACTGGGAAAGCTGTGCTGAAGCTCCTGGGACACCAGGGACAGCAGCAGGGCTTGTGCCCATCCCTAGGCAGCCGCAGGGGCTGCGGGCACGGGGCCGGCACAAGAACCAGGTGCTCCTAGAGGCGTAAACACCACGGGGGAGCCTGTCTGGGCAGGTCTGGGGCCTGGAGCACCTACCCTCGTTCTCCTCCAGCCTGCGGACCTGGCGCAGCACGGGCTGCAGGTTCATGTAGAGCCGGTGGCTGCTGCTCAGCAGCTGCAGGAGGTGCCGCGAGCGCAGCGGGCAGCCCGTGTAGTAGATGAGCTTCCGGGCCGAGGGCAGCCCGTCCGGAAGGATCTCGAACTTCTTGCCCTGCGTGGGACAAGGGAGGCATCAGCCCCGAGGAGGAGAATGCTCCGGTGCTCACCCAGCCCTGCTGCAGCTCCTCGTTTACCCTGCAGGTTGCCATCACCTGCCGGGGGCCGGTGCAAAAGCGTCGCGCGCCCGCATCCAACGCAAGAGATGCCCTGGCTGGGGATCGTGGAACCTCAGAGTGGCTTGGGGTGGAAGGGACCTTAAAGAGCACCTGGTCCAACCCCCTTCCACCTTTCACTATCCCAAGGTGTTCCAAGCCCTGTCCAACCTCACCTTGGACACTTCCTTCCAGGGATCCAGGGGCAGCCACAGCTTCTCTGGGCATCCCGTGCCAGGGCCTCCCCACCCTCCCAGACAGGAATTCCTTCCCAATCTCCCATCTATCCCTGCCCTCTGGCAGTGGGAAGCCATTCCCTGTGTCCTGTCCCTCCATCCCTTGTCCCCAGTCCCTCTCCAGCTCTCCTAAAGCTCCTTTAGGCCCTGGAAGGGGCTCTGAGCTCTCCCTGGAACCTTTTCTTCTCCAGGTGAACACCCCCAGCTCTCCCAGCCTGGCTCCATAGGAAATGGTGCTCCAGTCCTTGAAGCATTTCCATGGCCTTCTGTGGACCTGCTCCAACACTTCCATATCCTTCCTGTGCTGAGGACCCCGGAGCTGGAAGCAGTGCTCCAGGTGGAGGTGGTGGCACTCACCACAAAAACCAGTTTCCCCACGTTTGTCCACGGGAAGTCGTAGAGCAGCTGCTTCTCCTCATCCAGGTTCTGCAAAAAGAGGAGAGGAGAGGGAGCCATGGCTGAGGATTCTGGTAGGAGCTNGGAAGGGACCTTAAAGAGCACCTGGTCCAACCCCCTTCCACCTTTCACTATCCCAAGGTGTTCCAAGCCCTGTCCAACCTCACCTTGGACACTTCCTTCCAGGGATCCAGGGGCAGCCACAGCTTCTCTGGGCATCCCGTGCCAGGGCCTCCCCACCCTCCCAGACAGGAATTCCTTCCCAATCTCCCATCTATCCCTGCCCTCTGGCAGTGGGAAGCCATTCCCTGTGTCCTGTCCCTCCATCCCTTGTCCCCAGTCCCTCTCCAGCTCTCCTAAAGCTCCTTTAGGCCCTGGAAGGGGCTCTGAGCTCTCCCTGGAACCTTTTCTTCTCCAGGTGAACACCCCCAGCTCTCCCAGCCTGGCTCCATAGGAAATGGTGCTCCAGTCCTTGAAGCATTTCCATGGCCTTCTGTGGACCTGCTCCAACACTTCCATATCCTTCCTGTGCTGAGGACCCCGGAGCTGGAAGCAGTGCTCCAGGTGGAGGTGGTGGCACTCACCACAAAAACCAGTTTCCCCACGTTTGTCCACGGGAAGTCGTAGAGCAGCTGCTTCTCCTCATCCAGGTTCTGCAAAAAGAGGAGAGGAGAGGGAGCCGTGGCTGAGGATTCTGGTAGGAGCTGAGCTGAGCTGAGCTGAGCCATCACCTTCATTCAGTCACCTACCTGGAAAATCTGGATGCCCCGTGTTGTCAGCCCCAGAGTCAGAGAGGCCTCCACTTCCCTTTTGTCCTAAGGGAGGAAGAAATGGTTTTAAATACACAATTTGCAGCATGAAGTGAATAAATCTGCCCCACCTCAGCCCAGGGATCCTTCCACAATCACTCCAGTCACCGTTCAATGATTAATGTGCCAAATTAAAAATGGAAAGTAACTTTGGACACAGGCAGGGAGTGACAGGATAAGGGGGAATGCTTTTAAACTGAAAGAGAAGAGATTTAACTTAGATGTGAGGCAGAAATTATCCCTGTGAAGGGTGAGGAGGCCCTGGCACAGGGTGCCTAGAAAAGCTGTGGCTCCTCCTGGATCCCTGGAAGTGTCCAAAGCTGGACAGGGCTTGGAGCAACCTGGAATAGTGGAAGGTGTCCCTGCCCATGGCAGGGGGTGAAATGGATGAGCTTTAAGGTCCCTTCTAACCCAAACCATTCTGAGCTTCCATTAAAACCCTTCTCCCGGCAAACACTGTTCCCAGGAGAAAATACCCAGCGTGCATTTCTCAGGGAGGGGCATTCCCCAAATGAGGAATTTGGGCAGCAGGGGGCCGGGGCTCACCTTGTACAACCTGTAGTAGTGCACGGCCACGTCGTCCAGCCTGACGGCCTCCTTGATGTACTTGAGATGGGCTTCTGAGGCCGTCAGGGCAAACTGGTCCTTGTGCATGTTGGGGACGTGCTTCAGGATGTAATCCTTGCCCCTCTTGGCAACCACCTGTTTGGGGGAGGAGAGAAGCTTGTGCAGCTGCCCTGTGCTCGCTCAGGGCTGGGCACCAGCTCTGGCGGTTTCAAGGGAAAAGGGCAAGTTGGAGCTTTGCTCTGGAGATCTCCGAGAGAAAATGAAATAGTTACAGCAGCAGGGTTTCCTGCTGGGAAGTGTGTTCCATGTGCCTGTTCCGTGGTGACACCTGTGCTGGGGCAGGGAGGGTCACACAGGGACTCCCTGCGTGCCTGGGGACACAGGCCCAGGGCCACCACTGCTCATGAAGTGTGGGGAAAAAGGAGAAGGGGGCAGATTTTGTGACAAAACCCAGAAAGGGGTTGGGAAGGAGGAGAAAAGGCACCAGGGAGAGCTTTGAGCACCTGAAGGGGCTCCAAGAGAGCTGGAGAGGAACTGGGGACAAGGGATGGAGGGACAGGACACAGGGAATGGCTTCCCACTGCCAGAGGGCAGGGATGGATGGGATAATGGGAAGGAATCCCTGACTGTGAGGGTTCCCAGAGAAGCTGTGGCTGCTCCTGGATCCCTGGCAGTGTCCAAGGCCAGGCTGGAGCAACCTGGGATAGTGGAAGGTGTCCCTGCCTATGGGCAGGGGGTGAAACTGGATGACCTTTAAGATCCTTCCACCCCCAACCATTCTGGAATTCTGTGCCACCATTTCCCAAGGGGCTGCACCTGAGAACCAAGAGAATCCCCCAGGAGCATCCCTGCAGCTCACAGGGAATTCCCCAGCAGCCCCACACCAACCCCAACCCGCAGCCATTTCACCACCAGGATTAACCCGGGCACCAGGAGGCTCCGAGCAATCCCAGCACCAAGCCCAGGGCAGGGCCCACACCAGGATCTCTTACCCAGGCAGGGAAATAAGCCTCGGGCTCGAAGTATTTCCCGTAGTGCTTGTTCCTCTTGAAGTCCCCCAGGTCGGCCTGGAGGGCGAAGGCGGTGAGCAGGAAATAGGCCTCTTCCCTCAGCACGCACTGCGAGTGCAGCACCTGCTTCCTCAGGTGCCAGTAGTAGTAGTACCGAGCTGTCCTGTCACTGTGGGAGGGACAGGGGACACAGGGAGGGCTCAGCAGCCAGGGGACACCTGCTGGGAAGCCCTCGGGGAGGGGTCACCAAAGGGTTTTGCTCCCTCTTCCCATCTGGGTTAAAATTCCCGCTCGGCAGCAGCGCCAAGCCAGGTGGAATAAGCCCCTCAAAAAGTCTGTGCAGGTGCTACTGCATCACCAAACCTTTGGAAAACCTTTTATCCCCAAAGCAGGAGCTGCAGCTCCCACCCAGCTGGAGGTAAGTTCAGATCAGGCTGTGCTAAATCTCTGAACACACTGTCCCCACCCCCCAAAAGGCTTTGTCACCGCTGTGTCCCCACCTGCCCCCGTGAGAAACCCACCCACAAACAGCCCCAGATTTTGGGATGTGCTCAGCACCCACAAACAGCCCCAGATTTTGGGATGTGCTCAGCACCCACCAACAGCCCCAGATTTTGGGATGTGCTCAGCACCCACAAACAGCCCCAGACTTTGGGATGTGCTCAGCACCCACAAACAGCCCTGGCCTTTGGGATGTGCTCAGCACCCCAGAGCAGCCCGAGGGTGCAGCCCCAGCCCGGCAGGTGCCCGTGCAGGTGGGCAGGCCCCACCTGATGAGCCGCCCGTTCTCCACGTAGTACTGCACTCGGAAGTGGATGATCATCGGGGGGCCAAACTGGTCGATGCCCTGGAATGGAAGAGGCTTTCAGGAATCCCGTGGGGATCCCGGCATCACAGCCCAGCCCCTCACCTCAGCTCTCTGGGGTCACGTCTGTCACAGCCACCCCCTGCCCGCCACGGCACTGATGAGGATTTTTGTTCCTCAGTTAAGAGTCTGGGACCCGTTTTTTCCACGCAAAATGGTGGAAATGAAGGGGATTTGGATTTAAAAAAGCAGCTGGCTGGGAGTGACAAGCCCAGGAGTTCTGCAACACCTCACTGCTGCTCTCCCCCTCCCAGACCATCATCCACCAGCTCAGCGCCAGCACCCGAGCCTGGACACCACCCCCTCAGCACTGAAAGAACAAAAAGGTGCTTTGGGGTGAAAAACCTCAAATTTGGAAGAAGGGACCTCAAAAATTCTGCTGAAGGACAAGGGAGCAAAAGAAAAATTAGAGGAAAAAAACAAACCAAACCAAAAAAACCCCCCGAGAGCTCCAGGGACGGAGCGTGGAGGACGCAGCCCCAGCTGGGGCACACGGTGGCACTTCAGAGTGACAACCCCAGGGATGTGATTTTGCAGATCCGCCCCCCAAGCCCCACGCTGACTAAATGCCACCCCCCACCCCTCGGCAGCATTCCCGGGTCCTGGAAGTGACCTGCGACGGGGACAGAGGTGGCCTTACTGCCGTCAGCTCTCCATGCAAGACCTCACCGCTGACCTTGCTGGCCTCCTTCTTCCACTCCTTGGGGCAGTACTTGTAGAGTTTCTGGGCCAGGTCCATGTACACGTGCTCATTGTCTGGGAGGGACAGAGGTGGCATCAGCATCCCCACGTGTCCCCTGCCTCCCACCGGGACCCACCGGAGGGAGCTGTGACCTCCTCGTCGCCAAAAGCCTCGGTTTTCACCCTCAAGCCCCTGACTTACTCTGGATGACGCTGAGCCCAAAGAGGTGACAGTCCTTCAGCCTCAGGAGGTCACACACCTGCACCAGTAACTCTTGGCACAAAATCTTCACCTGTAAAAAAACCAAAAAACCCTTGAATGAGCCCCGGATGCATCTGTGCCCACCTGAGCTGGGCAGAGAGCACCAAACCCCTCAGCAGGACCCCGAGCAGCGTGGGCTGTGGGGCTCAGCTTTCCATGGGGAGTCCCCAAAAGCTTGGGGTGCAGCAGCAGAGCTCTGCCAGGGCTGGGATGCTCAGAGGACCACAGGGCAGCTCGAGAGCAGTGGGTGCTGGAGGAACGCAGCACCGGGGAGATGTTTTGGGGGCAGAAATCAGAACGTTCACAGACTCATTCCACCCCCTGGACACCTTCCACCAGCCCAGGTTGCTCCAAATCCCATCCAGCCTGACTTTGGACACTTCCAGGGATCCACAGGCAGCCACAGCTTCTCTGGGAAACCAGTGCCAGGGCCTCACCATCCTCACAGGCAAGGATTTATTCCTGTTATCTAATCTAAATCTTTCCTCTTCGAGTTTAAAACCATTCCCCTTATCCTATCATTATCTGCCTCTTTCCAAATCTCTCCCAGTTTTTTTTTTTAATTAGCTCCCTTTATGTTCTGAAAGGAATTTCAACATTTTCCTGACTCAAAAGCAACACTGGGTGGGGGTGAATTAGAAAAAAAACAACAAAAAGTGTGGGAATTTCACATACAATGCTCCATCCCAACCAGAGCCAAAGCCCCTCCTGTTCATTCCCTGGGCTAGAGGAGGCTGAAGTGCCATCCAGAAGGGATGAGTGGAGTGAGGGCTGCAGGATGGGGCTCGTGGGACACCCAGCAGCAGGTCACCCTCCCCAAACCCTGCTGCTGCCAGCACCCCATCCATCAAGGAGGCGCAGGGGAGCATAAAACACCTCCACCACCTTCGGGGGAAAATAACTCCTGTGCATTTTCCCCCTCCCCTGCAGGCCAGACAGGCTCCAAAGGAAACCCAGGAGCAAACCCAGGAGCAAACCCAGGAGCAAACCCAGGGCGTGCAGGCACAGCCTCGGGGGGTGGGGCGAGGGGCAGTTCCTCACGTTAATGATGATGTTGAGGGAGTCGTCGTTGGGGAGGAAGATGCACACGCTGCGCCGGTCCTGCATGACTCTGTTGTTGTGGAAAGGCAGCTTGTTCATCGTGCTCCGGGCAGGGGGCTCGGGGGGGGCCGGGGGGGGGACCTCAC
>VYXD01009939.1:99181-110786 GCA_013397195.1 Hylia prasina | reverse complement strand
AAAAAAAATTAAACAAAGGGGAATTTGGGCTGTGAAAGACTGCAAAGAGCCAGGGCATCCATCAGGAGGAGGAGTGGGGGGCACATTCTCTCCAAAGGAGGAGGTGTGGGGGGCACATTCCCCCCCGGCATCCTGGTGTTCCAGCTCCCTGCTCACCTGTGGCCACGTATTTTCCACGGCAGCAGAGTTTGGTTACAAGTTTGCAGGAGCCGTGGTGAAATCTGGGAATGGGGTCATGAAGCTGAAGGTTTTGCTCCAAACCTGACCCAGGGATGAAGCCGGGATAAGGGGCCAGTGCCAAGCAGGTCAGGGGAGCAGGGCTGGGTTTGCTCTGTGCCCGTGCAAAGGGCAGCAGCATCAGGAATGAATTCAGCACGAGGGGTCATGGACCAGCCCCACATTCCCACTGGGAGGACTGGAGACCCTCCAATGCACCTCCTGAAGCGAACCAGGTCAAACCCTCACGCCCCGAGCCAGTTAGATCAGGATTTTCCCATAATTTAAACCCCAAATCCATCACAGAAGGACACAAAGGCTCCCATCCCATCCCGTTCCCCCCATCCACACCACCCTGGGGTGGCACTGGCCTGCTGGACGTGCTTTCCTTGCCCCTGGGTGTACCCACTTGGTGCTAGCACGACTCTGGGGTGCTTTGGGAAGCGGCTGGGGCCGTTTCCATCCCCAGGGAAAACGGGCAGGCACCTCCTTGCCCTGGGAAAACGGGACGCGGGCCTCGCGCTTTGTAAACAGGATTGCAGCAGGGAAAAGCCAGCCCAGGCCACCCGTCCCCTCCTCCATGCCCGGGGACAAAGCAGCCCAGGGAGCCCCGGGAGCTTGGCCGTGGCCCCGTGTGTCCATCAGGCGTCTGTCAATGATTTACTGCTGCTGTGAAGAGCTGTTTGTGCTCCGGGGCTTCCCGGCGGGCCCGGCCAAGGTCAGCGCTCCGTTTGGCAGGGGAAGGGATGGATGCCAAAGGGGAGAGGGGATGGGAGTCGGAGGCAGGGAAAAGCAGAGCCCCCTTGGAGCCCAGCAGCAGCACGGGCTCATCCTCAGCACGCTGCTCCCACCGGGAGCAGCTGGGGACAAACCCTGGGAACAGTTTGGGTTGGATCTTCAAGCCCATCTCGTTCCATTAACCACTTCCACATCCACCTAAACCCACCCTGGCACCCCAGGGGTCACAGGGCTGGTGCCAACAGCCCCTGCCTGGGTTTTGAGTCACAGCAGGGCTGAAAACCCCCTTTGGAGGCAGCGGGAAGCACTTCCCAGCGGGGTCACCGACACGGCGGCCAGCACAGCCTAAAGCCAGTCCTGGCAGCTTCAACACCGGGGTGTTGGGCTTGGATCAAAGCAGGCACCTCACACCAGGGGTTCCAAAGGCGCTGGTGCTGCTGGGCAGGGTTTGTGCAACTCCTCTGCTTTCTCCCCACGCCCGCCCGAAAGCCAATCGATTTGTATGAAATGGACTGAGGCGGCCTCCAGGAGGATCCATAGCTGGGCTAATATTTGTCTAATGGGCTCCCACAAATAGCTCGTTAGTCCCTTTGTGTTTATTAATGGCACACAGGAGCCAGACAGCTGCAGCCGAGCTCCCTGTGTCCCTGAGCTCTCCAGGACCCCAAGTTCTCAGGGCTCCCTGTGTCCCTGAGCACCCCAGGGATCCCAAGTTCTCAGGGCTCCCTGTGTCCCTGAGCACCCCAGGGATCCCAAGTTCTCAGGGCTCCCTGTGTCCCTGAGTTCCCCAGGGATCCCAAGTTCTCAGGGTCTCCAAGCTCCCTGCGTCCCTGAGCTCTCCAGGACCCCAAGTTCTTGGGGCTCCCTGTGTCCCTGAGCTCCCAAGGACCCCAAGTTCTTGAGGCCTCCAAGCTCTCTGTGTTTCTGAGCTCCCAAGGACCTCAAGTTCTCAGGGTTCTCTNCCCAAGTTCTCAGGGCTCCCTGTGTCCCTGAGCTCCCCAGGGATCCCAAGTTCTCAGGGTCTCCAAGCTCCCTGTGTCCCTGAGCTCTCCAGGACCCCAAGTTCTTGGGGCTCCCTGTGTCCCTGAGCTCCCCAGGGATCCCAAGTTCTTGGGGCTCTCTGTGTCCCTGAATTCCCAGGGATCCCAAGTTCTCAGGGCTCTCTGTGTCCCTGAGCCCCCAGGGACCCCAAGTTTTGGGGTCTCCAAGCTCCCCAGGCACGTTGCTGTGCTCCCATATCCCTGCATCCCACCACTGTGGTCACCCATCCCCTTTTTCCTCCCCAGAGCCTCCCTTTCCCCCTCCCTCCTTCCATCCCACCCCAAGGGGATCCCCCTCTGCTCCCTCACCCCCCCAGGGCTAAAACCCCATTTTTGGGGCAGCACAGTGAACCAGCCCTGGACACCAGCTCTGAAACAACCACAGGCTTTGGCTGGGCTTTATCCCAGCCCTGTTCCCTGGGGAATCTCACAGGAGAGGTGTCACCACTGAGTGCTGTGGCACCCATGGGACAGTCTGGAGCGGGCACCATGTCCCAAAAAGCCTTGAAACCCCACAGCTTTCATCACGGATTGGGAATATCTCCCTGCTGTTGCAACAAACACTTTATTTATGTGTTTATTTGGTTATTTAGCTGGTAATTAATATCAGGAATGTTCCTGTAAACCTGTGAGTAAAGGCATTTGAGGGCTTGTAACACCACAGTGCATTATTGCAGTGTATTTTTCCAGGCAGGATTTTGGGATGCTCCTTTGGCAGGGAAAGCCTGTGGACATGTGGGTGTACATTTTTATATATGTCTAGATAGCATTTGGTCATTTATATATAAAACCTGAGCAACCTGGGCTAGTGGAAAGTTTGGAAAGTGGTTTGGAATGAGATGGTCTTTAAGGCCCCTTCCAGCCCAAAACAAACCATTCTGGAATTCCATGATTCCTGCTGCCCTCCCTCCCTTCTCTGCAGCAGGGAAAGGCATGGTTTTGCTTTCTTCCATGGCACAGAGGAAAGGACGTGTTTGAATGGTGAAAATGTCATCCCCAGCTTTCACCCAGCAGGGTTATGCTGCTCCCAAAGTATTTATCCCTCGGGAAGCTGGTAAAGCCCCTCCTGGAAGAACGTTGTCTCCCAGACCCTCACCAAAGTGAATTTCTGGAAAACGTGGCCCTGAAATGCCATCGTTCCCTCATGACTGGGATGTGCAGGAAACCTGAGTGGGCTGAGGGGACACCAAGGCCAGGTCAGGCTCAGGGATGTGCCCCAGACCAGCCTGCCCAGGGAGGAACAGATGGTTTCCATCCCAGGGGATGGGAGCTCCGGGTAGACAGTGTCCAAGCCACCCAACACATGGCACAGTGCTGACTCCAGGCTCCTGCACTTCCAGGAGGGAATTTGCTCCGTGTTTAGACCCCCTCCCTCCCTTCCCAGGGTCTGGGGAAGCCGGGATTCCCAGCAGGAGCCCAGGCACCGTTTCATTAAAGCGAGCTGGGAGGGAAAGAGGCGGCTCAGCCTTCCCCAGGGCGGCGTCTGGGAGTCGGTGCCAGGCAGGAGGGAGGCAGATCACAGCTTTGGGGACGGATCTGGGCCACCCCAAAAAGGTCCCTTGCTGCCCTGGAAGCTCCCAAACCTCTGCCCCTGGATCCCTGCAAGTGTCCAAGGCCAGCTTGGATGGGGCTTGGAGCAACCTGGGACAGTGGAATGAGTCCCTGCCTGTGTCAGGGGGGTTGGAACTGGATGACCTCGAAGGTCCCTTCCAACCCAAATAATTCTGAGGTTTTAGGATCCTGCCCCGTTTTGGGGTCCCACTCCACCAGTGGGTGCAGCAGCCCTACCCCTCCATCCCTGGCAGGACCTTTGTCCATGGGCAGAGCGTTATCAATGCAAACCCCAACCATCATTCCACTCTCCCGTGAGCTCACATTTTCATGGCACCCTCGAAATGCCCGGGTTCCTACCCCAAACATCCCACAGCAGCTGGACCTGGCCCTCTCCACTTCCAAACCCAAGCTGTTTATGAGCTCTGTGAGCACAATAAACCAAATGCAGCTGTGGCTACGACCTCCTTTCATGTGATTCCTTTTTTTTTCCTTCCTCCCTCTTCTGAATTTTTATGATCCAGATATAAAGCCCCGGGAAATAGAGGTTTAAAGGAGAACCCTGACACCCGTTACTGCAGGGGCATGAAATGCAGAGCCCTGACTCTCATCCATCCCAGGAGATCATTTCTAATGATTTAAAAAAAAAAATTAAGAAAATACTAAAAGTAAAGCGCCTGGAAGCTGGTGATGGGCACTGAGAGAGAAATCCCAGGTGTTCCTTGTTCATATTTGCACAACTCTGCCCTGTGCCAACATTTCTTTGTCCAAGGCCTTCTCTGAATGAAGGAGAGGGGTGAGGGATGCTGTGGGCATCCCAGGAAAACACTGGGAAGCTGTCACCCCACTGACACCCTGCTTAGAGCACCATCAGCACTTGCTGTATTTCAGATTAATGTAATTTTTGCAGAGGCACCAGGGCCATGCTGTGTTATCCCATCCAATAAACCCAATCCTGGCTCACCCCAGATCCCACCCTGCTCCAAAGCCCAGGGACAGATGCCTCCATCTCCAGCCATGAGTTTCTGCGGAGTAAGGCACCCCCTTTGCCCCTTTCCTGGTGCAAACTCAGCCCTTACACCCCCTGTTCTGAAGGGATTCCTTAATTTTGGTGCTTTGCAGAGGGGAGTCCCCAGACTCAGCCATCCCACCTAATCAAGCCCCCCTCCAGCCAGCTCTACTGATTTATGGAATCCCAGAATGGTTTGGGTTGGAAGGGACCTTAAATCCCATCCCATTCCACCCCTGCCATGGCAGGGACACCTCCCACTGTCCCAGGTTGTTCCAAACCCTGTCCAAGCTGGCCTTGGACACTGCCAGGGATCCAGGGGCACCCTGTGCCAGGGCCTGCCCACCCTCCCAGCCAGGAATTCCTTCCCAATATCCCACCTCTCCCTGGCCTTGGACAGTTTGAACCTATTTACACCCCTAAATCCTCCCATTGGATGTGGCAGCACATCCCACACCCCTGATTCCCACAAACCCTCAGCACACACTTGGAACGACTATTTTTTTTATGCCACAGGTGATTAGAAAGATGCTGCCTTGAAGGAAAGAAGGATTTGGGCTGTCAGAGCAGGGATTCAGGGCTCTGTCCAGCCCCGTGGTGTTCTGGAGAGCCGGGAGGTCCCCAGGGCTACCTCCAGCCCAACTGCTTGGCTCATCAGCCCCAAACCAAAAAATCCCCCCCAAACAAGACTAAAAAAAAATCACAAAGTCCCCAGTTTTGTGCTCTGCATGTGAGGAAAGAGCTGCAGCATCACTCCCTGGAGCAGCCAGCACTCCTGTGCCTGGCACAGGCTCTGCCAGGGCAACTGCCCCTGGATGAAGGCTGGTGCCACCTCCTCACCCACAGTGGGGATTTCCCCCTCTTTACAGCAATATTCCCTGTGCCTGAGGCACTCCCAGTTCCTCAGGAACATGGGATGCAGCCTCAGACATGGATCTGCCCAGCCAGTGCTCCAAGGAGGCGATCAGCTGAACAAAGTAGAGAAAACAACGCTCAGAGTTTCTTTCTCCAAGTATAAATCCCTGTTTCTCAGGTACAATCAGGCCAGTTTCCAAGGCACAAAAAGCCTTTTCCATCCCTCCATCTCCGAGCTCAGCAAACAACCTACCTGCAGAGCCAGCTTGGATTTATCACATTCCCATGGCCGTGTTTATGACAGGGCTGGATCTGAAGCTGTTGCATGAAGAACAGCAGGCCTGCCCTCCCCTTAGCTAAGCTTCACACCCAGCCTAAACCCAAGCTTAAGCCACATCTCACCCCTCAGCCACCCCAATTACCCCGTGCAGGGATTGCTCCTGGAATCGTGCTGCTCCTTCCACACGCCATGGAGAGAACATTTCCTCCCCAGCCATCCCAGGAAAGGAGAACACACCTGTGGGATGAGCAGAATCCCATCCTGGAGCTGCCCCATCCCAGCGGCGTGGGAAGCTTCCCACACAAGTGCCCAGGCCAGCCGGGTGGGGTGAGCCCGGGGAAGACATTTAATTACACAGGGCTGGGTGTTTTTCCATTTGCAGAGGCCCAGCTGCATATTCCCTCCCTGTGCCAGGTGCCATTAGTGCTGTTTGACTACTAATTGGCAATTAATAATATCTTTGCATTATGCAAATGGGTTCTAAACACCTGCAGATCGATTATTTTGACGCCCTCACATTTGCAAAGCGCAGTGGTGATTGGGGCTTGGATGATGTGTTTTATTTTTTTCGCTGGGGGCTGGGCAAGTGGGTTTTTAAGGGTGCTAAAGGATCATTCCCACAGCACCCAGCAGGAGTGGGCAGCCCAGGGAATGGCTGGCTGGGGAATTTCCCTGGCTGACCCACGGGATGGCTGCGGGGCAGGGCTGGTGCCCAGCTGATGAAAGGCCGCTGGGACGTGTCTGTCTGCCCATGGCCGGGACATGCCAGGCTGGTCCTGCTCCAGGTGACACGAGGGAGGAGGGAATGGCATCAAAAACAGCCTCGGACCCCAACGGGAGCAGCAGCTGAGCGGGATCGAGGGCAGCGCTGCATCGAGGCAGCTTTGCTTATGCTAATGGGGGAGAAGGCTCTGCAAACAGCTCCAGGTGAGAAGGTCGGGATGGGATTTTCCATGGGCAGGCAGCCAGCCCCAATCCCTTTTATCTGCTCTTGGGAATGTCTGATTCCTGGGGGGGGGGTGGCTGCCCCTCACCCCGAGGCTCTGCAGCATCCCTGGGCCCCCTTCCCCAGGTTGGGGTTTTGGGAGGAATTTGGCTGCCCCCTGAGCACCTCATTGCTGCAAACACCTGCAGGAGACTGGGGAGAAGCTGGATAAGCAGCACAGGGTCCACCCACGGTGTTCCAGAGGATTTGGGGTTATTTTTGGGAAGGGCAAGGAAGGCAGCATCGTTTTGTTCTCTATTTTCAAAGGTTTTTGTGGGGGGAACTGTGCAGAGAGGTCCTTTCCCCTCCATAGCCCCATCCCAGCAGGATCAGCTCCCTTGGGACTGAAAAACAAAAGCCGTGGTGGTGGCAACCCCTCCTCAGCCATTTACCTGCTTTAAATCCATCAGGATACAAAGCCGAGGTGATTTTTCGTAGCATGAGCTGCTTACACCCCAAGCTGTGTTTCCACACTGCCATTCCCTTTAATTTTGGGGCATCAGATAGTTCCTGTCAGCCCTGATAACTCTGCTGGCTGCCCAGCAAGTCCTGCTCTGGGCTTACAGACGCATCTTGAGGAAAGATAAGGAAGATAAAGGAATTGCACAGCCCAGAAGAAAAGAAGCAGCTCCCCAAGTGCAGCGGGAGCACCTGCCTGGAATTCTGTCTCCCTGACTCCAGGACTGGTTTTGCAATCAGATCTCCCAGAGTATGAACTCACATAAAGAACATGGAAAACCAGCAAAGGCCCCGTTTTTCCCCTGTCTGGGCAATTCCCAGGGATAGGTTTGCAGACCTGGAGAGCAGGAAAATATAAGTCACTTGTGCAATGGGCTGTGTGATGCTGTCAAGTGCTCAGGGAGATCTTTCAGGGAAGGGAAAGCGAGTTGGGAACAGAGCAAAAGTAATTTTTTCCCTGTTTCTGCCCAAAAGCTTTGCCTGACACTGAGCAGACCCTGCTCAGAGAACACCTCAATAAACACTTTCCTTCCCAGGCTACGCATGAACTTCTCACAAAAAAAATAAATCCGTGTTCCTTTGATGAATCATTTGCATCCACAGTAATTAAACTTTAATCAGCAAAGCCAAAGAAAATGAGAATTTTTTTTCTCCAGCAGAGATGAGATAGAGCTGGACCTGATTCCTATCAGACCCAACATGCCCCATCAACACTGCCCAGCACCTCCAGATCTCCCAATGTCTCTTGTGGGAAACAGGAGGAGGGAGAACAAAGGGTGAGAGGAAACAGCAGAATAATCCTCGGGTTTTCCAAGTGAAACGGCAGCGCTGGGTTCATGGGGATAGAAATTACCTGCTCCTTCCCGTCGGCTTTTTGGTGCCTGCTTTGCAAATCCTCAGCGCTGGAAAAGCCCTCCCCACCCAGGCGGGGCAGCCGAGGGCAGGGAAGCTGCTCGTCACCTGAGCTGGCTGAGCCGGCGGGAATGGGGCTGCTCCCTTTCCCTTTCTGTCCCTTCCCTCTCTCCATCCTTGTCCTCGTTCCCGTCAGATTCCCCTCCCTAAGCTCGTTATGAGAATCATTCCTATCCTTATCCTTGTTCCTATCCCTATACTTGTTCCCATGCTTATCCTTGTTTCCATCCCCATTCCTGTCGCCGTTTTCATCCCCATTTCTGTCGCCATTCCCATCTCCTTCTCCATGCTCATGCCCATCATTGTTTGTCTCTGTCCCTATTCTCATCCCCATCCTCATTCCCATTTCCATCCCGATTCCTTTTCCCATCTCCACTTCCACCTTCATTCCTGTATCCATTCCCATCCCTTTCCCCGTGGGGACAGACCCTCTCCTCCAGCAGCCAGAGCAGCTGTAAGTTTTTTAGCCAGCCCTGGTTTTTATCAGGATTTCAGTTAAATCCCAGATTTCTAGCTAAATTCCAGGTTTTCTTGGTGAGGACAAAGCTGGGCTCAGCCAGGCTGTGGGACCCAGCTCAGCCATTTCCCTGAGGGATAAAACTCTGGGAAGCAGAGATGGGTGATCCTGATCTGGTAGGTGACATCCCTTCCCACCCAAACCATCCTGGGAGTCCATGAGTCTATGAAAAACATGGATACGGAGCAAAACCAGCCCTGTGGACAGTTTGCAAACCACCAAGAATTCCTCCTGTTCCCTGGAATCCTCAGCACACTTCCCCCTCTGCTAATCACTCATTGGGATGTCACAATAACAGCCTGCACCCTTCCTGTGTCACGGGGCAGGCCAGCTCCTCTGCCAGGAAGAACGGCCAGAAAAACAACTTCAATCCTCACATTTGGGGCTAAAATTGGGTCTTAGTAGGGAAAAGGTTGGGATGGACCCTGGATTTTCTGCTGGGAGCAGCGTGGATCCCCCGTGCTGCACGGACAAGGGACCAAGAGCTGGTGTCCCAGGGCCTCTCTGCAAGGAAGGGTGATGTTTTTGGGAGTGGGTGATGGGGATATTTATGGGATGGAGGTCCCCGAAGTTTGCTCTGCAGGAAAGATGCAGGAGAGGGCTTGCTGCGAAGGGAAGGGAAGAGAGGAGGAGGAAATGCAAACTAATTAACTAATAAATATGCTGCGCTGGCTCGGGGCAGCAGGAGAGCAATCCGGAGGGCTGACTCACTCTGACTCAGGAGGAGAGGAGTGGGATGGAATCTGGCTCAGGAGCATCTCCTGCCTCAGCCGCGCTGCCAGGACACAGGGACTGATCCCAAACCTGCCAGGGCCGAGCATCCTGTGGGGACCTCAGGGACCTTCTTCATGTGGGCTTTGCTTTCTTTGGAGAAATGACTCTTTAGAGGGGAACAAAGCTAAATTCACCAGGCAGCTGAAACGGAGTCAGGCTTTTAGGATGCAATTCCCTGTCTCTCCATTTCCGCCTTAAAATCAGGCCAATGTGGGAAAATCCCCCTCCACAAAGCCAAAGCACCCTTGGCTGTGGGAGGAGGTGATGTTGTCACCAGTGTTGGGATCCCAAACATGAATCCCAAAGCCATCAAAAATGTCCCGAACCAGCAGGATATCCAAAGGGATTGTGGAGTCATAGAATCCCGGGATGGTTTGGGTTGGAAGGCACCTTAAAGATCATCTCATTCCACCCCCTGCCATGGGCAGGGACATCTCCCACTATCCCAGGCTGCTCCAAGCCCCATCCAACCTGGCCTTGGACACTTCCAGGGATCCAGGGGCAGCCACAGCTTATCTGGGCCCCCTGTGCCAGGGCCTCACAGGGATGAATTCCTTCCCAATATCCCACCCATCCCTGATCTGAGTGAAGCCATTCCCTGTGTCCTGTCCCTCCATCCCTTGTCCCCAGTCCCTCTCCAGCTCTCCTGGAGCCCCTTTAGGCCCTGCCAGGGGCTCTGAGCTCTCCCTGGATGCTTTTCTTCTCCAGGGGAACATTCCCAGCTCTCCCAGCCTGGATCCATACCAGAGGGGCTCCAGCCCTTGGAACAACCCTCTGCACTTGCTCCAGCAGTTCCACATCTTTCTGATGCTTGGGATCCAGAGGCAGCTCTGCAGGTGGGGTCTCACCTGAGGGGATCAGAGGAGGAGAACCCCCCCATTCCCTGCTGCCCACGCTGTGGGATCAGCCCAGCACCCAGTCGGGTTTCGGGCTCCCAGCTCACACGGGCGCCTCACACTGAGCTTCTCACCCGCCAACACCCCCAAACCCTTCTCCTCAGGGCTGCCCTCGCTCCCTTCTCTGCCCAGCCCGTGCTGGGAAGGAGCCGGGCCCTGTGGGGAGGCCGTGCGGGCCCGGCGTGTCGGTGCAGGCCGCGGGGAGGTGTGGCCTTCCCCGGCCCTGGGTTCGCCCCGTCCCTGCCCCGTGACTGGGCACGGTGAGATTGCTTCACCCCACACGCTCCAGCCCCGGGGCAAAATCCCCCTTTTGGCACCCGGGCATTGCTCCCTGCCACGGGGACGGGCACGGCCGTGGATGGAGGGATGGGGGATTTGGGTGCGTGGCCTCGAGCCTCACACCTCTTCAGCCCCGTGCTGTTACGACAAATATTAAGGTGTGTGCTATATGATTAATAACTCTGTAAGATATAAGTTTTTATTTCTGTTATCAGTGAANTTTATTAAATCTATTTCTTAAAATCTATAGGTGAACTTTGTTTTTCACACGTGCCAAAGTTTTTGGAGGAGATGAGGCTCCTCCAGAGTGGACACAGCTCTGATATTCCCTGTAGGAATAGGGTAAAAAGCTGGCCTGTCATTTCTTCTAAGTGCAGCTAACAAGTAATCTGCAAGTTCCCATATTAAGCTCTTTTAAGAATGAGAAGTTCCTTTAACACAACAATCTATTCTGAGAGTGAAAAATAAATGCACCTGTAATAACAAAGGATTTGTCCCATGAGAGTTAATAATATGTAAACAATCTGAGAATAAATAAATCTAATAAACAAGTAAAATGCTTTTGACTAACCAATAGAATAATTAACAAAAAAGCCATTAAGCAATTAAAAGCTACCCTCAAAGTTTGTAAAAAATGTATAAAAAACAGCAGACAACCACAATAAAAAAAGCCTTCTAAACTTTTATAGTGTCACTCTGTGTGTCGTAACCGTCCCAACAACAATTCCCCCTCCACCCCAAAGAAGTGACAGTGTGCTCTTGGAGAGACGTGAGTTCAGTGAGACAAATCCTACCCTCAGCACAGACACGAA
This sequence comes from Hylia prasina, assembly GCA_013397195.1. Classification (NCBI taxonomy): domain Eukaryota; kingdom Metazoa; phylum Chordata; class Aves; order Passeriformes; family Sylviidae; genus Hylia; species Hylia prasina. Next base: position 99,463 of record VYXD01009939.1, on the reverse strand, counting down.
GGAAAAGGGAGAGAAAAAAAGTTCTGCAGTCAGCTCGGGGTTTTTTCCCACCCCCAGAGGCTTTTGCATAGACTGATTTTTTTTTTTAATTCTATTTGTTCTCGCTGCCTTTTTTCTTTTCCAAAATATTTTCAACCGACGCGTTACTGAAGTCGTTTGCCTCCTGACAAAACCCGGGCTGCCTGCCAGCACATATTTCTGATAATTCATCCATTATTAAGTGAAATCAAAGATAAGAGTTTATAAAAAAAAAAAAAAAAAGAAGCAACAGGAGTATATGCA
>VYXD01009939.1:88149-99166 GCA_013397195.1 Hylia prasina | reverse complement strand
TGCATCCGAGAGAGAGGCTGTTTACAGCTGGGCTGGGAGTTTCTTCCACGGCAAAAAAGATCTCCCCAGGGAAAACCCACCTGAAATGCCCGCCCTGCTCCTCGCACTGCAAACGTCTCTGTGTGGCCACGCTAAACCCCAGGGATCCTACAAAGCTCCTCTGCCTGGATAAAGGTGATTCCATCCTGACTCGGGTGGGTGCTGCTGGATATTCCCCTTGCTCAGGGAGAGCCTCCAACCCCTGGCCAGAGACAGCCCGACTGGATCAGCCGGTCCTCTCCAAACCGGAGCGAGAGGAAAATCTGATGGAGAGGGAGGGGCCCAGCAATTACAGTCTTTTCTCTTTAATAACCCTCGCTGCTTCCCCGAGTCCATATTTACATCCTTGGCACCAAAGTTGTAATTAAAGTCTCTCCACTCAGGTCTAAACAACAGCAGACCCTCCTGGCATTAAAAGCAGAGAGAAAGCTGAACATAAACCTGATTTTTATGGCTTTGGAGCTTCAAACCTCTCTATCAGCTGGTTGGGCAGCAGGTTTTAGGGCCACACATCAGTGCTTTGCTAGGACATTGATAAGCTGCATCTGTCTCCGTGGGATACTGGGGATGGAAAACTGTGTGGAGAACTTCTCCATGCCACTGGTCCCTTCTTGTGACATTTTTTTGGCCATTTCCACTGCCCATAAGGGAATAAATTGCCCTTGGGGTCTGCAGGTACCAACTAAACGATTGAGCCGTGGTCATGCCAGGAGCTGCTCCGTGGCAGCTCGAACCCTCTTGCTTTAAAGAAGCTATCAAAAAAACCTGTGAGAAAATTAATTATTCACTAAGACTGCTAATTAAGCTGTTTGCTCTGTGAGGGCATCGAAGGAAATGAGCTGGAGAAGCTCTTAATTGTTTAAAAAGAGCTGTCCTGCAGACGCTCCTCCCAAGCTGCTCTGCTTGCCAAGAGAGCCTGGTCCCGTGTTCCACCGGGTCCAGAGGAGTTCCATGGAGTCATGGAATGGTTTGGGTTGGAAGGGACTTTAAAAAGATCATCTTATTCCAACCCCCTGCCATGGGCAGGGACACATTCCACTGTCTCAGGTGGCTCCAAGCCCCGTCCAGCCTGGCCTTGGACACTGCCAGGGATCCAGGAGCAGCCACAGTTTCTCTGGGCACCCTGTGCCAGGGCCTGCCCACCCTCACAGCCAGGAATTCCTTCCCAATATCCCATCTATCCCTTCCCTCTGGCAGTGGGAAGCCATTCCCTGTGTCCTGTCCTTCCATCCCTTGTCCCCAGTCCCTCTCCAGCTCTCCTGGAGCCCCTTCAGGCCCTGGAAGGAGCTCTGTGGAACTCCTTTAGGCCCTGGAAGGAGCTCTGAGCTCTCCCTGGAGCCTTCTCCTCTCCAGGTGAACATTCCCATCTCTCCCAGCCTGGCTCCAGAGCCTTGGAGCACTTTTGTGGCCTTCTCTGGACTCACTGCAGCAGTTTGACAATATCTGTGCCAACATCAACCTTGCAGATGATTTCAAATAAGTAAAGATCAAAAACGAAGCATAAAATGTTCCTGAGCCCTCGTCCCCAAACTGTGTGACCCAATGCAATGCAGAGGGGATTCCAAGGATCCCCAAAACACCCAAGGAGCACCTGCCATACACACATATATAAAATCCCAAAGGCTACAGGCAGCTTGGAATTCAGGAATCCCAGCTCATTCCTCAGATTATGGAAGCTTGGATGCCACAGGCACCAGGACTTAAAGGCTGAGCGTTGCCCCCACTGCCCAAAGCACCCTTGGGTGGGTGGCTGTGGGAGACGGAGCTCTGGACTCCCTGTGCCCAGGGAACTGGATCCCTGCCAGCTGCCAGGCACAGGGTGGGAGCAGAGGTGCCCCCAGGACCTCACCCAGCCTCCCACAGCAAGGAGTGGTGCCCTGCCCACGCCCAGCCTTGCCCTCCCACTCCCACCACCATTTCCCTTCAATCCCACTTCACCGGGACCTTCCCTTCCCGTCCTGTAGGGGCTGGTGGAGGAAAACTCCCCGATGTCACATGGCAGAGAACAAAAGGAGCTGTTTTTAACCGAATGGATTCGTCTTTGACAGGAGCAGGGCGCCAGCCTCGCTTCTCCCACAGGAACCAGTCCAGCACAAACGTGGTGGGTTTGCTGACAAGGAGCACATCCCGTGCACTCCAACCCTTCCACCTCTGGCAGCTGCCAGGATGGGACAAATCTGGGGCTTGGTGCAGGCAAAAGATGGAAATCACACCAACAAAACCAAGGGAAAACCTAAGATCCAAGCAAACGGCACTGCACCAGGAGCTCGGGGTTTTCCCAAGGCCATACGACCCTCCACAAGAATTCCCAGGCATCTTCACCATTCCTGGCACAGCTCTTGTGCCAAAATAAAGGAAAAACACGGCCACAAGGAGCATGGCTGCCAATGCTTGGCCAACCATGTCTTCAGCAGGAGAAGGCAAAGCTTTCCGACACCGTGAGATCCTCTGCTGAGTTTCCAGCAGGCTGGAAGGGTTTCACAAGCCGTGGGAAACACCTGGGAGGCTCCTCTCAGTCAACACCACAGCCCCACATCTCCAACGTCCCCACCAGCACCAGGTCACCACCTGCCCCACCATTCCCTCCCATCCCCAACGCCATTACAACAGGCCCTCATTTTCCTACCTGGTGCTGGGAACATCTACGAGTCAGGTTCCTCCAGCAGCTCCATGGCGAGCTCGGCGTTGTCTCAGCACGGCTGGAAGACAAAGCCACCAAGAGAAAAGCTCAGTGTCCCTGCAGAGGTGGCCTTTTTCAGGGCTGGCTCCTCCTGCGTGGCCGCTGGGAGCCCATCCCGCAGGAGCCGTGGGGCTCTCCACGTCCTCCTGGGCTGCTGGGGCGCCGGGATCCCTGGGAATTGTACTCTGCTTGGAAGGACCTACCCTTTTTGAGTGGTGTCCAAGCCCGAAGCGCATGTTCTTACCTGCTCGCTGGAAGACGGGGGAAGGCCGGACCACCTTTCCGAGAAACACATGGATCTCAGCAGGGTGTGGATCTGCTGCTCCTCACCCAAAGGTTGCTCAGGAGAAAAGGGGGCTGTGAAGTGGTGGGAGGCTGGAGAAAAGAGGTCGGAGGCTCCTGCGAGCGCTCCTGAGGCTGGTGCCAGCGCGGCTCTGCCGGTTGGTTCACGGCCGAGCTGTGATCAACAGGGATGGGGGTGTCAAGCTGGGACTTGTCTCCTCGGCAAGGAAAGGGAACAGCAGAGATTACTAAGCGATGCAGGAATGTGGTTTGTTTAATATGAGCCATCAACACAGGAGAGTAAAATAATGACAGATGTGTAATCACATTTCCTGAGTCTAAAACCATGAGATCGAGAATTTAAACACCACTTTTCCCAAGATCAAGAAGAGGAGCCATTTGGCTAAGAACTGATTTGGTTACTAATTTCCTCGGCATTAAATCAGCTGTTTCCCCAATCTCTTGACAGGCTTTGCTCCAAGGACGGGGCTGGTCCCTGGCTTGCTTTGATGTGAGGGTTAAGCAGAGAGGGAAGATGCTTTGGAAACAGGGATTCACCAACTGACCGAGCTGGCCTGGATCAGAGGCTCCTCAGCGTTGCTTAATTGGTTTATTTTAATGAAAGATGGCGAGATAAATTTCACACGGATCTTTATCGGGGGAGCGGCGAGTGGTGGGAGACAGAAATCCGGAGCTGGGTTGAGCCAACCTTCCAAGGGCAGGATGGGGGAAAGGGGAGCCCTTGCAGGAGAATTCCTGCAAGGTTGGATTGCAGAAGACACGTGGTGAGGGACGCCAGACCCGCAGCCCACCACGACTGGGGGGTGAAATCCCTGCTCGGCCCCTGGACGTGGCCTTTTCCCTTTTCCCAAAGGTCACGGGTGCAGGACCTGGAAGGGAACGGTTCCATGGTGGGGTAGCTGGGAGGGAACGGTGTCATTTGCTTGTCAGATGTTTCCATTTGTCTCTTGAGATCAAAAGTGGGAAAAACACCGAGTAGGGCAGGCGCTGCTGGCACGGGAGCTGGCCTTAGAGGGACTCTGCCTCTCTTCTGGATTTGGGCAGCACGTTCTCTCTCCAACAGGAAAGGCTGAGGGACATGGGGGTGTTCACCTGGAGAGAAGGCTCCAGAGAGCCCCTTCCAGTGCCTAAAGGGCTCCAGGAGAGCTGGAGAGGGACTGGGGACAAGGGATGGAGGGACATGACAAGGGGGAATGGCTCCCCATTGAAAGATGGGATACTGGGAAGAAATTCTTCTCCGTGATGGTGGTTTAGGGAGCTGGGAAAGCCAAAGAAGAGGTCCCCAAGGATGCAGGACCACTTTCCCAGGTCATGGGAGACACAGAGAACATTTTAGGCCTAACAGGGAGAATAAAGAGCAAAACATATTAATTTATTTTGTATTTTCCTTCACGTCCCTGTGTTGGAACTTGCCGGTGCTGGTGGGATTCATCCCTGCTCCCAGCTGGAGGAGCTGTGCTGACCCTACAGCTGATGTCCCCACAGAGCAGAGCTGCCACCAGCTCACACCTCCCTGCTGTGAGCCTGGGAATGTTCCTGCATTTCCAGGTAATTGAACAAAGTGGTTCCTCCCCTGAAGGTTCTTAACGAGCAGCATCCCTGTATCCATGACCACATCCATGCTTTCCTCCCTGATTTTATTAGAGCCCACGAAGCTGCTGCCTCCTGCCAGGGGAAGGGCAGCTCCTTCCCCTAAATGGACTTTAATTAGCTCGACTCCCTGCTGGCAGCTATTTTGGTGACACCCCTGCTCCAATTAAGTCACGGTTCCACCCCAAACTGTGCAGAACTCGGACATGACGTGTCCCGGGCTGGCTGGACCATGTCCAGCCTGGGGAACTGGGGAGCAAACGCCCGGCACTGGGGTGGTGCTGCTGGTCATTGCATAAGATCATGGAATCCCAGGATGGTCTGGGTTGGAAGGGACCCCAAACCCATCCCTTTTTTCCCTCCTGCCACTACCCCAGGCTGCTCCAAGCCCCGTCCAAACTGGAACACTTAACGCGGCCCTGAACTCTCGTGATGCGAACGGATAACTCGAAACGCAGGGAAAAAAACATCCCAAGCAGTGGATTTCGGGAGCCTGTGGAAGCATTCATGGAGCAGCCACAGCAGGCAGAGCAACCTGCCAGCCCTGCCCGGGGCACTGGGAGTGTGGTGGCCTCCGTTCAGGGCTGCCACCCCGTTGTCACTCGGAGTCACCTGGGAAGGGGGGATGCAGAGGGGCTGAGTCACCTCCTCCCAGCTGCGCACAGGAGTCTAGACGGCGGCTGACGTGGAGACATCTCCTCTGCGAGATACCTGCGCCACCTCCCCACATCAAAGGGCCCTGAGCTGCTCCAGTGAGGAGGTAATTAAAGCCACCCCACGGCAGGAGTTTCTCCCAGGGCCGGCTGATCTCCCCCCACAGCTCTGTTGGTGGGGGTGGTGGCCTCTGTCACCCTCCCAGGGGGATTTGGTGGCCCTGGCAGGGTCTGCTGTCCCACGGTTTGTGGGAATCGTGGCTGTTTCATGCTGACCCTGCTCTAAAAGTCAGAACCCAAAATACTTTCTAAGCCAACCAGGCTCTGCTTCAGTGTCTTGGCAAGGAGAGGAGCCCTGTGCAAGGACAGAGGTGTCAGGAGCTCCTTAAGCCCTTTTCCTGACAAATAGCCCCAAAAGCCAAGGAACAGCCTGGGCAGACTCTGGGAAGAGCTGAACCCCTGGAAATCCTTGCAAACACCACCACAGCCTGCCAGCAACTCAGTCCACAGGTGACTGAGCACTGAAATGCAGCAGGATGCAATTTTCAGTTCAGGGAAAGCCCAGGAAAGCAGACACATAACCAGAGGAACCAGCTCCGTGTCACTCCTTGCTGCGAAGAACATCAGGATCTCATCTTTACCTGTGCAAAAAGCCTCAGGAAACCCAATGCCTTGAAACTGGGAGATGCTGGATGGTGTTTCCCCCCTTTTAGTGTGGATTTGTGCAGCTGGACTGTTGAACAGAGCCAGCAGCTGACCACAAAAAAACCCAGAAAATTGGCACAAAAAAAGAATTTAAGCTCTGGTGGGCAGGGAAAAAGGATCCCCCCATGGATTCTACCTGCAGCACCAGCAGGGCCAGGTGTAACGTTGCCTTAACAAAGGCAGGGAGGGGCTCCTCCACTTGCTGTTAAAACCTAAGCTCCGTAGAATATCCATAAAGCTCACATTAAAGGATTAAAGACTGGCAGGAAGATCCCAGGAGGCAGCTGTCCTCCAAAAAAAAAAACCAACCCCACTCCATGAAGTAGAGCGTTGCTGCTGTACTCTAAATTACAAACCGAAAGAAAATCATCTATTAAAAGGTGGATTTCATCCACCCAGCTGGCTCTGCAGATGGATTACCCCACAAAAGAGGGTTATTTGGTTGGGTGATGTTCTCCCCCATACATGACTTCAATCATCTGAGCCTTAATTGATGTGTCACGGAATCCCAGGATGGTTTGGGTTGGAAGGGACCTTAAAAAATCATCCAGTTCCATCCCCTTTCCATGGGACACCTTCCACCATCCCAGATTGCTCCAAGCCCTGTCCAGCCTGGCCTTGGACACTTCCAGGGATCCAGGGGCAGCCACAGCTTCTCTGAGCACCCTGTGCCAGGGCCTCCCCACCCTCACAGGGAAGAATCAAAGCTGTCCTTGTGCAGCCCTGATGGATTCATGGCCATCTTCTCTCATCTTGGAATTGATTTTCCATTTTCCAACAGAAGAGTTTCCCCTCGTTTTTTTTTTTTTTTTCCCCTTTCTCTATTCTCTGTTAAATCTAAACTCAGCTGTGAACACAATCTGGGCTCTTGCAGCTGCACACTGGCCTCATTTCCCAACAGAGGCAGCCGGGGAAGCGTGGTGGGATTAAAAAAGAACACCCCTTTGAAATGTGGAAACCTCACTTTAAGCTGGGCAAGGATTTAAGGTTAGGAATATTCTATGAGTGAGCCAATGCAAAGTGACTTTTATGATTCATTCTGTCTCCAGCCTGATCTGGAAGTCACTGCAGATGTAGATGGTGGGTGACATTGAGATGAGAGGGACAATATAGATGCAAAGAGACTAAAAGGTGCAGTGAACGTGATTTTATGGGCTAGATAATATTCTACAGAATATATCCCCTGCCCAGACGAGTTCACCCACGTGCTCATCCCATGGGATACTGGACAGAAAATGAGAGCTGGGCATCAACATCCCTGATCCAGGAGCATGAGGGGCCAAGGGGCAGCAATTATTCATTAATTATTCAATTATTTCACTCCACGGGGTGAGCAGGAGGACCTCTGGCCCAATGCTGTGCTCCCATTCCCCTTCCTCCCACAGCTTTTGAGATCTGCTCCTCACAGAGGAGCAAAACACCAGCCTGACTTTGAGGCAGGAGGAATTACCCAACCTGACTGCCCTGAGCAGTTCCAGGGCACTGCAAATGCAGGAAACTTGTCAGAGCTGCAGCTGATTTGCAGATTATTTATTTGCTTGTTAGATCACATTTGGCTGATGGCTGCTGTGATCCTCCAGAGCTCAGAGATCTTCCCTGGAGACCCACCAGCGTCTGGCTTGATGGCCAGCTCTGAGGCATCCCTAATTAACCAGTTTTGCCTTTCTAATTGAGCCCCTGGAAGTCAGCCAGCAGGAGCAAGAGGCGTTCACCTGGCTGCCACCCTTTGATGACAGCAGTGGAGGTGAGGAGGAGGTGGTGGCCTGCCTGGAGCTGTGCCATGTGTCCTGTCACAGCCCCGACCTGCTGAGACCTCCTGTGGGGCCGGAGCTTGGCTCAGCCTGGATGTGTGGGCTGGAAAAAGGTCCTTCATTCCTATCCCACCGCCTCTCCTGGCTTGGGATGGGGTGGAAGGGGCTCTCAAGGCGCGCAGGGCTTTGCACAAAGTGTCACCACGGTGTTTGCACGGGGATTGCTTTGTGTCTGTTCTAGAGGGACATTCCAAACTCTGCCTGCATCAGAGCTGTTGTACAAATGGAACATCCATCTGGGAAAGCTTTCCCTGCCTGGAAAAGCTTGCCCACCACTCTGGTGCATCAGGCACCTCTTCCCACCCCACCTTCTCCCCATGCCACCAGTGGGATTTTCTCCAGGGACCTGACATTCCTCCCCAAACCCTGCTCTTCCCTTCCCACCTTTTCCCTGCACCACCAACAGACTCCTCTCCAGGGACCTGACATTCCTCCCCAAACCTGCTCTTCCCACCCCACCTTCTCCCTATGCACTAGTGGTATTTTCTCCAGGGCTCTAATGTTCTTCCCCAAACTCTGCTCTTCCCATCCCACCTTCTCCCTGGGAGAAGGAAAATGCCACCATTTTCCCTGGGATGGAAAATGCCACCAGTGATATCTTCTTCAGGGACCTGACATTCCTCCCCAAACTCTGCTCTTCCCATCCCACCTTCTCCCTGGGAGAAGGAAAACGCCACCATTTTCCCTGGGATGGAAAATGCCACCAGTGATATCTTCTTCAGGGACCTGACATTCCTCCCCAAACCCTGCCCTTCCCTTCCCACCTTTTCCCTGCACCACCAACAGACTCCTCTCCAGGGACCTGATGTTCTTCCCCCAACNCAAACCCTGCTCTTCCCACCCCACTGAGCCCGTGCTTTGCCTTGTCCTGCCCCTCCGGGGCACGCACCCCTGTGGCACAGGGAATGCCTCTTCTTGACACAGCTCAAGCATCAGAAAAATGCGTCCCGGCCGGCTGGGGCTGGGCGGGCAGCACGCCGTGGGCAGGCGTCCCAAATCCGCCTCTCCTCCAGCTCCATCCCGCCATCCCTGGCCCTTCCTCGCCTCCCTCTTGCTCTCCCCTCTCCCCCGCCTGTGAAACAAGAAGGCTTTGTCTGCTCGCCCCGTTCGGAGCAGCACGAACGGCCTGAACTTTCCCTGAGTGAGTTTTTCCCCTCCAGCAGGATTTTGAGCTGTGCCGATGCCAGGGATTAACTAAGAGCATGACTCAACGAACCAGTTCAGACCAAGCAAGAACAACCCTTCATTTTTCTTCCAAGACTCTGGCTCAGCCCAGCACAGGCTGTTCTGGAGCATCAGAAAAGGGTAGTTAACTTGAAATATGACTTTTTAAACAGTTTATTACTTTTCCTGTCCTTTATGTTGCAGCTGGTAGGGGAGGATGTTGGAAATACAATCAAGGAGATCATTCCAAGGTAGTTTTTCCCTACATTTTCTGTCTGATTTCAAGGTTTCCCTGTGAGATCCTGGTGTGTGTTTCACAACCAAGACACGTGCCAGGGGATGGAGATGAACACTTTCAGGAAGGATGAGATCCCCAGTTGTGTTTCATAGAATCATGGAATCATTAAGAAAAGATCTCTAAGATAATTGAGTCTAATGTTAACCTAGAACTAAATCCACCACTAAACCCCATCCCGTGGCTGGGCAGGGCCACGCTGGGGGCTGGAGCTGCCCTTTGGGATTGAAGCTGCATTTTCATGGAAAGCATCATCCATGTTGTGTTTTTCCTTGCTGCCTGAGGGCCAGGAGCTCACCAGGAACAACCCACACTGCTTGGGATTGCCCAGGTGGGATCCCACGTGTGCACTGCTCATCCTGGATGAGAAACATCTTGGAGACATTGGTGAGGCTCTGGAACAGGGCCCAGAGAAGCTGTGGCTGCTCCTGGATCTCTGGAAGTTTCCAAGGCCAGGTTGGATGAGGTTTGGAGCAACCCGGGATTGCTCCAAATGAGCTTCAAGGTGTCTTGCAACCCAAACCATTCCATGACTCCGTGATTTTGTCTCTCCCTTTGCATTCTTGTGGATGACATGGAAAAGGAGAAGGAGGCAGGGTGGGAGAATGGGGTGTGAAGCAGCAGTGCCCAAGTGTGGGGCAGGAAACCCTCCTCAGGTTTGGGAACACCAGGGGTGGACAAGGGGTTGATCCTGAGCACTGGAGGTTTATCCTGCCTGCAGCTCAGGCATTTGGAGAGAAGGAAACCAGGAGTTCCTTGATGGCAACCTAACTTCTACACCCAGGAGAAATCCTGCCATCAGCTGGGACTGTCCCAGCAGGGAAAGGAGCCAGACCAGCTCAGGGTTGTGCCAGACTGGGCAGTGACCTGCGAGGGCAGCCCAGGGAGAAACAGCTCCAAAGCGCCCTGGAGGTGGGAAATCAGCTCCTCATGCACCTGCAACGGGCTCCAGAGCAAGGAGGTGTCCAGAGAGGGGCTCTGGGAAAAGTGTTCTGAGCGTGAGGAGCACACAGCTCTGTGTGCCATGAGGGAATTTCATGTTGGAACGTCCCCAGCCCCTCTGGAGCCTGAGTAGAGCTGTGTCACCGGCGTCACCTTTAGCCCAAACACCTCCTCATCATCCAGCAAAGGGATGGGCTGGGAATTGCCTCCCCTGCAATATTCCATGGGGATGGACAACTTCAGTGCAGTGGTGCCTGAGCTGTGGCAATTCCAGCCCGATGTCTCTGGTTCCCTCTGGAGCGAGGCGGGGGGCTGCTTTCAGTCTGGGAAGGAAAACCGAGTGAAAATCGAGGTGTCACCTCCACTTCCAATAAAAACCACCTCACTGAGCTTCCCAGAGGCTGATGAGTGGTGGAACACACTCCATGTCCGTGCTTGGCAGCAGGGATAAGCCCTGGGAAGGTGCCTCTGTGCATCCCAGACAGAGCAGGGGGACAGGGACGAGCCGCGGGTTTGCGACACGAGGGATTTTCCACGGGGAGAACCAAGCAAAGCCAGAGCGGGTGGGAGGGAAGGTTTCCCAGGGCTGAAATGTTTCATTTGGATGTTTTTCTACAGGAAACTTTCTGCTTCCAAACAACCAGCGCTTTCTGTTCAGCAGTGACCTCAGTGGGAAGAAAAATTGCTGCACAAAAGGGACGGGGAGCTGACGCCAGGAGCAAAACCTCGGCGCTGGTCCCACGAGCAGTTCTGGGTGGGTCCAGACAAAGCGTTTTTCAGAGCTTTTGTAAAAGCAGTGGAATAAAAATCCCTCAAAAATCTGCCTCTTTTTTTT
>VYXD01009939.1:64281-79078 GCA_013397195.1 Hylia prasina | reverse complement strand
CACAGCCAAACACCACCAACACAACCAAGCACCATCAGCACAGCCAAACACCATCAACTCAACCAAACGCCATCAACACAGCCAAACACCACCAACACCACCAAACACCCACTGCCGTCCAGCCCAGCCAAAACAACATCCCACAGCCAAAATTTTGGGATAAAGTGGAAAGGTTCCTCCATTAAATAACGGGATTCTCCTCTAGGGAGAGACAGTCCGGGGTCTCCTCTGGCCATGGGGCAGATTTGTTGCCCGCAGCACTTGGCTTTTCCCAGGTCCCAGCAGTGGACACAGCACGAGGCCGGGATGCACCCCGGGAATCTGGGAGCTGGGAATGCCAGAGGAATCTTCTGGCAGCCCCAGCAGGAGGGGGTGAGGCAGCAGCCCAGCTGCAGACACATTCTGAGCACACAAGAGCATCTGCCTGACCCCTCATTTTCCACGTCTGAGGAGCTGCTGCATATTTAAATAATCCCTTCAAAGAGGCCGGAGGAGTCGGGCACTGAAGTATTGATGAGCCAAGCTGGCACAGGGATTGATCTTGATGGGTTTGTGAATTTTATTAAGAACTTTAGAGAGGACACTCAGCACACAGACACATCCCCCTTGCTGGGCTCTGTGGGCTCCCCATCCCAGGATGAGCCAAAGGTCCCCTCATCTGACCCCAGGCTGGTTCTGCCTCATCTGGTGCTGTCAGAGCCTTGGAAACAGAGGAACAAACAAGAGATAAGGGCAGAATTTGATGCTGCAGATAAACAACAACTAAAATCAGAGGGGGGAGAAAAGCAAAGCCTTCAAAGGAGATTCCAGCTCTGCCTCCTCTGGGCTTTCTCATGTAACACCATGGAAATCCCCCACATTCCCATCTTTATTTCTCTTCTCCTCCTAAAGCCAGGACAACCTTTGCTCCAGCAGAGCATCTCAGCACCCAGGAGAGGCTCTCACCGCTCCAATGGAAAAGCCTCTTCCCCCAGTGGGTGGTGGGGCTCTGAACTGATTCCCCAGGGCATGGGCACGGCCCCAGAGCTCCAGGAGTGTTTGGATATCACTGCCAGGGATGCCCAGGGTGAGATTGTTGGGGTGTCTGTGCAGGGCCAGGAGCTGGGCTGGATGATCCCTGTGGATCCCTTCCAGGTGAGGATATTCTGCATTCCACAATTCCACGATTCTATGACCCTGACCCAGTGCAGCTCTGCTCTGCTCTCCTCCAGAATTCCTGTCCTGATACGGATCAGAGAATTTTCAGGGCTCTGCTGTGAGACTTGCTGTGTCTTGTTTCCAGGCTGGCTTGTGTCTGCTCCCCTGGCTGGGCTTCACAGGAAACTCAGATGGATATCAGCAGGGGTTTAAAGTGACCCCCAGTCCTTCCTGCAGACCAGCCAGGGTTTGGAGGGGGGAGCGTTGCCAGTCCTGCAGCTCCTGGGCACTGACAAATGTCACTGGAATCACTGAAAACTTCAGCACGTGCCCAAATCATCTTCACGTGCTCATTTTAGGGGCAGAGAGGCTAAGGCTGCAGGAATCCCTCAGGAACCTGGAGTAGGATCTCCCCTCCTTGTGCTCCTGCCCTTGCTATCCACATCTCTCCAGGCAAACACATCCAGGCCCATGGGACCTCCCCATCCCCACATCTGGGAGAACAAGGAGGCAAAGAAATAAAAGTCCATTATGTTCATGATCTCTTCAGTGTCCTTTTCTCCCCCTATTTTTTTTTTTCAAAGTCACATCTCCAACTCACTTGGTTCCTTGCCCTTCCAGCAAGTCTGTAGGTGACTCCTTCCAGCTCCTTACCCAGACTCTGATCCCTGCCCTTGTAAATCCTGGGAATACACACAGGGATTAACTGGAATGATGCCATCTGGGGCTGCTCTGACTCACCGTGGGCAGACCCAAAATCTGGGAACAGCCCAAAACCACCCTGAGCAGTGATTTAAGTGATTTACAGCCTGGCTGTGCTTGCTGCCAGCTCCAAGGTGACTCTGTCTGCGGAGGGAGGGAATTTATGGGGCCAGAGCTCTTTCCTTCCTCACCTGAGCTGTCCTGGGGTGACACAGAGCTGTGCTCCCAAGAAGGCCAGGGCTGGGAGGGACCTTAAAGACCAACCAGTGCCACCCCTGCCTTGGGCAGAGACACCTTCCACTGTCCCAGGTGGCTCCAAGCCCTGTCCAGCCTGGCCCTGGGCACTGCCAGGGATCCACAGCTTCTCTGGGAACCCTCTACAAGGGCCTCACCACCCTCCCAGGGAACAATTCCTTCCCAATCTCCCATCCAGCCCTGCCCTCTGGCAGTGGGAAGCCATTCCCTGTGTCCTGTCCCTCCATCCCTTGTCCCCAGTCCCTCTCCAGCTCTCCTGGAGCCCCTTCAGGCCCTGCCAGGGGCTCTGAGTTCTCCCTGGAGCTTCTCCTCTCCAGGTGAACATTCCCAGCTCTGCCAGCCTGGCTCCAGAGCAGAGGGGCTCCATGGCCCTTGCTGGACTCATCCCAACAATTCCCAATTTCCTTCCCTGGAACCCAGGGAGCCTGTGATGCATCACACACAGCTCACAGTCTCTCAGCTCAGAGCAGGGTGTTCCATTCCCAGACGTGGTTTCCTGTCCCCATTCCATGACTCCGTGACTCTTCTCCTGGGCTGCATTTGAACCCCTCAGCCCTGGGGCCGTGGATGATGCAGTGACTCAGGTCCCAGGACCAGGACTCAGAGGGAAATGTGCAATTCAGAGCAGCTCCAAGACTCTGAGAGTCTCAAGTGGGCGAGTGGGAGAGGGCAAAATGCGGGATACCAGTGACAGGGACAAACACAACTCTGAGTGTTCAGTTGGGTGCAAAGCAGTGGCATCACCAGAGCTTCAGCCCCCACCATTCCCAGCAGGAATTCACCCCCATGGGGGATGCAGGTGCCCCATGGGAGAGGATGTACAAGGGAGGGAAACCTTTTTCTTAAATCAACCTGCAACCCCACTGAGAATCCCGTGGGGGGGTGAGAGTCAGCAGGACTCAGGGAAACCACCTGGACAAAGCCAAGCTCCAGGAGCTCCACCTGGCAGCACTTTTTGGATTTACTGATGGAGGCCTGCAGGCATCCAGTGGGAAAAGATCCCCATCAGGTGCTGCTTCCTCAGCCTTGAAGGAAATAATTGCAGGAACGAGCGAGCAGCTGTCACAGGATGAATTAATTTGGGAGATAAAGTACAAGGGGCGAGCTCCAATGAGGCGAGGAGGAGGATGGAGTGTGGACTCCCTCAGGGGTGAGGGATGTGACAAATTGAGGGAGCTGAGGTGGGGTGTCACCCAAAAAGGAGCAGTGACAAGCTGGTCACGAAGGGGAAAGGAGAAACACGATGGGAGGCTCCAAACCCCAGAATTTCTTGTGAGTTTGGGTGGGGATGTTTGTAAGGCAGATGAAGGGGAAAAAAAACAACAAATCACAAAAGAAAAATCTACCCCATCAACATTTATTTTTGGACTTTTCCAGACAGCATCCCATGTGCCACGGGAGAGCCATGGGATGCAGAGCAGCTCTGGGAGGTGCCAGTATCACCCTCTCAGCACAGCCCCAGCCCTGGAGCTCCACAGGAAAACCTGGAAGAGCAGCTGAGGGCTGGTCCTGGGGAGCATCAGAGGAGGCAACAGATGGGGAACCTTCCTGTGTGATAAATATTGCAGGAGAGCCTGGGTTTGCCTGTGCACAGGCTGGGAGCAGGGATGAGGGAAGCAGTGCTCATGTGGTTTGGGAGAGGCTGGGAACACCAGGATGAGCTCCTGGCAGAGCCCAGCCTTGGACAGACAGTTCTGTGGGTGATGGTGCTCCAAGGAACACAAAAAACTTGGGAATGAGGTTGGGATGGGCTGGTTTGCAGCTGTCCCAAGAAGAAAGGGAGAGCAGCAGCCATAAGCTCCCAGCAGCTGGCAGGACACAGGCTCTTATGGAATCATGGAATTGTTGAGGTTGGGACAGCACTTGAAGGTTGTTGAGTCCCACCATCCCCCAGCACTGCTGAGGCCACCACTGCTGTCCCCAAGTGCCACATCCACACAGCTTTTACATCCCTCCAGGGATGGGGGCTCCACCACTGCCTTGGGCAGCTGGGCCAGGGCTGGACAACCCTTTCCATGAAGAAATTTTTCCCAATATCCCATCTCAACCTTCCCTGGTGACGCTTCAGACTTTTTCCTCTTGTCCCGTTCCCTGGGAGCAGAGCCTGACCTTGCTCCTCCCTCCTGTCCAGGAGCTCTGGAGAGTGGAAAGTTCCCCCCTGAGCCTCCTTTTCTCCAGACTAAACAACTCCAATGGCTTTGACCAGCCCAAGGTGACCTCGAGTAGCATCACCTGGAGGAAAATTCCTGGATGTCGTCCCAGCAGCAGTTCCCTTCCCAGCAAGGTCTGCTCTCATCTGCCTTCCCAAATGCTCCCAGCACCTGCTCAGAGGGGCTGGGAAACATTTTGGGCTCCCTGCTCTCCTGAGAGGCTTCCCGAGGAGCAGGATCACGGATCCAGGTCTGCCCTGGGGACGCTCATCCCGGCACAGACACACAAGAGGCACCCAAGAGGTGTCAGCAGGAGAGGTTTGCCAGTGCCTGGGAAAAGCCCTGGGAATCAGGGAACACGGATGTTTTGGCTCCAGCACCATCTGCACAAGAGCTTCCCAGCGAAGGAGGGACTGCAGTGAAGCCAAGCCATGGGAGGAGGGCTGGAATCTGCCCACCCTGCCAACCTGCTGCCAAGGATTCCGGGCCAGGAGGGATTTCCTCCCCGCTGGAGCCAAGTGATCCTGATCTTCCACTGATGAACGGGGCTGGATCCAAGAGACAAAGGAGATGAGCAGTCAAGAGCCAGGCTCTGACTCCTCAGTGCCTGTTCCAGCAGTGCACAACAGCTGTGGGATCTGGGGGGACACAGCAGGGACAATCCTCCTCTGACATCCACGAGGTCTCTTAATGCCACCTGCAAGCAGAACCCTTGTGGGAAAAGGTGATGATGAGATAAGAGACAGGGGCTGCCAACCTCTGCTGGTTCATCGTGCTGCTCAACCCTCTTCAAGGTCTTTTCCAGCTTTAATGATTCCATGATTCTCCATTTTCTTTCCAAAACAAGCGAATTTCCAAGCGTGATCGCTCTGGCCCAATAAATGAAATAAATTTTAAAATAGAGCAATTCAGCACTAGTCTGGTTTAATGTATTAGCACTGACAGTGTTAATGACAAATGTGATCATTCCAAAGCTCCTACACATATCAGGGAAGTGAAACTGCAGAAATTGGCAACCCTTGGGCATTCTTCTTTTCCACCTGCCATTAAATCAATTTAAAGTTCCCATCTCAATCTATCAGAATTAATTATGTGTTTTCAGGCAGCAATTACTGCAAGAAGTCCTTCATTTTGGGACTGTTCCATCTCCAGTGCCCACAGCAGGAGGGGGATGCAGGATCCAGGGTATTGGGGGTGGATTTTGCATCACTCTGGGGCCACTTCTGCTCTGGAGGGTCCAGAGGTGCTCCTGGAGCCTGCCCAAAACCAGGGCACTGAGCATCTCTCATCCACAGCAGGAATGGACTGGAATATTTCAGCCGGAAGGGACCTGTCACAGTTAGCAAGCCCAACAGCTCGATCACCTCAGGGCTGACCAAAACTTAATTATTGAGGGAATTGTGCCTCTTAAACATCCCTGGAAACATTCCAGGCCACGTTGGATGGGGCTTGGAGACACCTGGTCTTGTGGAAGGTGGAACGAGATGGTTTTAAAGGTCCCTTCCGATCCAAACCACTCTGTGGTTCCACGGAACACTGCCAGGCTCATTAAGGAGCTCTCTGGGCAGCTTCTTCTCCCTGCACACCCTGCACAAGTGGAGTCATTCCTGCCCAGAAAAAGTCCATTCCTGGTGCACTTCCAACCCGTGTCATGTGCTCCGGGGTTTTTGTTGTTTTGGTTTTTTTTTCTTTTCCTCCTGCCTTTTTTTTTTTTTTTTTTCCCAAACAACCAAGTTTGGAAAATTGCAGGAAATAAAAACAAGAAATTGCTGACAAGTGTCCCACTGTAATTGAGTGAGAACACAGAGCTCAGCTCTATAGATTCCCAGAAATCCAGTCCAGATGTGGCTCTCCACGGCGGCTCAGCCAAACCACAACCCCTGAAATGACATCCCTGGGACTGGGAAACTTCCTCAGTGCCCAAAACACGCCCAGCCAGAGATTTGGGAAAACACAGAGCTGGCAGCACAGCCTGGAGGGGCCCTGTCAGTCCCCAGTGCTGAAGGTCTGCCACAGGAACCATGGAATGGTTTGGGTTGGAAGGGACCTTAAAAATCACCTCATTCCACCCCTGCCATGGGCAGGGACACCTTCCACCGTCCCAGGTTGCTCCAGCCTGGCCTTGGACACTTCCAGGGATCCAGGGGCAGCCACAGCTTCTCTGGGCACCCTGTGCCAGGGCCTGCCCACCCTCCCAGGGAAGAATTCCCTGCACTGCTCTTCCATGGCAGAGGGATACGTTTGGTGGCCCAGGCAGTGTCCCAGCACTGGTGCTTTGCCTCCCAGCCCCACAAAACTGGGGAGGGAGGAATTGTCCCCTGCCCTCTGCAGCCTCCCATGGGACATCACAGCCCTTTGGCCTGTGCTGCTGCTGGGGCTCATCTCACCAGGATTTACCTGAAATGTGAACTCTGCTCTTCCCAGAGGGATGGGAAAGGTGCCCACTGACCCATTTGTGTGGCTTTTTAAGCTGTTAGAAACCCAGGTGTGTGCTGCTGGGGGGACATCCCTGCAGCGCAGGGTGATGGTTTCCCTTCCAAATTAAATTACAGAAGAGCCCCCACTGGTTTTGACAGGTTCTTCTCCCAAAGTGGTCCACTGAGCACGGCAAGGAGAGGGGAAAATCCCAGTCCACACCATGAGGGGTGAGAGAAATGCCTTGAGGCTCTGTCACGCCGTGGGCTGGCGTGGGGATCCCAGATGAGCAGAGGGATCTGTTTGCAGCAAGCACACAGGCCGGGCAAGGCCGGGCAGTGCCCCGATCCCCACTCCCCTGGGGATTCAGCCCAGCTAGCTCAGGCAGTAGAGCAGGAGATTCAATCCCAGGGTCATGGGTTTGTGCCTCACATTGGGCACCAATCTGCCCTAATCCCCACTGCCCCACAGATTCAGCCCAGCTAGCTCAGTCAGTAGAGCAGGAGATTCAATCCCAGGGTCGTGGGTTTGTGCCCCACGTTGGGCACCAATCTGCCCCGATCCCCACGCCCCTGAGGATCCGGCCTGGCCAGCAATAAACCTCGGGGAAATCAGGGCGAGGACAAAGATGAAAGACAAAAGGCTCTTATTCCTCGGGGACACAGTCCCACAGATTTAATGCAGAACCTGCTCCACAGAGCCCAGGAAGAATGAGACCAGGCCCCTGCCAAGGGTAGATTTTCAGCCCTTGGTGAGGGGGAGGGGAGGGGGTTTATCGGCCAGTTGGGACTGACCCCGGGAGGGGTGAAGTGATAGGTGACCTCAGGTGGGATCAGGTAGCATCAGGGGATGCAAAGGTTCACAGGAAGGTACAACAGACACTTCTGTGTGGATACATACAACAAAACACCCAGTGCAACACAACAAAGTGAACCAACTACCCAGTGCAATACAACAGGGCAGATCCCGCTGGTGCAGGGACCATCTGTCCCCACAATGTGACCTGCACCAGGCTGAGGGTGTTTGCAGAGCTGCTCTGCAGCAGAGGGAACAGAGGGGATTTATCCCCCCTCACCTCAGGGCTGTGCTCTCCACGTTCAGCATCGGAGAAGGAAACAAAGACTGTGATTTGAGGAGGCTACACCCATGTCCCCATCCCCACATGGAGCTCCAGGACAGGGCACAGCCTGGCTGCTGGGCTTTCAGGCCCTGAGGGGTCACTGCAGCCCCACCATGCCACTGCGGCCCTCCTGAAGGGGGTCAGACACTTCTGGGTGCCACTGAAGGCTTTAAATTGGAGTATTTGGCTGTAAATAACCCAGCAGTGTCCTAGCTGTGCCTCCTGTGCCACCCTCAGTGCCCCCAGCAGAGGCGATGGATGGAGAGCTCAGCCTGGTGTAAAAGGACAACCAGGAGGTGCTGTCAGGACAGAACTTTCTGTTCTGGAAAACAGAAAATGGAAAAGCTGGAAACGGACTCACTGCAGCAGGCATTGACCCTGCTCTGCCTCTTCCCCACCCACATCCCAGTGCACCCGCCCTCCCTCGTGTCTGTGGCTGGTGCCTGCTCCCACCCCAGCACCATCCCTTCCCCAGCTGTGTCCTGGGGCAGGGACATTCCCAGGAGCTGCCATGGAGCAGGGTAACACCAAAAACGATCCTCTGCAGCTGATGTGATCCACTCCTCTCCACCTGCCCTGGCAGGTACTGGGATGCCTGTTTGATTCCCAGTTTCCACGACCTGTTTCTCCTGGAAGACCCACAGCTCTCAGCTAAGCAGAAGTGCCCAGCAGGAGATTCAAGTGGGTGAACCCCCCTCTCAGAGCCAGGCCCCTTCCCTGCAGTGCTGCACGCAGCTCCCAGAACTCCTTCCCCACTCTTTACTCAAAAAAAAAAACCTCCTGCCACCATTATTCCCATTCTTCTCACTGAAAGACTTAACTCCCTGTACAGCAGGGAAGATTTGTTCCCTGTATTCCGTGGGAGAGATTATCTCCAGCTGCTATTATTCCCTTATCAATAATTCACCATGCAGCCACGCTCCGGCTCGTTCCCGACCGCACGAGCAGCCGGGAGCGATCCCGGCTCCTCGGATATTGCTGATGCTCTCAGCAAAGCAGAGCGCCACAAATGAGTCACATCCTCTGGAATCTTCTCCTTCCAGCCTCCCATGGAGGGGAGCAGCTCCACGGAAGGGCTGCGAGCCCGTGGAGCTGAAATAAATAAAGAAATAAAGGGGAGATAATTAAACTCCGTATTTCAATCTTAGAGGAGGAGCTCATTAAAAAGGGGACTCTTCATCTGGAAAATCCAATACAATGAGGTGATTAAAGGAGAAAAGCAGACACGGGGCTGCCTGTGAATACAGAGCTGAAGCCTTGATCAAGACTCCCCCGCTAGAAGGACAAAGCTCGTTGCCATTCCCATTTATCTCCCACGGGATAACAACCGTGGTGCAGAGAGCTCGGGATTGAAACGGCATCATTTCATTGGATTCATTTATCCCACACAATGCTCAGCACAAATGGCTCATTTCCCACCGGAGGGATGAGCGCCGGGATCCACAATCCCTCCACCCTGTCAGAGCTCCACCATCAGGGAGATTTACGGCTCCGAGGGTGCACAAGTGTCACCCAGGACTAAATCAGGCACCGGCTGGGAGAGGAAAGATGATCTCCCCCTTTCCAGCTGTCACTGGGAAGTTCCAAAGCCACGGCTTGGATGAGCCATCTCGGATGTCCGAGACATCTGCGCAACCATTAATGAACCTTTCATCTTCCAGGCTGGCTTTGCTCTGGAGCATCCTGTCAGGGAGCCAAGCCAAGCAGCACTTGAGTGCTCTTTGATCCAGCCAGGTGGATCTGTCTCCCAGGGATTTATTGGCACATGGAAGAAATGCCTCCCATTTCTCTCTTTACCTGCAGGTTTCTATGTATTGCATCACAAATCACGNAAACAAAGCTGTTGTTTATAGTAGAAGTGTGGGAAAGTAAAAATTCTGACTCCAATATGAAAGACAAATCAGAAGGCCCAGAAAAATCCTCAAACCAGGGTGGCACCTCCCCACCCTCCCAGCCAAGTAATCCTTCCAATATCCCATCCACCCCTGGCCTCTGGCACTGGGAAGCCATTCACTGTGTGGGACAGCAGGATGCTCTCCAGAATGGTTTGAGAGAGGCAGAGGACAAATGGCAGGAACACAGAAGTTTGGAGAAGGCCAGTGGCACCAGCACATGTGGGTAAAGCTGAAGAAACAAACCCCCAAAATTACGGATTTCATCTCTCTTAGAAGGGGCTTTAAGAGACCTGGAGAGGGACTTTGGGCAGGGACGTGGAGTGACAGGACAAGGGGAATGTCCTTAAGCCAAAGGAAGATGGACTTAACTGGATGTTAGGAAGAAACTCGTGAGAAAAATTAAAGTTCCCAGCAGGGAGTTGGCTCCAGCAGCTTATCCCGAGCCTCCGTTTATCGCTGGGCTCGGCCACGCTCGGCCAGGCTCATCCAGGAGGAGATGCTGCAGCACCCAGTGCACTGCAGGAGATGACAGCAGTTCCAGGCTAGTGGATAAGGCTAAACCCAGTGTGACCAATGGGATGAATCCATCAGAGCTGTGCAGCTTCAGGAGAAGAGAGAAAATGAGAATAAAAATCAAGTCTTAGAGCTTTTAGGCCCTGGACTGAGAGGAAAGGCAGACCTGGGGGTCCCAACATAAAAACGAGTCCAGGAGAGGCCACGGAGCTGCTCCAAGGGCTGGAGCCCCTCTGCTCTGGAGCCAGGCTGGGAGAGCTGGGAATGTTCACCTGGAGAGGAGAAGCTCCAGGGAGAGCTCAGAGTCCCTTCCAGGCCTAAAGGGGCTCCAGGAGAGCTGGAGAGGGGCTGGGGACAAGGGCTGGAGGGACAGGACACAGGGAATGGCTTCCCACTGCCAGAGGGCAGGGATGGATGGGAGATTGGGAAGGAATTCCTGGCTGGGAGGGAGGTGAGGGCACCATCCATCAGCATTTTGGGATATCTGAGCTTTCCTGGATGGTCACACTGGGGGGTGTGAGGGGGGACAGCAGCTCTGCCACGTGCCAGGATGGAGGAAGGCTGGAGGAAGATTCTCTGGGATTTATCTGCTGTGTGGGCAGGCAGGGAGGGAAAGAGAGAGCTGGGGCAGCCCCTGCCCCTGTGTGGAATTGTGCCAGGTTTTCCTGCGGGCTCTTGGCAGAGGATGGAGCCAGCACGTTGTGAGTGCTGCAGCACTCGATGCCCAGCGCTGCTGTGTGCTGATTCCAGCCCAAAGCTTTGGAAATCTTCTGCCTCTGGGCTTCTCCCACCTCCCCCTGCCCCTCCTGCACCCAAGGGCCACAGGGATGCAGCTCTGTGGGTGCTGGACATGGGTACAGAGTTCACCAGTGACACCTGGGGATGGCAGCACCTCCAAAATGTGCCTTCAAAAATCAAAATCAAATTAAAAAAAACTTAAATCACTCGTTTAAATCAACTAAGCACATACAAACCCCTGAACTGATACCACTGCAAAACAGCAACCACCTCTCCTAAGCACAGCTCTCACCCTAGGAAGGGAGAAGTGCCAGAAATCACCTCAAAATTGAAGTCAGTTCTCAGTGGAAGGAATTCAGCTGCTCTGCTGATAAGCAGCCACATACATCCCTAAAATGGAGAGGTAGATCATTAAGGGGAAATGTTTAGAGAAATTAAATCTTTTTTTTTTTTGCTGCTTCTTATGCTAATAGGGAAAAGCAAGCTGATTTGCAGGAGGACATTTAGCAAAATCAAATCCATCAACGTCCCCATCTGTTCCCGTTCTCGTGCTGACTTTGTCAAAAATCAGCTTTCCTTCAACCAACACCCGCGTCACTTGGAGCCAATTCTGGGCAGATTTGTAAATAAACCACTTCTGCTAAGCCAGCCAGGCAAAAAAAAAAATCATCCAGGGGAAAGGCCTGATAAATAGAAATACATGTTGGGATTGAAGGGATTGAGAGGATGGCCAAGAGGGACAGGGAATGATTAATCAGCCCAGCTGGGAAAATAGCCAGAGGCCAGTGGAGGGTTAATGATACCAGAAATGGGAAATCTCCAAAACGGGATCCTGCATCTCTGCCTCAGCTGCTGTTGTTGCTCCTGGATGAAGCAGGATCTGGAAGCAGCTCCATGCTGGAGCTGCTCTGTGTGCAGGGACCCAAGCAAGCTCCTCCTGCAGCTCATGGGGGTCTGGAAGGATCTAAAAATGTCACCGAATGACAGAAGAGAACCACGGAGTGTCCTGAGCTGGAAGGGACCCACAAGGATCACCGAGTCCAGCTCCACGTCCTCCTGCTTGTTATGGGAAGCTGCACTAAACTGGTTTGTGGCGTTGTTCTGCCTGTTCCCAGTTACTGGAGACAACAATCAACGCAGTTAATTTATGCCAAAGAGACTGTGGAGAAAGTCTTATCTCAAACTCAGCAATGAGGGATTTCACAGAGTCATTGAACTTTTGGGATTGGAAGGGACCTTAAAGAACATCCAGCCCCAGGGACACCTTCCACTATCCCAGGTTGCTCCAATCCTCATCCAGCCTGGCCTTGGGCACTTCCAGGGATCCAGGGGCAGCCACAGCTTCCCTGGGCACCCTATGCCAGGGCCTCCCCACCCTCCCAGCCAGGAATTCCTTCCCAGTATCCAACCTACATCTCCCCTTTTCCAGCTTAAAGTCATTCTCCCTTGTCCTGTCCCTCCGTGCCTTGTCCCAAATCCATCTCCAGCTCTCTTGGGGCTCCTTTAAGCACTGGAAGGGCTTTAAGGTCTCCCTGGATCCTTCCCTTCTCCAGGCTGAACACCAAACCGAAGCACCAAGGCTGCCTTCCCACGTTCTCCTGCCAGGGCAGGATTATTCCGTGCGCTCCCACGTTCCATTTCCTCGCCAGTCTGACCCATTTTCGGCAGCGGCAGTTCCAGGTGCAAGGTGGGCACATCCCCACGGATCACGGCTGTCACGTGGCACAGGCCAGGTGGCACCAGGTCCCTGTGTCCCCCCAGGACATCCAGGGGCAGAGCCCAGCCCTGCTGGCAGCTCCGGGGATCCCGCCGGGACACGCACCCGGCGGATTTGGCTCCCGGCGCCGCAGCAAACGGAGGGGAAAAAAAATCCCTGACGTGCTGCCCCGAAGAGAAAACTGGTTTTTTATGTTCGTTCACAGGGCAGAAAATCCAGAGAGCTGCAGCTGCAGCGCAGGCAGAGCCTCGGGGCGGGATTGGGCTCTGCTCACCACCTGCCCATTCCAGAGCCTTTCTTCCCCTCCCAGCGCTGCACAGCCACAGAATTCCAGCGAGGAGCACGCACAGAGCAGCCCCAGATCTCCCTGGAGCAGCCAAAACGCTGCTCCTGCCCTGGGATTCTCCCTTCTCCTGCCCCACAGAGGCAGCACCAGCAGCCTGATGCCTTCCCAGGCTCCTTCTCCACTGGCTCCTCTTCCTGGTCCAGCACGGTGCTCAGTGGGAAAAGCTGGAAGGACCAGGGCAGAGGTGGGCAAGGAAAATCCCAACAGGATTTGAGGGGACACCTGTGGATGACCTGCCATGGAAGGCAGCGTGCTCTGGACAGTTTTCATGGAATCATGGAATGTTTAGGCTGGAAAAGCCCTCTAAGATCATCAAGCCACACCGTTCCCCCAGCACTGCCGAGGCCACCACTGTCCCATGTCCCCAAGTGCCACGTCCACAAGGCTTTTAAATCCCTCCAGGGGTGGGGACTCCACCACCTCCCTGGGCAGTTCCAATGCTTGACCACCCTTTCCATGAAGAAACTCATCCTGAGGTCCAACCTGAACCTCCCCTGGCACGACTTGAGGCCGTTTCCTCTCATCCTGTCCCTGTTCCCTGGGAGCAGAGCCTGAATCCCACCTGGCTGCCCCCTCCTGCCAGGGCACTGTGGAGAGCCAGAAAGTCTCTTCTCAGCCTGCCAGTGTCTCACTGTTCACTCCCAGGCCTGGAAATCCAAGTGACGATCTCAATCTCCACAAACTAAACCCATCTGTGCAAAGCTCAGAGCAGGAGCTGGAGATTTCCCTGCGCTGTTCTTACCTCAGCCAAACCCCATCCTGCTGCCAGGTGCCTTCCCACTGCACTTCCTCTGCCTCAGCCTTCATTACTCATTTCCTGACATCCTTTCTTTCAGAAAGGTCTCACCAATCCCCAAAAAACTGCTTTTTTCCATTTGTTTGGTCCATGCCCTTGTGGGCATCCACAAGGCCGGGGTGACACAGCTGAAAATATTTACGTTTCCTGCTTTTACCACCCTCTTTTGAGCCATGAATTAGCTCCAGGTGTCTCTGTGGAAGTGAAAATTCCTTCAGGGAAGCACAGCAATCCTTCTGCAGCATCTCCATGTTGCCACCGCGTGGTGGGATGGTTCCTTTCTCTTCCTCTTCTGGCCTCGCCTCCTCCGCAACTCTCTGGAGTCAAGTTGGAGCAGCCCTTTAGAAAACGTGCTCCAAAACTGTTTTAAAAAAATAAATAAATAAAATAAATAACAAAAGTCTACTCAAGCACACCCAGGCTGGAGCAGATCTGCTTGGAGCAGCGTGAGGAGCGTTAATTATCAGTCCTAATTATCCTAAACTCCTAATTATCCTAAACAAAAGCAACGAGTGGTGTCCCGGAGCTCCTCCCGGGGCGGGAAGAGGGAGCCCCGCCTGCACATTCCCCACCCTGACCTGCAGCCAGATCCAGCCCGAATTTCCCCGGGCTCCACCCGGCTTCTCCTTTTCCTGGGCGCGCAGGAGACAAACGGGGCATTTTTCAGCGGCCACGGGGAGGGATTTCAACCAGGAAATCTCGCAAAAATACTGATTTAAAAGGGTTTTTTTCGCGTGTTTCTGCCGAGGGGCTGTGCTGGCAAGCGTCTCCCTCCCTGAAGCACTCAGATTCCAGGAATTTTTTGGCTTTTATTCCTCCTCACGCAGGGATTTCATTGATCGGCTCCGGAGCCGTGGCCGTTCACAGGAGATCCTGCAGCACCTCCAAAACTCTGGGAATTCTGGAGAAGGGCACACGTGCTGTCATTGCTGTCCCTGGGAACACACAGAGCCCGCAGGAAAACCTGTGGAATACCGAGGGTTTCATCTCAGTTGGTGTGGAAGGAAGGGGGA
>VYXD01009939.1:32610-55214 GCA_013397195.1 Hylia prasina | reverse complement strand
GTCCAGCCTGGTTTTGGACGATTCCAGGGAATCAGGCAGCTACGGTTGTTTGGGCAAGCTGTGCAAGGGCCTCACCACCCTCATAGGGAAGGGTTTCTTGCATATATCCTAAATTTCACTGCTTTCAATTTGCACCCATTACTGCTCAGCACAGAATCAGTGAGGCTGGAAAAGGTCTCCGAGGTCATTGAGTCCAAGCTGTGCCCACCTTGTCACCCAGCCCAGAGCGCTGAGTGCCACCTCCTGCAGTTCCTTGGGCACCTCCAGGGACGGGGATTCCACCATTCCCTAATCTGCCCCTTCTAATGCTTGACAACCCTCCCTGTGAAGAAATTCTTCCTCATATCCAACCTAAATCCTCTCTGGCACAACTGGAAGCTGTTCCCTCTGCTCCTGTCCCTGTTCCCTGGGAGCAGAGCCCGACCCCCCCGGCTGTCCCCTCCTGGCAGGGACTTGTGCAGAGCCACAAGGTCCCCCTGAGCCTCCTTTGCTCCAGGCTCAGCCCCTTTCCCAGCTCCCTCAGGAATCCTCCAGCCCTTTCCCGGCTCCCTCAGCCTCTCCCGGTGCTCCAGACCCTTCCCAGCTCCATTCCCTGCACACTCTCCAGCCCCTCAGCGTCCTTCCCAAATTTGGAGGCCATGGGCTTCTGGGCTGGGAGCACACGCTGCTGGCTCACGTTGAGTTTTTCATTAACCATCACCCCAAATCTTTCTCCACAGGGCTGCTCTCAGTCCCTTCTCCATCCAAGCTTTGTGTGGGATAGAGAGTGACCGCAGCCTCCCCCTGAGAAGCTGTGGCTGCCCCTGCACCCCTGGAAGTGCCCAAGGCCAGGTTGGACGCGGCTTGGAGCAGCCTGGGATAGAGGGAATTATCCCTGCCCATGGCTGGGGGTGGAACTCTGTGAGTTTTAAGGCCCCTTCCAACCAAAACCACTCCATGTTTCTGTGATCTTTACTTACGGCAGAAAGTAACGGCACCTGAGTGCTTAATTCCCAAGCAGAAGTCAGGGAGAAGGTCAGTGTTAACAAGCAGACAAATCCCACATCAACTCACTCCTGTCTCTCACTACTTGAAGCGTTTCCAGAAAAGGAACCTCTTTTTCCATATGCACATACTTTCTTTAACACATATTTTTCCCCAGCTCCTGTGATAATGTCACCTTACCTTTCCTGCCTGGATAGTTTCTTTGCCTGTCCCTTTGCCATAATTTCATATCCCACAGTTCAGAGCCTTGGCAGCCAATGAGCAGTGCAGGGCAAAAAAGAATAAATCAGCATCTGGGGAGTTTTTTTAATTTTTTTTCTCTTATTTTGCCAACTTTTCCATAGTACAACGTGTATGTTCCTGTCTGTAGCAGAACAGGCATTATCAAGGACTTGTTATTCATTGATTCAGCACTCAGGAATAAATCACTTGTGCTTGCAGCTCTCTGCTGACTGCTGTTTTAGGCATAATTGAATTTTTGAAATTTGTTATTGATAATCCACGAATATTCCATTCTGCATCAGCAATCAGGTGAAATGCAAAGAGCTGTCTCTGGGTAACAACTGGACTCAATGATCCTGAAGGTCTTTTCTGACCTAAGCAGTTCTGTGAATTCTATGTTTACCCCTGATAATTTGAGATTTGTTGAGGAATAAGTGCATAAAACCATGTTGTGTAACCATGTGTAAATAAATTTACCAATGTGAATAAAAAGATTTCTTCAAAGGTACACCAAGCTCCCTATGGGAACAGCTTGAAAGACCCTGAAAATTATGACTTCATATCTTCCCTGCTTGGTTCCAGGAATTATTTCAAGTGTAATGACTGCTCTGAATTACTTTTATCTCCGTTTTTATTATTACATTGACATTGTCTTGTTTCTTTGTAAAGTTTTGAGAACAAGAAAGCCTTAACCTTATCTTTGAGCCATCTTCCTCCAGCCTGTTCCCCTCAGCGCTGCCAAGCTGACAGGAGAAATATCTGCCTCATCTTTCAAGGCAGGATAAAGAGAGTTAATAACCAAGTGACCTTAAGAAAGAAACACATCTTTCATTCTTTTTTTTTTTTTCCCATGTTCTTTTTCAGTGCTGCCACACAGAGGCAGAGTTGAGGCTGCTTCTAAAGGGAAAGAGTGAAGGAAGGAAATCCTTTTTTGGTTAGAAATTATCTGTGTTTCCTGCTGGGGACACCTTCCAAGGCTTTTTCCTTATCCAAGAACTCGTGGGTTAGGTTGTTTTCCTAAGGTAAAGGGGATTTTCTGGTCAGTTTAAACCTTCCCACCAACACACAACCACAAATTAATCAAGGTTGGGGCTACAAAAATTGCACCACCAGAGAGTCTTTAAGTTTCATGAAAAGAATTGTCCATTTAGAGTGATGCACAGCAAGAAGGACAAGCCCAGATAATTGTTTGGCAGAGGCAAAATTACAAAAACCTTAACCTGCTCTAGTGGAAGGTGTCCCTGCCCATGGCAGGGGGATGGAAAAAGATGGACTTTGAGGTGTTTCCAACCCAAACCATTCTGGGATAAACTCTCCTGTCCACAGAGCTGTTGGGTTTTGATACAGGATGAAGGATGATGAGATAAGAGGAGCCTGTGTCATCAAGAAACCATCTTCTCTTGATGATGTCTGTGCCTCATAAAATCAGATGCTGCAGGTAGGAGTGGAAATGGAAAGACTCAGCTCCCTTTGGGCTTTGCTTTCTTTTGAGCTGAAAATAAAAACACTCAAACACTCAAATGCCTCAATGTTATCCCCAAAGCTAAAGCCACAGAGGTGAATAAACAAATTCTACACACTCACTCCATTCTGCAAGTGCTCTCAAAACCACTTTAAACAATTGCACAGAAACTGACTTACTGTATTTCTTTTTTCTTTTTGCAGACCGTTGATTCGTTTGTATTTTAAATTGGAACAAATTGAAGCAGCTCTATTTTTCCTCATTTTATCCTTTTTTTCCCCTCTATTTTTTAAGCACCTTTACCTGTCCTGGGGATGAGCTGAACACTAAACCAGATGAAGGAGCTGCAGGAGCCCAGCACTTGCCCACCTGGGGCTGACCCTTTGAAGCACCACTCGAAGAGAGCAGAGGCTTGGCCAGGTGATGATTCCAAGCCCTGCAGTCCCTGGATCAGGTACAGCATCAGGGCCCTGACCTCATTTGCAGCTCCTGCATTTCTGAAATGCCAAGAGATTATGCAGAGAGCTTTCCTGAGTGTGATCATGTGAGGCAGGAGACATGAAGTCATTGTCCTAAAGCCCAAGGTGAAACCAGGCTGTCCCAAAAAGTCCCAGCCAGGCCTGGAGCTGCATTTTGTAGTGGTGCAGGAAGGAAAACTGATCCTGGTTATTTTTTTTTTTTTTTCTAGGTGGTTTTGCTAAGGTGAAGGGGATTTTGTGGTCACACCAAAACACAGCCACAATTTGAGCAAAGTTGGGGTTATAAAAATACCAAATGTCTGTGAATTTCATAAGTTGTCCAGCTAAGAGTGAGCTGTTTCCTGGCTTCATCCTTTTGGGAAAGTTGGCATCTAGAATTCCACTCAGAGCAGTTTTCTGGCCATCAGCATTTAAAAAATAAAAGTCAAGATGTAACTACTTCTCTGTGGCTCAGGATTTCATTCCAGGAACTCCACATATACATGAATGCTTTTTTTTTCCTACAGAAAAATCCAGTATTTCACGGGGAAATAATTCATCCTGCACTGAAACCCGCAGAGGTGCCAGTGACTTCTCAGGAGCCACGCTGGGCTTGGTGCACGTGAACATTCCCCACTGTCCATGTCTGGGAAGGATTAACAGAATCCCCTGCTCCTGCTTGAAAAAGCCCCCCTGGAAAGCACATTCCCATCCAACAGGCCCATTCCTTCTGCTCCACAGCACCTGAGCTGCCTCAGCCAACCTTCACAGGGTGTTCAAGGGTTTTGGGAGCAGTTTCCCATCCCCAGCTCTGCCTTTGCACAGTTTGCTGCTTCCCACTTTGGAAAACCACTTGGAAGACCTCGGGATTATTCTCACAGTCCTCTCTGAGCTAAGAAACCCCAGTAACTGCTAATTATTCAGTAATTAAGTATCTCTCTGGGGTCGTAATTGTGAGTGTGGCATCTCCCCATCACTGTGTGCTCGTTAGGCAGCAGTTTCCTCAATGGCCAAACAAATTCTCTCTTTCCCATTTGATTGGATTACAAAACTGCTTTAAACTCTGTGGAGATGATTAGGAAAAGTGTGGTTCTGCACAGGAGTTACCATGGGAACTAAAGTAGGGAGAGATCTTTGTAAACCAGAAGTCAAGCAGATTGTGTTTCAGACAATTAATATTGTCTCATTCATTAGCTTTAACTCTTCTGTGCTCCGTTCCAAAGTAGTTTTTATCTCTTTTTCCGTATCAAATGCTGTGTCAAAGAGGTTCTGCTCCCCTGAGGATTCATCCCTTGTTCTCCTGCAAGGCCACCTTGCAGCCCTGGTTATCTTCAGCTTCCCCTTCTGCTTTGCCTTTTGGGGCTGGGGACATCCCTGGGGGCATCCAGGTAGGATTTGGTTTGGGATTGGGACATACACGTGGGATCAAGGCTGCCTGTCATTGTATCCAGGACTGGTGGCTGAGCTGAGCAGCTCTCATTGCTTCTCCTGCAATGAGAACCCCTCTGTTCTCTTTTCTAACACCTTGGACTCCTCAAATCTTCTTTTCTTCTAATTCCACGTTTGGCACTTTAGGGAGCAGCAGCTGAGAACTGACCCAGTGCCAGCAGCTGTCCCTCTGCTCCCCTCTCTTTCCAAACCCTCTTTTTCCAGCCCCCATCCTGTCATCCTCTGGCTCTCCTCTCACAGCACACGTGTCACACCTTAAAAAGTATTAGCAAAGGAATGTCCTTATTTTCCTTCAGACCTCTGCCTGACTCTGTGAACAGGAGGAATTCCCCTCCCGGGGGAATTCAATATTCATGTATTTAAAAAGCAAGCTCCTCCTCAGTCTCCCCTCCCTGTGTGCTGCTGATCTCCTTCCCTGTGCTGGATATGGAATTACTCATTTTCCCAAGGGCTGACCCATCACTTTGTTGTTTTTCAGCTCTTCACAAACAATATTTCTGTCCTACCAGAGGCAAAAGTTGAGTTCAGCATAAAACCACTTCATTTTCCAGCTGCTGTTCAGATCACAGGGCCTTAATCCCACTTTTCCCACCATCCCACCTGCAGCCACAGTTCATCACCTTGGAAAAGGCAAGAGCCAAACCACCGAATTTCCAGTTTCTAATCAAAACCAAGGAAGAGTGAGACAACCTCAGAGAACCCCGGGGGAGAATTAGCATTGCATGAGGCAAACTTCCTCCTTTCCCCAGCTCCAGTCTCCAACTGCTGAACCGATTTTGGCAGAAACCTTCCAGAATATTTGTTCTGAGGCAGCCTGGAACACGTCAGCGGGCGAGATTTCAGCTCGGGGAGAGGAGACTGGAAGCAGGAGATTGCAGTGGGAAATGCTGGGCAGCCAGAAATTGAGGTGTCGGCGTTTCATCTGCAGATTTTGCTGCAAAATATGAACAAACCAGAGAGTGCAGAGCAAAGAACACAGGCCAAGGACCCTCTCACACACCAACCTGCAGAGCCAGATCAGAATGACCACTTCTGCCCTCCAAATCCTTCTTTGTCCAGATCTCAATCCCTCCTAGCCTGCTGGTTTCCAGCTCTCTGCACCAGCAGAAAGTTGCTCTTGATTCTGGGAGGCAGCAAATACTGTTCTGATTGAAACCCATTTTGCTGTGTTTTAGTGACAAGAAACCTGGTGTCCTGAGGCCAGCACAGGAATCTGCCTGAGGGTGGCCAAAGACATGGAGGGGGAAATGATACTAAAACTGTTTCCTTGTAAAATGTCACTTTTGCAGGAGCAAGGTCCCGGAAGGTATTTTTGTGCTGATTTAGGAGCTCCAGCAGACCATACAAGCACAAGCCTTGTTCAGACAAGACCAAAAACAGGCCATGTTTAACTCCCCAGTCCATAAAAACATTCCAGTTAGGTCCAGTTTCTATCCTTAAAAATCCACGAGGCAGGGGAGATGCCAGCACACCTTGCATTTCCCTGTCACCATGGAAAAGGAAGCCTGTCCAGCCTGAGAAGGTGGGGAAAGAACCAGAAAGTGCTTATTGTGGCCAGTGCTCTGTGTGGATGCATTCCCAGGCACCTGCAGACCAGTCCCAGCCTTGTGCAGGCAGAACAGATCAAACCTGTGTGTTCACTGCAGTCCTTGAGGCTGGAGGGATTTTTCTGGGAAGCTGGGAAGGAAGTGATGTTGCTTTTGAAGGCAAAAATAATTCTTTCAGATGACTTCATCTGCAGCAGGCCCTTTACTTCACTGTGTCAGCTAATGCTGACGAGAGGCAGGTCATGACCTTCTGCAAGATCCTCTTGGATTATTAGATTAGATTAGATTAAATTAGTTTATCTTCCTGGATATTGAGGTCACAAGGGGACAGAGGGATAGGCTGGATTTCCACATATCCCCAGGCATCCAGGTGCTCTTCATGGGGAATCACCTCACTCCTCCTTCTCTTTCCAACCCTATTCAATTTACTTCTGTCAGGGAATTGATGCCAACCTCTTTCTAGCCATGTCCTCACTGCTGGGATCAAGCCCACAGTGCCAGGCAGTGCCACAAATAAAACCCTGGAAAGGTTTGTGCCCTCAGAAAGAGCCAGGCTGGCTGGCTGCTGGCAGCAATCCCTCTGCTGCCTCGTTTTAAAAAGGGATTTAAAATCAAATTGCTTGGGTTTTGTTTTTTTCTTTAAACAAGACAACTCAAATGGAGAGCTCAGCTTCAAAGAACCCAACAGAGCAGCACAGAAACAGCTCCAGAGCATCTGAGGAGGCAGAGAATGACACTCCTGACCCTGGAGAGGCCAGCAAGGCACACAGAGCTTCCAGAGTCGTCAGCTTTGAGCACAAGGGAACATTTCTCCTTGTGACTCTTTCCCAGCAAAAAGAGAAGCACTGTGGTAGCGTGGCAAGAGAACAAAACTGTTCTTCCAGAAGGAACCAGCATGTCCAGCCAAGTATCTCCTCATTGACACCGGTGGGCTCTGAGTCAGGCTCACAAGAGGATGAACAGCACATCATGATTTCCATGGAATATTCTCCCTCGCTTTTCTCCCTGGAGAGGCCTGCTGTGAGTAGCCCCATTTCTGGCTGGTGCTGATGGCTATTTGCTCACCTGGGCTGGGATTAGGATGGCAGGAACATGCTTGGACCCCAAAGAAACCCTTGACATCCAAACTCCCCGAGACTGGAATAATTTAGATCTCACTCTGGCCTTCATTGTTTACACTTGTTTTTCCTGGCCACGTGATTTTGCCTTTATACAGTGGGTGTGCATTTGCCACACTTGTTCTACCAGACAGCTTGTAAGGTTTGCTAAAAACTTCTCCTGCTATTTTTATAACTAATATTTCCTTTGGCACCGTGGGGATTGCAGTCCCAGGCCCCAGGGAGCTGCGAGGCACCAGCTGTGATAAGGATGGACGTGGTGGCTCACTCACAGGAGGGCTGGTTTTGTCACACTGTCCCTTCCTCTGCTGCTGTCACTGAGGGCCTGAGGGGGTTACACCTGCAGAGAGGAGCTGGCTGAGCTTTATGCCCTCTGTAAATTCAGATGGAAACCTATTTTCACTAACAAAATATGGATTTATTCACCCCTTTGCAGTAAAAACAGAGTCACTTTAATGTGTTTGCAGGGCATAATTGAGTCAGTGACTCTGTAATAAGAGCTCTGTCCCCTGTTCCTCAGAGGGGGTTCTCTCTGGCACATTAATCCACATTCCTGCTGGGAAGAGCCCTGAACGAGCTGCCCACGCTGTGACTGCTGTGTGGGCTTATGCAAAATGTTCCTTCACCCACCATCCCTACCTGCCTCTGCCTTAAAATGTCATTGAGAAACCAACCCAGAATCCAGCGTGAGTGGAGAAGCTTCTCTGCCAGGAGTCTGCTCCAGCCTGGGCCCGCTGACCTGGAGGTGACAATCCCAAATCTGCTGCAGAGCTTGAAAAGTGATGGGGGGGTTGGCATTCAAAGGAAAACCATGGGGGACATCTGGTTATGTGAAATCATAAAGNTGTGCTGAGGACCCCAGAGCTGGGCAGGATATTCCAGCAGGGTGAGTGTAGGGCTCCTGCCCCACAGGAACAGAAGATGCAAATGATGGGAGAGAGTCTGAAGGTCAAACATCAAACACAGGAAAAGTGGGACCCAGAGGTTTCCCTCAAACCTCTAAATCAGAAGCTGGAGCCAAAACAAATTTTGATAGAATGCATCCATAAAGGAGCAGCTTTTCCTAGCACTCAGGCATGCCCCTCATTTCCATGTATTCCTGCTTTTCCTCATGTCAGCATCAACCCCGTGTGCTGCTGGAATCAAACTGAACCTCCAGAGAAGCAAACAAACAGGCAATAAATCCTCCCCAGGAGAAAGGGGTTCATTTTCTGGGTACATAACACAAGGCAGCGATGGCAGGGAGAGGAGCTGGCACTGCCATGCAGCTGAACTCAGCTCTTTAGCAAAATCCATCACTCCCCTTCCCTCTCTGTGCCTGAGCAGTCCCAGGAATCCAGCACCTCCTGCACAGACGTGGCTCCTGCTGTCTCTTCTGCAGCAGCATCTCCTCCTCGCCTGTCTGCCAGCTGCAGTGAGATAAGTCAGCTTTAATCACTCCCAAGTCTTATTCAGCCACTGTTTGTGGGGTTGCAGCAGCAATTTCGTGCACATCAGTAACTCCTGAACACTTTAAAAGTGTTGATTTCACCACGTTCATGATAGAATTATAGAACCATAAAATCATGGAGTGGTTTGGGTTGGAAAGGAACTTAAAAACCCTCTCATTCCACCCCCTGCCGTGGACAGGGACACCTTCCACTGCTGCAAACCCCATCCAGCCTGGCCTTAAACAGGTAGGAGATGGCAGGAGGATGGTTTTAAGGTGGAAAAGGGTAGATTTAGGTTTGATATTGGGAAGGAATTCTTCCCTGTGAGGGTGGAGAGGCACTGGAACAGGGTGCCCAGAGAAGCTGCAGCTGCCTCATCCCTGGAAGTGTCCAAGGCCAGACTGGACAGGGCTTGGAGCAGCTTAGGATAGTGGAAGGTGTCCCTGAAAATGGAAGAGGATTGGAAAAAAAATGACCTTTAAGATCTCTTCCATACCAAACCAAACCAAACCAAACCAAACCAAACCAAACCAACCAAACCATGATTCTATGACTCTATGATTCTATGATTCTATGGTTGTATGGTTCTATGATTCTATGACCTTGGAGCCCCTTCAAGTGCCTAAAGAGACTCCAGGGGAGCTGGACAGGGACTTGGGACGAGGGTCTGGAGTGCCAGGACAAGGGGGAATGGCTTCCCACTGCCAGAGTTCAGGGTTAGATGGATTAAAGCTGGAGATTTCCAGAATGAGAAGGGGAGAGGATGCAGGGACACGGCTGTGGGAACAGCACAGGTCACAGGAGAGCTGAGAGCCCAGCACTGTGCCCGAGGTGTGACATCCTGCTTTGTCACCTTGTCACCCTCACATTCCTGGGGGTTGGTGCCACGATCCAGATCCCAATCCCATTGTTCCTCACTCAGGCTCCCTGTGGTGAAAATCCACCCTAATGAAACGCTTCCCTCGGTAATTGGATTTCCACTGCAAACCAAGTCATTATGCTGATTGTCCTTGTGCTTTTGGAGATGAGACAAGTGGCAGTGAGTGGCACCTCTGGCTCCTGCATCCCTGTGGTGGGAAGCCAAGTCAGGAGAGGAAGAGCCAGTGTGTGCGAGGTTCAGGAGGCCACTGGCTCCAAATGTTCTGCTTCTGCTCCAAAAAGGGGGTGGGGGAGAGGCTCTAAAGGGCCAGGGGACAGGAGGATGGGACACATCCCAGCTGTGATGGCATTCCCAGGCACAGCCTGCCCTCCCTGTCCGGGCTGAGTGACAGGCACTTCCCAGTCTGTGGCTGGAGAGCTGCTCAGGGAAGGGCTGGGAATGCAGAGATCTCCAGGAATGAATGGTGGGAGAAGGAGGAGGGGAAGGTGGGCACCAAAGGTGTGTGTCAGCAGCACAGGTGGGATCAGAGCCGAGCTCCTCTGAGCTCCCTGATTTTGGAAGTCTCGGCTGAGCTGGTGCCAAAAATCTGCTCCTGACTGGTGGAAAAGAGGTGAAGGCAATTTCAGGACACTCTTGGAACAATCACAATTCCAGGACACTCTTGGAACAATCACAATTCCAGCTGGGCTTTATCATCGTGGTTTGATCAACAGCACATCTCTGCCAGTGCCATCTCCTCCCCCTTTTGTTGTTCAGGTTATTTAGTCACATAGGGAAATGTCAGGCTTTAAAAAAAAATCACAGAACAAAATCCAAAGCCCGAGTGAAAAGGAAAATGCAGCTGCAGTCCCGAGGTTGCCTTTCTGGTTGGTTGGTGACTGAAATCCTTCCAGCAGCGCCAGCAGGCCACACAAAGACAAAATGGAAATGAAGGGTGGATTTGGGACTGGTGAAGAGAAATAGCACAAGAGGAAATGGCCTCAAGTTGCATCAGGGGAGGTTTTATGTTGGATATTAGGGGAAATTTCGTCATGGAAAGGGTTGTCCCGCCCACGGTGGTGGGAGGGATTTAAAAGCTGTGTGGATGTGGCACTTGGGGATGTGGTTTAGTGGTGGCCTTGGCAGTGCTGCAATAACAGTTGGACTCGATGTCCTCAGACCATTTTTCCAACCCAGAGCTGCTCCCAGTTCCCAGGGAGGCAGCAGGGAGCTGGTTCCCATCCCAGCTCCGGGATCACTCTCCCTGTTCCCTTGTGTCCCCATGGCCAGAGGCCAGTGGGAAGAGGTGAAACCCTGGGCAGGGCTGGCTGGCAGCTGGCAGGAGCTCCCCAAGCCCGGTGGCACCTGAGCACACAGACATTTTATTCCATGTCCAGCCCAGTGCTGCGAAGGACCGTGTCCCTCTGGAGCTGGGGCAGAGCCAGGCTCACGCCACAGCATGACATGGAAGAACTTCATGAGGGCACAGTGATGAGCAAAGCAGGAAAAACCCCAAGTTTATTTACAAAACTCAATTTTATACATTTCCAAAGGTGTCTGTGGATTGGGGGATGAAATCTCACCTCCCAAACCACACTGGTCAATACACTGTCAATCAACTTTCTCACCTAAAAATATGTAAACAGCAAAGGACAGTTAGGAAAACAAAGCTGTTGTTTATAGTAAAAGTGTGGCGAAGTAAAAATTCTGACTCCAATATGAAAAACAAATCAGAAAGCCTAGAAAAATCCTCAAATCCAGGGTGACAGGCTCACTCCTGTGGAAGCAGCACCAGTGGGAAGCAGGGCCACCTCTGGAAAAGTGGGAGGTTTCAGTGCTTTAGATGGGATGTGAGGCTGTCCAAACCCAGTTTTGACACTGAGCAGGAGCAACCTGGACATGCTGTGACCTTATTCTGGTGCTGCAGGAGCCTGTGGGTGCCCTGACACAGGGGGTGCAGCCACTGTCACTCCTGGACAGCTCTCCAGTGCTGGGACAGATCCCAGTGTCCATCTCCATCCCCTCCACCTCTCCACACACCGGGATGGGCAGATGGGCTCATCCACCTCCCATCCACTCTCCCCACCAGCAGCCAGATGGGACTGGGGAGCAGGGCTGGATTCAAGCTGCCAAGAGGCAATGCAGCAATGCCAGGAAGAGCCTTTGAGGAAATCTGGGATCCCACTGCTGGAATGCTGAGCCCAGGCCACAGTGTGAGGAGTCCCTGTGTGAGGAGAGGCCGTGGCTGAGACAGCACCTCACTGGTGCACTGAGTATTCCAGAGCCTCTGGGCAATGTGGAGCAAACTGGGGAAATCCCCTCCAAAGACCTTTGGGAAAGCCAAAAGCTGGGGAGATAGGGCATGGAAGGGAGAATTCTGGAGCCTGTCCCAACAGATAAACCACATACAGGTGAGGAAACACGCAGGTGCTGGGAGAATAAATCAAAGATATTGGATATTGTCCTGCTGTGACAGCATCATCCTGATGAGAGGGAAGGAGCACCTCTCCTGCGAGGAAAGGCTGGGAGAATTGGCATTGTTCAGCCTGGAAAAGATGGCTGAAGAGTGACCTAATCACAGTCTTCAGGTACCTGAAGGGAGCCTTGGAATGACAGGACACAGGGAATGGCTTCCCACTGCCAGAGGGCAGGGATGGATGGGACACTGGGAAGGAATTCCTGGCTGGGAGGGTGGGCAGGCCCTGGCACAGGGTGCCCAGAGAAGCTGTGGCTGCCCCTGGATCCCTGGGAGTGTCCCAGGCCAGGTTGGATGGGGCTTGGAGCAGCCTGGGATAGTGAAAGCTGTCCCTGCCCATGGCAGGGGGTGGAATGAGATGGACTTTAAGATCCCTACCAGCCCAAACCACTCTGGAATTCTGTGATTTAAGCAGACATCTGGAGACATGAACCACATGCACCAGCTGTCATTTCTCTGATCTTATCCAAATGTGCCTCTTAGTTGAGACCTGCATGGAAATTCAGGGGAAAAGAGGAAGTTTAATATCCACATTATCCAAAAATGCAGAGGCAATGCAACCCCCCTGCTGTGCTGTTCCCAGGGGGGAGAGGTAAGTGCTGGAGACCTTTTTGATCGAATGAAAACATTGCATAATGATACCCCATGGCGAGGCAGAGAGAGATCCCGGCTGGAAATGAGATGCACATTTTTAAGGGAAGGCAGTGAACCACTGGAGCAGCCTGCCCAGGGATGGCTGCAGCCACACCTGGATCTCGCAGGGAGAGTCTGTGTGGAGCCACCAGCTGTGCTCAGCCACATCAAAACTGCTGCCCTGAAATCTGGGAGGTGTGTTTTCCATGGGGAAACAATCCCACGTAGGATCACAGGTTTGGGTTGGAAGGGATCTTAAAGCTCATCCCATTCCAACCCCTGCCATGGGCAGGGACACCTCCCACTGTCCCAGGTGGCTCCAAGCCCTGTCCAGCCTGGCCCTGGGCACTGCCAGGGATCCAGGGGCAGCCACAGCTGCTCTGGGCACCTGTGCCAGGGCCTCACCACCCTCACAGGGAAGAATCTTCCATATATCAAACCTAAATCTCTCCTCTTTCAGCTGAAATCCATTCCCTGTGTCCTGTCCCTCCATCCCTTGTCCCCAGCCCTTCTCCAGCTCTCCTGGATCCCCTTCAGGCCCTGCCAGGGGCTCTGAGCTCTCCCTGCAGCCTTCTCTCCTCCAGGCAAACATTCCCAGCTCTCCCAGCCTGAGGGATAAATCTACACCACCCCTTGTTTTTCCATCCTCTATTTCCATACTCTGTTTCCCTAACACTTCTCCCGGCTCCCCACACCAGACACCAGGATGTCACCCCACACTTGGACCCATGGATTTGAAAAGAAGGGGCTGTGCACACCAAGCTTTGGTTCAGTTGATCACCAAGCCACGTCTCTGTTTGCTCAGTGACCCAAGACAACAAATTATCACATCTTAATCCAGCAGAACACGGGCCCAGGGAATACATTTGTAACACTTTCACTTAATTTATTCACACAAACAGATTAGTAAATGAGTATGTGCTGAGCCCTGTCTCTGTTACTGTCCATGGATATTTCTCCCTGCATCTGGATGTCTGACAGTTTGTTTACATGATCACAGACATGAATAACTTAAATTATCTGGCTTAGCATCCCGAGCAGCCTCTATTTTAGCCGCCTGCAGTGGCAGCTCCCTGTGAATTTTAATCAGCCCTG
This sequence comes from Hylia prasina, assembly GCA_013397195.1. Classification (NCBI taxonomy): domain Eukaryota; kingdom Metazoa; phylum Chordata; class Aves; order Passeriformes; family Sylviidae; genus Hylia; species Hylia prasina. The sequence continues at coordinate 41,481 of VYXD01009939.1, read as the reverse complement.
AACAATGTGTGCAGGATTTGTTGTTGTCAGCAGAAGGATGGGGGGGACAGACCTTTCCTGAGGGGCACAAAAGGATCAATAATTTCCTGTATAGCTGAGCTGCCTGGCAAGGTGGGTCATCCCCAGGCCAGAGCACAGACCCTTCCCTGACTCCTGAGGGAATGGCTGTACCAGGGGAGGTTTAGGTTGGATTTCAGGGAAAGGTTCTTCCCCCAGAGGGTGCTGGCACTGCCCAGGCTCCCCAGGGAATGGGCACATTCCCGAGGCTGCCAGAGCTCCAGGAGTGTTTGGACAGCACTGCTAAGGATGCCCAGGGTGGGATTGTTGGGGTGTCTGTGCAGCACCCCATGATCCCTGTGGGTCCCTTAGGATATTCCCTCAGGATATCTCAGGATATTCTGTGTTTCTATGACCTGGCAGGGTGGCAGGAGCTGTGCTGTCACCTCTCAGCTTATTATCTTCAAGAAGACTCACTAAAAAGAAAAGGGATCACAGTCACTGCCCAGTTCTTTTCCATCCTGCTGGCAGGTTCCTCTCCAGAACTGGCTCATGTTGCCCACGACCAACTGTCTGGAATTCCCTGGTTTGGAGCTGAAGCATCCAAGCCATTACATGAATGTCACTGGGGCTCTGCCAGCAACTGCATTTCCAGCAGCTCTGAGGCTCCTCAGGGCCTTCCCAGCCTTGGGAAGCAGCTTTGCTCCAAACCCCTCTGTGCAGGAGGGTTTGTGGCCATGGGGAGCCACATTTGGTGGTGGCCCTGAAGAGTTACCTGCTCAAAACGAGAGAAAAGCAACTCCAGGTGTTCAGCCCTGGGCTGGGAACAGGTTTGTGCTGGTCCCAGATGAGGGAGAGGCATCAGGAGCACATCCCTGTGCTCAGGATGGAGCAGAACTCCCCCTTCCCAGGCAGCTGCCTCTCGCCCAGTCTCATCCCTGTGCCAGTGTCTCCTCCCAAAAGCAAAGATCACGGGGAGCTCCCACATCCTGCAGGTCCTGGGACACCCAGCAGCCCCCAGCACCAATTAAAGGGAGCCCCAGGATCCCCCTGATTCCTTCCCTGCTCTGTTCTGTGTGGAGCTGGAATCAGGAGGAAAATGGGCTCAGCTCCAGTGTCCTCCCAGGGGGACACTGTGTTCACATGGCCCTGGAAGCTGGCAGGGAATGCTGGCAGAGCAGGTTAATGAGGAGTGACAGGGCACGTGTGGGTGGTGGGAAGCTCTGCTTTGGGAGTTTGGGTTCTTCATCCCATCTGATGGGCTCCAGGAGAGGCCACAAAAATCCTCAGAGGGCCGGAGCTCCTCTGCTCAGAGCCAGGCTGAGGGTGCTCACCTGGAGAGGAGAAGCTCCAGGGAGAGCTCAGAGCCCCTGGCAGGGCCTGAAGGGGCTCCAGGAGAGCTGGAGAGGGACTGGGGACAAGGGATGGAGGGACAGGACACAGGGAATGGCACCCACTGCCAGAGGGCAGGGATGGATGGGAGATTGGGAAGGAATTCCTGGCTGGGAGGGTGGGCAGGCCCTGGCACAGGTTACCCAGATTTGCTGTGGCTGCCCCTGGATCCCTGGCAGTGCCCAAGGCCAGGCTGGACAGGGCTTGGAGCAGCCTGGGACAGTGCAAGGTGTCCCTGCCTTGGCACAGGTGGCACTGGATGAGCTTTGAGGTCTCTTCCAACCCAAACCATTCCATGATTCTACAGGCAGAGATGGCAGAATTTGTCTCATGGCCAGATCAGACAGCAGCAGAGCTGGAGGACGGGATTTCAAACAGAAAAGCACCATTAAAAAGGGATTTTATTAAAACATTTCACGAGGGAAGTTTTCACCAGACCAGGGCACCGTGACCAGCATGAAATGGCCCATCCAGCTTTCCCCAAGCCCAGGAGCTCCTAAAAAACCTTTTACAACCAAACCCTGAGCTCGAGCAAAACCACGTCTTAACCTCACTCCCTCCACCACCCCAGCGAGCACAGGACAACCTCCCGGCAGGAAAATCACCCAGCTGGACACAGGTGACACTCAAGGCACCACATCCCCGCTGACAGCGGGGTGTGAGACACAACCCCCCCCGCCCGTGGCTGTGCCCCGCGGGAGGAGAGGCAGGAGGCTCGGAAGGAGCAGCTAAAACGGGATTTGCGCACTCTCCTATTTTAGCAGCGCTTTAGTCAGAGCAACACGTCCTGCCCGGATATTTTTATCGGCGGCGGTTCGGGAGCGCATCTTGGGGGATGCGGCTCCTTACGCAACAGCCCCGGCGCGCTGATGTCCCCCCTGCCCCCGGCTGGGAGCTCGGGAGGAGCCGGGACAGCGCCAGGAGCGTCCCGTGCCCTCGCTGCCCCGTGCCGGGGGAAGGAAGAGCCTCCCCGGGGCTTGTAACCTTTGCGGTTGGAGCCGTTCGCTCCCGCCGAGGTGGTTTTGGAGGGGAGCTTGGCAGGAATCATCGATGGAGAAGGAGCCACTGGCTCCCCTGGGAGTTTCCCTTCACTTATAAAATCCTGGGGAGTGTTGACGGAGCCGCCTGTGACTTCAGCGTGACTCTGTCCTTCCCTCCTGCCCTTCCAGAGCATCCCTGGAGGTGGCACCTCCCTTCCCGTTCCCTGTCACCGCACACTTTTGAAATCCTTTTTGGGAAGAGATCGGCCGAGCTGCCTCGGAGGCAGGCTCAGGTTGGCAGCCCGTGGAAGTGCAAAAAGTGGTTTTTAAGAATTAAACCCACCACCAGTGGGGCCTCTGACTTATTCCTCTGCCTGGAGATTAAAGCTTCCTGGGGCTGCTTGAAATTTTGCCATGAAAAGTAATTTCTCCTATAAATACAATGAGTCAGTGATGCCTGGGAATTGTTGTGTGGAAGAGCTTTCTTACCTCCAGAGTCATCCTCTTTTGAAAAGGCAAATGTCTTGTTTATTCCTTACTTGGATAAAGGCTTTTCTTTACCATTTATTATTTCCTGTGAGTCAGGGCACCTTGTAAGGTAGTGCCACGCTGCAGCTGGTTATTTATATAAGGGGTAGATAATGACAACCATTAATTGGGAATTAAGGAATTGTATTCCGGCCTTAAAAAGCTTTCTTGCTGCACAAAGGCAGAAGCACAGCTGTAATGAGCACCAGGAACTTCTCTCTTCACCAGGGCGACTCAGGGCTAAAGGAACATCCTAAAAAAATTGAATTAATGGCATCTTTTGAAAGCCAGTGTGAAGGTGATTGAAGCCATTTCAGGCAGAGCTCGGTGTCCCACAGAGCCTTGCCAGACCTTGGAAAATATTTTCAACATCCAGACTAAATGAGGGAAACTTGTGAAGTCTTTTCAAAACCATAAATCCTCTGCATGAAGCATGGGATGTAACAAACATTGCCCAGAGCAGCTGTGGCTGCCCCTGGATCCCTGGAAGTGCCCAAGGCCAGGCTGGACAGGACTTGGAGCAACCTGGGACAGTGTAAGGTGTCCCTGCCCATGGCAGGGGGGGAACTGGATGGTTTTAAGGTCCCTTCCAAATAATTTTGGGATTCTATGAAAGCTTTTCCATTTTTGCTCTGTTTAGATAAACAGTGAGGCTCCCCTTAGCTTATAGGATTTTTTTTTTTTCCACAGCCAGGCAGCATTTGCAGTGTGGGGACATCTGTCAAAAATGATTCATTCCTTCCCCTCCTCTCTCTGCTGGTATTTTCCTCCCAGCCATAATAATACTCATTTTTTCTCTCTTAATCTTCCTCATACTTCAGTGCTTGGGGTATTCCATGCCCCAGGAGGGGACTGGTGAGGACAAAGATGGGTCCCCCTCACAGGGAGGGAGACCCAGGGCATGGCATGGGGACATGCCTGACAGCCACCTCCTGTCCTGGAGAGCACAGAGACTGGAATCATGGAATGGTTTGGGCTGGAAAAGACCTCAAAGCCCATCCCATTGCACCCCTGCCATGGCAGGGACACCTCCCACTATCCCAGGCTGCTCCAAGCCCCATCCAGCCTGGCCTTGGACACTTCCAGGGATCCAGGGGCAGCCACAGCTTCTCTGAGAATCTGTGCCAGGGCCTCACCTCCCTCACAGCCAGCCTGGCACTGCCTCCAGCACTGTGTGACCAGGCTGGATGTTCCCAAACCAGCACAGACCTCCTGTGCTGTTATCCCTTGGAGATATGCACAAACATGCTCTGAGAGCTGGATTTCCTCTGCTCTGGAGCCAGGCTGGGAGAGCTGGGAGTGCTCACCTGGAGAGGAGAAGCTCCAGGGAGAGCTCAGAGCCCCTGGCAGGGCCTGAAGGGGCTCCAGGAGAGCTGGAGAGGGACTGGGGACAAGGGATGGAGGGACAGGACACAGGGAATGGCTTCCCACTGCCAGAGGGCAGGGATGGATGGGAGATTGGGAAGGAATTCCTGGCTGGGAGGGTGGGCAGGCCCTGGCACAGGATGCCCAGAGAAGCTGTAGCTGCCCCTGGATCCCTGGAAGGGTCCAAGGCCAGGCTGGACAGGGCTCAGAGCAGCCTGGGACAGTGGGAGGTGTCCCTGCCATGGCAGGGGGCTGGAACAAGATGATCTTTGAGGTCCCTTCCAATCCCAACCATTCCATCACTCTCCGATGTTTAACTCCTCTCTGCCCGGCTGTGGAATCCACATCCCCAGAGCCCCTCAGCCTTCGGGGAAGCAGCTGCTGAGCTGATATAAATAGGGAGCTTTTGGCTCCTGTTTCCAAGTGCACAAGGCAGAGCCGGCTTTGCTCCGCTCGGGTGCTGCTAAATTTTCCCGAGCTCGGTGACAGAGAAGACAATGGAGGAGATCTCAGGCGTTGGGATCCCATTCTCTGCCTGCCTTCGCCTCGGTAATTTCGCCTGCCCACCTCCTGCTCCTCCTCCAGCAACCCCCCGCCCCCGGGCACAGATGGAGCTGCGGCATCCAAAGACTGGGGAGAAAGGGATCTGGGAATGCGCTTGTGCTGCCTGCACATCCCTCTTGGAAAGCGGGATGCTCTGCTGGGAGGTGTTTGTGGCACAACAGGCTGTGACTCCTCCTGTGCTCCCCCTCTCCGCTCCATTCCTTCCCCGACCACGTCCCAGCAGAGCCTCCGCGGGGGTTTCAGGTGTTCAGCTCAGCTCCAAGTCCCTGCGCCACCAGAGGTCACTCGGAGAAGGGTCACTCATTCCCTTTGTGTCCCCTGCTGGGGACACTCCCAGCCCAGGGTCCATCACCCAGGGCCACTCCTGTGTCCTTAAATGGACACTGCTCCCATTCCAGAGCGTCCTTCCCAACATCCCTCCCCTTGTTCAGCCTCGCATCAGCAGCTGCTGCTCGTTGTGATGCCCACTGCAGATGGGATCATTTGATCTCCAGATTCCTCGGTGCAGCCAAGAGTCGGAGCTTGCAATTTCCTTTCAGCTGCATTAAGTTCCTGCATAATTTTCAATTCACTCCCCTCTTGTGAGGGATGAATAGAGAAGGGTGCTCTCTGTCAAAGAAGATTTATTAAAATGCAAATAAACTTCGAGCTGAGGGTCCATTTCCACTGAAAATCACTTACATCAACAAGGAATATTAAATTCCATCACAAGAACTGAGAAGCAGAATAAGGAGGGGACAAAACGTCTCTTCCACTTTATCTGTGGCTTGAGGCATCACCCCAAACTCCACACAGCCAGAGCTGGCATTGCCCATGCCAGGTGTCCGAGCTGTTTCCTGGAAAAGTTCAGGCCGGGTCAGCCACTTCTGAGGAAGAAAGAAAAGCTGCAGGGGAGGGTGGACGAGTCCATGGGTGAGGACTCTTGGGAGAATTGCTAAATTCAGGCAGTGGCACCTCCCCATCCGTGCCTAAAGCTGCCCAAAACAGGCACCCAACAGGCCGAGCAGGGTGGGAATGGCCATGGGTTGTCTTCCAGGGAGACTGGAGGGAGCTGCTGGTGATGATGAGGAGGGAATGAGGGAGGAAGGCACCTGTGAGCTCAGAGGGGAGCAGTCTGCAGATTCCCAGCTTTTCTCCTCCATCCAACTGCAGCAGCACCTCTGACCAAGGTCACATCTCACCAGGGACCACCAGTGCTGCTCCTGGAGCATCCAGGAGTGCCTGGAGAGGGACTGGGGACAAGGGTCTGAAGTGACAGGACACAGGGAATGGCTTCCCACTGCCAGGGGTCAGGGATGGATGGGATTTTGGGAGGGAATTCATCCCTGTGAGGGTGTTGAGGCCCTGGCACAGGGTGCCCAGAGGAGCTGTGGCTGCCCCAAATCCCTGGAAGTGTCCAAGGCCAGGTTGGACATTGGGCTTGGAGCAGCCTGGGATAGTGGAAGGTGTCCCTGCCATGGCAGGGGGTGGCACTGGAGGAGCTTTAAGGTCATTTCCAACCCAAACCACTCCGTGATTTTATGATTCTACGAGTCATGGCACACAGACCCAATTCCTGCCATCCCAGGTGGCCCAAAATAACCCCCTCAAAGCTTTCCAGCACCCAGTCCTGGAGGATCCTCCGGGAGGAGGGAGAAGGGAGCACGCCCTGGGAGGGTGAGCCCTGCTCTCTGCTGGGGATCCAGCACAACCCCTGCCTGCAGGGACATTCCCAGCTCTGCCAGACCCCAGGGAACGGTGTCACGTGTTGACTGATGTCCCCGTGGCCATCCACAGCCGGGGAGGCCAAAGCCGTGACCAGAATCCAGCCAGGTTGCCATGACAGCAGGAACAAAAAAATTAAAAAAAAAAAAAAAAAAAAAAAAAAAAAAAAAAAAAAAAGAAAGAAACAAGAAAGGAAAAAAAATCCTAAGTCTTAAGTACAGGAGAAGGAATCTCTAGCAAAATAAAAAGCCAAGATGATCTCAGTGCCAACACAGACCTGGTGGAAGCTCCTGGGAGAAGGGGGAGGTGTGTTGGCGCAGGGATGGATGATGGATGGATGCAGAGCAGTCGTGGGAGGAGGAGGAGGAGGAGGAGGAAGGCGGGTGCAGCATTACCAGTTTGTCACTCTCCTTCAAGGAGGAAAAAAGCCCTTTAGAGCCTTATGGGATGTCTGGATCAGGTGGAGGCACTGCCACAGCCCCCTCCCAAAAAATTCTCTTTTTTTTTACAGACAGAAATGCTGCAGTGTTTCCTTGTTCTTTCCCAATTGCTTGTGCCTCACCCCTGGCTCTGGACATCCAGTGATTGAAAGAGCCTTTTGAAGTGGATTTGTTCCTCACCCGGACTTTTCCAAGGTCTAAAAGGACTAGACTGATGCATTTTAATTCCCTCCATTCTCTTTTTCAGGTTGACTTTTCCAGTCCTGTTCCCCAAACCCCTCTCTGCTCCCAGCAGTGCTGCACTGACACAAAACCATGGAATTACAGAGAATGGTTTGGGTTGGAAGGGACCTTAAAGTTCGTCCCATTTCACCCCCTGCCATGGGCAGGGATACTTTCCACTGTCCCAGGCTGCTCCAAGCCCCATCCAGCCTGACCTTGGGACACTTCCAGGGATCCAGGGGCAGCCACAGCTTCTCTGGGCAAAGAAGTCCACAGACCTTTCATTTTCCTGCCATTTTAGCAGCCTTTTCAAATGGAATGGTTGTGGGTAAAGTCTCCACACAAATTATGCCCTTTTTGCTTTGCTGGAAAGAGCATTTGGAGTTTCTTTCCAAAAAATCAAAGCCAAAAGCAGGGAGGAAGAATAAGAGCCTTCAGAAAAGTGTCCAGCAAATCCCACGGAGCACTGATATCCTGGTGTCCACATTTTCCTCTTTCCATGGTCCAGACCTTGCTTTTTCCTCATCTCCTTGAGGAGGCTCAGGCTGGAGAGCTGCCTCAGCTCCAGCACAGCAAAAGCAGTCAGGGGAAAAAAAAGGGAAAGTTTGTTTTTCATGGAGAGGGTTTGGTCCCCGCATCAGTGGACTGGCAGGTGCCATTCCCGTGGCAGAATCCCAAGGCCTGGAGGTCTGGCAGGCTGGAGCAGCACCCCAGGCAAGGAGTCACACAGCTCCTCTCTCCTAAAATCCTGCTGGATCACCAGCCCAGCAAGGAGCCTGAGGGAGGGAAGTGTCAGCCTGTCACAGGGAGGGTGCAGTGTGAGGTGATCAAATAAAATGGCCCAGAGGATGTTTCCTTCCCACATTCTTCACCTACTCCAACATCTACTTCCACCATGTCTGAACCAGATGGGATGCACATCTTCCATCCCTCAGCCCAGGCTGGATGCTTGAGTGCCAGACCCCCTCAATTTGCAAGGAATGTGCCCGTGGTTGGCATTAACACCCCTAAAGAAGGATTCCCCACATTTTTTTTTTGGAATTAACCTTGGCCTTGGAACAGCAGGAGGTAGCAGTGGTGTGTGAGAGCAGCAGCCTATCCATGGGCACACACACTGGATGTTGCCCCAGGATGTTCCCACTGCCACCTGGCATGAGATCAAACCACAAAGCCACGGAATACCTCAGCATGCCAGTTTCTCTCTGCTTTGCCCTTTTGCTGGGATGTAAAACGCTGCTTTGCCAGCCAGAGGTGAGTCTGCGTGAGGAGTGGGCAGCCAGGGATGAGAACATGCCTGGTTTGCTTCCCTCACGTCTCCTCAGCACTTCCACCACCACCCCCTTGATTCATGCGAGCGTGTCACTGCACGGCAGCAGGCTGGGGAACACCCACGCCCAGGGATCCGTGCTGGAAACGGGGGAGACACCTCGGGTGCTCCAGGTCTGGTTCCTTTATCTGGGCCAAGGTCAGGATGGAGGACACGGTGTCTTGGTTTAGGAGACAGGTATCCTCTAGGGAAAGCTGGAGTTTCCTTAGAATGGAGAATGTAAACCCCCCTCCCTCCGAGTTATTATATTTTGCAATTAAGGGATTTCAGGCAAAGATTTGGGAATAGGAATAACAGTTCTTTTACTGGGAATGTTAAAAATACAAATGTAATAGTACAAAAAGACAAGTAA
>VYXD01009939.1:0-24430 GCA_013397195.1 Hylia prasina | reverse complement strand
CCGGGGTTCGCGTGTCCCCGCCGGCCGCGCCGCCCCCCCCGGCCGCGCTGGCGCCGCCGCCGCCGCCGCGCAACGCGTGCCTGACCTGCCCGCAGTGCCACCGCAGCCTGGTGCTGGACGAGCGCGGGCTGCGCGGCTTCCCCCGCAACCGCCTGCTCGAGGGCGTCATCGACCGCTACCAGCAGGGCAGGGCGGCGGCCCTGCGGTGCCAGCTCTGCGAGAAGGCGCCCAAGGAGGCGGCCGTGATGTGCGAGCAGTGCGACGTGTTCTACTGCGACCCGTGCCGCCTGCGGTGCCACCCGCCGCGGGGACCGCTGGCCAAGCACCGCCTGGTGCCGCCGGCCCAGGGCCGCGTCAGCCGCCGGCTCAGCCCCCGCAAGATCTCCACCTGCACCGACCACGAGCTGGAGAACCACAGCATGTACTGCGTGCAGTGCAAGAGCCCCGTCTGCTACCAGTGCCTGGAGGAGGGCAAGCACTCCAGCCACGAGGTCAAGGCGCTGGGAGCCATGTGGAAGCTCCACAAGGTGAGCCCCGGCTTCTGCCGGCAGCCCCAGCCTTGCCCCCCACGCGTTCCCTCGTCCCCAGCTGGCAGGGTGGGAGCATCCATCCTCTCCCGTTCCATGGCGCACCCTCGCTCGTTGGCATCGCGCAGATGATGCTCCCCGTGGCACCCCAAATCCTGGGCCCCGCGGGCCGAGATCCCACCAGAGGCGCTGGCAGGGCCCGGGGGTGGATCGGGAACATCTTGCGCCGCAGAGCTGGGAAAGCAACAGGGAGCGATGGTTTGGGGGGGAGGAGGGAGGCGTGAAACCCACCGGGGAGCCGAGGGGTGCCACCTCCAGCCGCGCACGGAGTCACGGCGAGGAGGAGGAGGAGGGGTGGCAGCGGGCAGCCAGGAGCCTGTCCCTGAATACTGATCAGCTGCTCCCGAGCGTACTCGCTGCCACACATGCTGGAGGCAGGGACGTGGCCGTCACCAGCTCCAGCTCCATCCATCCCCTCCCTCCTCGCAGCAGTGACCGGAGGAACTGGGGCAGAAGTGACCGGGACGAGGGCGGACAGGGCACAAGGGGAGGGATGGGCGTCACTCCTTGGATGAACATCGACATAATCGGCCCCGGCTCCGACAGATTGGAGCAGGAGGGGAGGGGACCTGTGACAAGGAGCTGGTGGGGGGGGGCGGGGGTTGTGACCTCCCGGTGGAAGGGGCCGGGCTGGATTGCTTTCCAGGAATATCTCGGGATGCACTGGCAGGTTGTGTGTCCCGTGCAGGATGCATTCCTCTGAGCTGGAGCTCTGCACCCCGAATTGGGTCAGTGGGTGCATGCAGGGACAAGCTGTCACTTGCCACGGTGCCCCAAAAAGGGAGGTAACCACGTTATGCTGTGGGGAGAAGGGTTTGGTGGTGCTTGTTGCTGCTGGAAGGGGCTTTTCCTGACCCCCTTTTGCTGGGAGCAGGAACAACTCCTCTCTGGATTTTTTTTTGTGGACACGTGCCAGAGCAGTTTGGTGCCCTGGTCCCTGTCCATGGGGTGCAATCCCTGATCCCAGAGCTGCTGGCAGCCAGCAGGAACATCCAGCTGGCACGAGGTGCCCAGGATCAGGGTGGCACAGGAATGGGGACCTGCTCCCAGGAGCACTGAAGGCAGAGGATGGAGCCAGGCCCTTGTGATGGGGAGCGGGCGGATGAGAAGCAACAGGCAGAGTTTGGAATTCCACCTGAACCTGAGGGAGAACTTCCCTGCTCAGGCCGGGTTGGAAAGGGCTTGGAGCAGCCTGGTCTGCTGGGAGGTGTCTGCTGCCCGTGGCAGTGGGGTTGGAATAAGATGAGCTTTAGCTTTTCCTTCCAAATCCCATTTCCCAGGGGAGGGCTTTAGCCAGGCGCTGTTTCACTGATGTAGCTGACAGATGAGGAGCTGTAACATTATTTCAAGTGATGATTTTCTCTCTCACAGTTTTGGAAATTGGACAGTGAAGTCCCACCTGCCTGGAGAGAGCTGTGTTCCTGCAGGGGTTCACTGGTATTACCTGGAAGGGGGAGAGTCTGTGGAGTTAAATGTGGGGTTAAGGAATAATTGAAGGAGTGATTTCAGGGCCAGAGCTCAGATTGCTCCTTGAGACAAAATCAGGGGGAAAAGCCTATTTACCTCGATTTTTGTTACCAAAAAAAATAAAATAAAAATTTTAAATATATATATATGATCAATATCCACAATTTCCAAGCTTGATCCTGGTTGGGACCAGGCATTAGGAACCAAACCTCCTGTGGATTGGCGTGCTGATCCTCTTGCAAAAGTGTCTGTTGGTGTCATTTTTTGAGAGCACAGGCCCTTGGCAGTGGGACAGATTTGCTGAAAAGGTGACTGTCCCTTTTTTTGCCTGATCTTTTCTCTGTGATGAGCGGTGTAATGATACCTACAGCTCACAGGAGGGAATCCTGGAATGGTTTGGGTTGGAAGGGGCCTTAAATCCCATCCAGTCCCACCTCCTGCCATTCACAGGGACACTTTCCACTATTCCAGGCTGCTCCAAACCCCATCCAGCCTGGCCTTGGACACTTCCAGAGATCCAGGGGTAGCCACAGCCCCTCCTCAACCTCACAGCATGGAATTCCTTCCCAATATCCCATCCAAATCTACCCTCTTTTAATTTACACCCATCAACCAGCCCCGGGATCCTCTTGCACCACTCCAGCACCTCTGGGTGTGAATATTCCTTGGGATGCTCTTCCCTCCTGACCCAGGGATGCCTGGATGAGCTGCTCTTCCCTGAAAGCAGCAGCGTTCACGCCTCAGTAGGTGATTGCCAGGCCCAGGGCAATCAATCCCTGGGAAGTGCAGCGTGCTCCCCTTGGATGCAAATCACTTTTCACAGCCCTCTTCGGGAGCTGCCCCAGTTTTCCCTTTCCTCCCCGAGGTTCTCCGGGGTGATGGTTGAAAATAATCGGTGCTGAGGCACAATCAATTGTCATTCAGGGAGCTGGGATTTCCAAGCTGGACACAGATTGTGGCAAATCCCCTCTCTCTCTCTCCCTGTCTCCCTTTCAGTTGTTGGGAGCGGGGTAAATATTCAGAGAAACGCGGAGGGAAATGAGTTTTTAATCTGAATTGTCCCAGTTTTGCACCGATATTGCAGCTGCCTGGGTTTTTATCCTGAGAGGCTGGGATGCTGCTTGGCATGCCAGAAGCAGGAGCACAAGATGGAGCTGAATCATTCATTCCTCACGCATCCGAGCCCCTCTTGTTTTCTGCTGGAAATGTGTGGAGAGTGCAGGCTCAGCAGCTTGGTGATGTGTCCTTATGGGTAGATGGATGCATGGATAGATGCATGGATGCCTGTGGACAAATGCTGGGAGGGATCTCCAGGGGCTCTTCTCTCTCCCACAGCCCTGAAACCCCAGCCAGTTGATCAAACTCGGTCTTAAAATCATTTTTACTGCTGCTGGCGCGGGTTAAAAGGGCCTCCCAGAAGTTTGTGGATTGTGATTTTAACATTTCAAGCAGGTTTGAAAGCGTTCTGGGTTGGGAAATGGAGAGATTATTCCCGCCTGGCTCTCAAACACTGAGTCCTTATCCATCTCTCCTGTAGCTGACTCTGCTCCTCAGTCCCTGGCACTTGTCACCTCCTGGCTGGACACTCCCTGGAGGTGGGACACGCCTGCCAGGGGCTGCTTTTGTCTTTGCCATCCATATCCCAGCCACACCAAAGGTGAGCCTGGATTTGCCATGCACTGGAAAGAAGCTGAAGGGGTCCCACAGTGAAAAGCTTCTGCTGTTTTTGGGCAGTGCAGGGAGAGGTTTCCTTCCTTTCTTCCCTCTGCTCTGGGATCGTGGGGCTTTGCCCCTTCTCTCCACTCTCATGCACATCCCTGTTGTTCTCTGCAGAGCTGGGGAAGGCTCTGGAGCACAGTTCCTGTGAGGATGAGGTGGAGTTCCCACCCCTGGAGGGGTTTAAAAGCCCTCTGGATGTGGCACTTGGGGACATCAGTGGTGGCCTTGGCAGCGCTGGGGGAAGGGTTGGACTCGGTGGTCTGAAAGGGTTTTTCCAATGTAAATGACTCCAAGATTCTAAAGCAGGACTCTTGAGTTGGGAGCACTCTCTCCTCAAGGAGCTCAGGCAGCATGTCCAGGCCCTCTTGGAGAGAAGCAGAAACAAATCCTGACTTCAGAGGGAGGGAAACAGTACTCTCCATTTTAATTTTCCATGGGATTTAACTGCCCGGGATGGGATTGCCCAGGATGAAGACACAAACTGTCCTAGGACTGCAAATCCCTGGGGACTGCAGCAGAGCTCAGCCCTGGGAACTTGCATCCCACACCGTGTGGGGTCAGCAGGGATGGTCAGCAGGCACAGGTGACACCTGGAGCTCCTCCTGTCCCAGCACTGAGGGATGCAGGTGATTCCTATAAAGAACCAAAAATCACACGCTGGGAATTATCCCAGCTGGTTTGGACATCTGGGGAGAACCAGGGATGGGAAACACTGCAGGGGCCCCTCAGTTTGTGCTCAGAGCCAAGGCAGGGATGAGCAGAGAGGATTTTTCCTTAGCTCACGTGGCCAGGGCTCTGTGTTGGCTGCCAGAGGAACTTTTGAGGGGAGGTTGGGACACTGGGAATGTGCTGCTCTTGTGTCCGCAGGAATTCCCACAGCGCCTGGGGAAGTATCCAGGGAGTTGCTGTGTGACCAAGATCTGTTTGCAGTTGCAAAGTAAAATATTTGCTGTTTAAAGAGAAGCAGGGAGAATCCTTAATGTTCCCCTCTGCTGGTTCCCAAGCCTAGGTGTGATGGCCTTCCTGAATCCCACCACACTTTTCTCCATCTGCAGCAGCAGGATCCATCCTCTCCTTCTCCAGCAATGCCCAGCAGCCTTCCCAACCTCCTCCATTCCTCTGTGGCCAAATCCAGAGGGTGGCAAACAGGCTGAGAGGCTTTGGAGTGGGAAAAAGCACAGAAATGTCAGGATCTGGAGCAAAAATCTGATGAGGAGGGGCTGAGGGAGCTGGAAAGGGGCTGAGCCTGGAGCAAAGGAGGCTCAGGGGGGACCTTGTGGCTCTGCACAACTCCCTGACAGGAGGGGACAGCCAGGGGGGTCGGGCTCTGCTCCCAGGGAACAGGGACAGGACAAGGGGAAACCATCTCAGGTTGCTCCAGGGGAAGTTCAAGTTGGATATTTGAGAAAATTTCTTCATGGAAAGGGTAGTTAGGCATTGGAAAAAGCTTCCCAGGGGAGTGCTGCAGTTCCCATCCCTGGAGGGATTTAAAAGCTGTGTGGGCGTGGCACTTAATGATTTAAAAGTCTTTTCCACCCTAAGTGCTCCCATGATTCCCACCAGCCTGTGTCTGCCCAGGACCCAGAGGTGATGCTGCCTTCTCCTGATAATTTATTTGGATAAAAGCTTTCTGTCAGGTGGCTCTTTGCTTTGCACTCACTGCAGTTAATGGAGTAAGGAGCAACCCCAGACACCCTGTTAATCAAAGGTATTGTGGTACAGCAAGTTCTCCCAAGGGTTCTTGGAGCCCAGGAGGCAGGAGGTGCCCTCTGAGTTATTTGCAGATGGAAATGGGCCTAGGGTCATCTCAGAGTGAGTGTAAATCACTGCAGCTTTTATTCCATTCCAGTGGGGAGTTTAGATTAGATATGAGGAAAAAATTCCTCCCTGTGAAGGTGGGGATGCCCCTCGATCCCTGGCAGTGCCCAAGGCCAGGCTGGACAGGGCTTGGAGCAGCCTGGGATAGTGGAAGGTGTCCCTGCCCATGTCAGGGGTTGGAATGGGATGATCCTGAAGGTTCCTTCCCACCCAAAGCCCTCCCTGGTTCTGTGTCCCAAAGTGCACAGGTCCTACAGAGCAGTGCTGTGCTGCACCATCTGCCTCGGGCTCTGAAGCACCTCAGCAAGCAGATGGAGCTCTGCTGGGGCCCATCCTCATCCACAGGGTCCCTGCACTCTGTGAACACCAAACCCTTCCCTTTCTCTCGCATCTTTTCTCTTCTCCTGGCCACCTGATGAATGAAGGACCCCCCTGGGCTGGATCTTGCTGCCTTTGCTGTGGTGCAAGCCAGGAGAGATGGGGGGGAAATTAACCCAGGGATTGATTCTTGTCTCTCTTTCAAGGGAATTCCAGCAGTATCCATACCCAGAGATTCCCCTGTCAGCACATCCCTAGCCTGGGAAAACAGGAGAATTAGGAAGCAGAGCAAACACTGTGCATGGTGTTAAATAAATTACTCAGGAGTGTGGAAAGGCTTTGGTGTTTATTAACCAGGTTTCACAGGATGCTTTCGAAGAGCTGACACTGGTGCAGGATCTCTGTTGGGAAAATGTTCTCAAGAGGCTTTGGGGCTACTCTGCTCATTCCTGCTCTTCTAAATAACCCAGCACCCAGCAGTTTGGGCTTTTAAAGGGAAAACTGTGCTTGGTGTCACAGAATCCCAGAATGGGTTGGAAGGAACCTTCAGGATCATCTCATCCCACCCCCTGCCATGGGCAGGGACATCTCCCACTGTCCCAGGCTGCTCCAAGCCCTGTCCAGCCTGGCCTTGGGCACTTCCAGGGATCCAGGGGCAGCCACAGCTTCTCTGAGAACCTGTGCCAGGGCCTCCCCACCCTCACAGCCAAGAATTCCTTCCCAATATCCCATCTAAGTACTCCCTCTTTTCTCCTCTTGCCACAACCTCTTCCCATATGACCACAAATTCCATTTTGGAGCCCTGCTGGGCACTTTCTAGCAATCCAACCCATACCACTGGGAGATATTTCCTTTCCCTCTCCTGAACTTGGGAGGAACTTTCAGCAGCCTTTGATTAACTCATGTTACTCACACATATTAATTTAGTTCAGAGTGCCTTCAAATTGCATTGCTCTTCCCAGCTGTATGAAAGAATAATTAAAGAAGAACGTGGCTGAAACATAACAGCTCTCAGAGCTGCTCTTTTGTCAGCCTTGCTCCTTGTTTTGTTTGTTCTTGGGACGAGGCATTTCACCTGTTAAATTGGCTTATAAATAAGCCAGCTCATTCCCTGTTTCATTCAGCTCGTCCTGCTGGGATGAATTGGATGAATTTCTATTTAGAGCAAGCACATAAGGCAGAGAGAGCTGGGGGCATAAATCTCTGGTGACCCTGGCTCAGGTAATGCCCTGGAAGGAGAGGCAGAGGCTGGTGTGGAATTACTGGGAGGAGTAAAAAGCTCTCAGGGTGAGTTTCTCAAATGCCCACGGAGCATCCAGGTGCAGCTGGAAGGACCAGGATGGTTTGGGGTCTGGGAGCACCACTGAGGGGTGGGTGAGGTCATAAATAGGTACTAAACTCCTTAACTGGGGGACAGAAATAAATAGAAATGAAGCCCAGCTCTCACCCATTGCAGTGGCACCTCCCTGATTAATGCAGGAAGGAGCCGAGAACAGCAGGTCAGAGAATTCACCTTTCCAATTGAAAGGAAAATTTTGTTTGCAGTCTGAACCAGCTCGTATTTTGCCTTCAGAATGGGATGCAGCTTTGAGGCCAGCCTGACCTGGAGCTGGCTGGAAAAGCTCTGATCAGTGCAGAATTTCTGGGTAGAAAATACAGGTTCAATTTGACATTTTCCTGAGCAGCAGGAGAGGGGTGAGGGTGATGCCGACCTCAAACACCTCGGGCACGGATTGGGGTTTGGGCCACGTTTTTGTATTTAATTAGCCATTAAATTCCCCGTGTCACAGAAACAAGAGGGGTGTTAATGGGAGCCCTCTCAGTTCTGCAGCAGCAGAAATTGCCCTGGGAGGGATCTGGCAGTTGAGGGATTTCCCATCAGCGTTAATTACCCTTTCCCCTTTACTAACCTTATAGGAGTTGACGGGTTTAAAAAAACCAAACCAAAACAAAAAAAAGCTGGGAATTGGATGTTAATAAGGGATGCATGGATATCACCTGGAGGGCTGGAGCCAATTGGCATTCCCGGGAGGAGCAGTGGATCCACAGCTGGGGTGGAGGGAGCTGTGGGATGGAGGGAGCTGTGGGATGAAGGGGGCTCGGGGATGGAGGAGCTCTGGGATGGAGGGAGCTCGGCTCCCTGCAGGCAGATGCAGCAGCACTGGAGCCACTGGAGTGGAAGATAACATCTGTGACTTCCCATGCCTCCTGGAAATCCTGTGGAGATCCCAGCCTGGCTGCCCACACCGGGGCTGCTGCTTCCTGCTTGGCGTAAAGCAGAAATACCCCGGAAATATCATTAAATTATTTAAACCCTGAAAATGTGGAGCATCTTTCAACCAGTGATCCCTTTTTCTTCAATTTTTCTTTTGGGGATTTGGACCCTTGCACTAAATCCTGTGTTTCCCCCCTTGCTCCAGGCCTCTCTGGATTTTCATGGTCAGTTCCCTTCTTGTTGCTGTTGCCTGTGGCAGGACCGGGGTGTGTGTGAATTAATGATGGGTTATGGCCTTGCCTTCAGCTCGAGGGTGCACAGTGCATCCAGAGCATCACTCCTGACAGCCTGTGCTGTGCAACTGCTTCCCACCTGCAGCTCCTGGGGTTTTCTCTGGTGAAATCCCTCTCTTTTCCCAGATAACCAGTGCCCCTCGAGTCAAGATGTATTAACTCACCGGTTCTGTTAACTTCACCCTTTTTCTTCTCCCTGCTTCCTTTCCCTGGAAGTGTTCCAGGCCAGGTTGGACAGGGCTTGGAGCAGCCTGGTCTAGGGGAAGGTGTCCCTGCCCGTGGCAGGAGGTGGAACAAGATGGGATTTAAGGTCCCTTCCAACCCAAACCATGCTGGGGTTCTGTGATTCCCAGGGTCTCTGACTCTGTGCCCGTGGGATTCCTGCTTGGGAAGGACCTTTCTGTCTGCAAGCTCAGAGGTCTGATTTTGATCCCCCATTCATGGCAGGTTTCTCTGATTCCACGCCGTGGCCTCTGTCAGAGGCTGTAAAGCTGGGAGAGGGGGGTTGTGTCACGCTGTGAAATGGATTATTCCTAACAAGGCACATTTATTGATTTCAAGGCACAGACTCTGCCTTCCCTTCCTGGCAGGGCTGTTTCACCCACAGCACCCAGGGATCCAGGCTGGAGCAGGGGAGGAGTGGGAAGATGCTGGCAGGTGCAGCTCTGGCTGTTTATTCTTCAGCAGGGGAGGGAATTGTGGCAGCATTTCCCTGAGGAAAGGGAAGAAGGGGTGGGCTGGAGATCAGTTCTCCCTGCCAAGGATTTGCTTTGTCCTCCTGGGCAAATAATTGCACAAACCCCCTGTGTGTCCTCTCCCAGGAAATGTGTGTTTAGCACCAGTGCCCTTCCTCCAGCCCAGCAGGGATTATGATGGGAATTCATAACAGAGCACGTGGAGATGAACAGGGAATTTCCAAAAACAGCTGAGAGGGCTGGGTGAAATCCCATCAAGGACACAATGGGAGCATCAGCCTCCCTGGGAAAGCACTTCCATCCTTGCTCAGACTCAGATTGAAGTCACAGAGATTTGAGGGCATGACTTAAATGCTTTCTCTCTTTGGGACATCCGAGATGATAAATTGGGGGGAGCCCTTGATGTGCACTGGATTAACGAGGTGCTGGCTGAGGGCTGGTGCTGTCCCTTGGCTCCGTGACAAATGCCACCATTCCCTGGGAGCACAGCCCTCATTCTCTGGCAGAGAACAAGGCAGGAGTGTAACACAAGCTTCATCTTCCATGGCAAACACGCTGGAGCTCCAGCCCTGCTGTCTGGGGGAGCAGATTGTCCTCTGATTGTCCCCACCCTGGTTCCTCGGTGCTCCTCTGTGGTTCAGCCACCTCCCTCTTCCTTGAGCCATCCCTGCTCCCCAGCCAGCTCTCTGTGAGGCTGTTCCCTCAGAGGAGCTCCTGGTGGCTCCTGTCACGCTGTCACACGAAACCCACACGGGCCCAGGCGTGGCTGAGCCTGTGCTGGATCCGTCCTGCCCCAGCACCTCTTCCATGCTGACATTTTGTTCCCAGGAAATGAGAACCTCAGAGGGCATTTGCTGAGGTCTGTGCTGCCTGCAGCCCACACCTCGGTGAATCAGAGCGAGAGCTCAGACAGTTTCTCACCTCTGAGATGATTTCTCACCTCCCCCGGAGCGCAGCAGTTAAAAATTGTGAATATAGGATTTTTATT
The DNA here is from genome assembly GCA_013397195.1 of Hylia prasina. NCBI lineage: Eukaryota > Metazoa > Chordata > Aves > Passeriformes > Sylviidae > Hylia > Hylia prasina. The sequence continues at coordinate 14,330 of VYXD01009939.1, read as the reverse complement.
TTTTTTTTTTAATACATTTTAAATGTTGCCCTCTGGCAGTGGATGCTGCACCTTCCCACTGCCCTGCTAAGCCCAGACTGAGGGGCAGGGAGGTCAGTTGGGATGGGCAGTGGGAACCGTGCTGTGCCCCTGGAGCTGTGGCCAGAGCAGTGAGCAGTCCATCCATCTGTGGCTCTGCACTGAATTCCTGCCGTGGTGCCAGGCTGTCAGATGGGGAAGGACAGGCCACTGGCAGCTCCAGGGAGATTCTCTTCTCCGTTCCTGGCTGGCAGGTGCTCTGCCCACGGCTCTGCCATGTTGCCAGCTGACCACTGCCTGTTGCCATGCTGCGCTATTTGATTGTGCCAGATGTGGCTGGTTGGCCTGGGATGTGATTCCTGCGTGAGCTGGGAGTGGTAGGGAGGTGCCAGAGGAGAAAAGGGGGATCAGGGGGGACCCTGTGGCTCTGCACAACTCCCTGCCAGGAGGGGACAGCCGGGGGGGGTCGGGCTCTGCTCCCAGGGAACAGGGACAGGAGCAGAGGGAATAGCCTCAGGCTGGGCCAGGGGAGGGTTAGATTGGATATCAGCAGGAATTTCTCCATGGAAAAGGTTATTAATCCTTGGAAGCGTCTGCCCAGGGCGGTTTGAAGTGCCCATCCCTGGAGGTGCCCAAGAATTCCTGGAGGTGGCACTCAGAGCTCTGGGCTGGGGACAAGGTGGGGATCAGGCACAGCTGGGACTCGATGACCTCAGAGATCTTTTCCAACCTCAACGATTCTGGGGTTCTCTGGGATGTCTCATCGTGGTGGGAAGCCTGAAGGAATGTGCTGCAAGGTGGAAAGGTGGGAGGAGAGGGGAAAGGAAGTGGGATCCTCCCTGCTCTCAGCATTCTCCATCCCCACCTCGCAGGGCTCCTGCACCTGGAGAGGCTTCAGGGACAAAGATATTTTATTCAATTTGTTCCAGACTGGGTTTGGACAGGGCTTGGAGCAAACTGGTGTAGTGGAAAGTGGCCTCAAACATGAGCCCTGAGCTGGGGGAACACCTCCTTCAGCTGTGGGATGTTTCTTCAGCTGAGGGGGGAAAATGGGATGTTTTTATGGGGCTGCTGCAATTCCTGGGATCGCCTGCAGCTTGGCAGAGGCAGCGACAGGAGGGTGATGCTGCACAAGGTCATCTGTGGCAATTAGCACAGATTGTCTCCCAGGGACCTTGTGCACTCAGCATTTGGCACCTCGGTCCGTCCTGTGAGGCATCCAGAGGAAAGGGAGGGAATAATTTATGTCAGGGCTGCAGCAGGCTGTGTGTGCTGGGATAAAAACCCTTCCTGCCATGTGCCAGGGGTTTGGCTTCAGCAGGGCTGGGAATTGTTACAGGCTCATGAATCACCTCAGCTCCCAGAGCTTTGGGTTTCACAAACCCGACAGTGACCCCAGGAGGGAGGGACAGACTTGGTAGCAGGGCCTGTTATTATTTTAGTTTTTAAACTAAAACTGGGTTTTAACTAGGAGTGGTTCAACCTCGATTTAAGGAAGAAATTATTTGTTGTGAGGGTGGTGAGGCACTGGGGCGGAGAAGCTGTGGCTGCCCCTGGATCCCTGGAAATGTTCCAGGCCAGGTTGGACAGGACTTGGAGCACCCTGGGACAGTGGAAGGTGTCCCTGTCCATGGAAAAGGGGTGGAATGGGATGAGCTTCAAGGCCCCTTCCAGTCCAAACCATTCCAGGGCTCTGTGATTTATTCAGAGTTAACATCAGGTGGGTCATGGCTCAGTTCCCTGCCAGTGAATGTGTTAAAAACAAGAAAATAAGTGTAACTTGAAACCTGCCAGAGGGGTTTGTGTTTATGCAGCCCTTCCTGAAGAGGTCACATCCCAGCGGGGCTCCTGAACCCGGGAAAAATCCACTTTCCTTGTACATGCCCCAAACTGCAGCTGATTTAAATTAAATGTAGCAAACCATATAGGGCCAAGAGCATCAGCTGGTGAGAGTTCAGGGGGGCTGTGCTGATTTAGCCTGATTCAAACTCCCCCATAAAACATGACCTGTTCCTAAATGTGCTTCACAGGGATCCTGAGCAGACCTTTGTGCCTCATCTCCATCTTTGGGAAAAGCTTTTAACCTCGGCCAAACATTCATGAAATCATTATTTGTTTTATTGCAGCCATTTGATTTAAACAGTTTACGTGGCTTGGGGGGTCTCCAGGTTGATTTGCAGTCACAGTTTGAAGGAGCACAAGTAATGTCACAAATGTGTGTCCAGCGTGGCATTTAAGGCCTGATGCTGCCTCCTGCATTTCTCCTGGATGTCAGGAATATCTGAGACAACCTGAAGTGATTGATTCCTTCAGCGTGAGGCTGGTGGAGTTCGAGCATTTCTGTGCAGTGGGTAGGTAATTTATATAACACTTTATGTAACAACTTGCTGCCTTCACCACTTTGCATGTGCATAAATACATCAACCAACCTCTTCCGGAGGGAGAATGTTTTAAAAAAAAAGCAGGTGGTCTTGGTGGCTGCAAGGTTCTGCAGCAAAAATAGGTGTTTATTCTGAGGCAGGGCTGATGGAGAGGTGGTTATTTTTGATGCCTGTGTTCTGAGTGGCAGATATTGTGGTCTGGAATTGATGTGGAGATAATCCAAGGGCTGGGAATGTTGGCCTGGAGAGGAGAAGCTCCAGGGAGAGCTCAGAGCCCCTGGCAGGGCCTGAAGGGGCTCCAGGAGAGCTGGAGAGGGACTGGGGACAAGGGAGGGAGGGACAGGACACAGGGAATGGCTTTGAGCCGGAAAAGGGGAGATTGGGGTGGGATCTTGGGCAGGAATTCCTGGCTGGGAGGGAGGTGAGGTGCTGGCACAGGGTGCCCAGAGAAGCCGTGGCTGCCCCTGGAAGTGCCCAAGGCCTTTTTAGGGCACACAGGTCCCTCCTTGGTGGTTTCCCACACTGGGAATGCCGGGGACAGCTGGGGGCTGTTGGCTCCTGGGGCTGCTCCATGTGCAGGGAATGTTTTTGTGCTTTGCTGGGAGCCCCTTCCCCGGCCTTGAGAGAAAGGTGGGAAGGACAGGCCTGGGCAAGCTTTCCTTAATGAGCTGCTGCTCCTTTCTGTCTTCAAAGCTCGTTGTGGGTTTAAATGGCAACGTATTTAAATAAAGCAAAGCCTTCAAGGGGAAGGAGCAGGTCCTGGCACTCCTGTGGCTCAGCCCTGGTCTTGGAAAAGCCAAGGAAAAAGCTGCTGGAAAAAGCCCAAACTGCACTTTTTAGGGTTATATTAAAAGCCCTGGTCATCTGTGACATTTTTTGCAGGCCCTTTGTCCGTGATTCCCTCGTGAGGAGCCACCAGAACCTCCTGGTGTGGGTTTTTTATCTTCTTTTCTGTTTAGAGCTGGGAGTCTAAGTGTGAAATTCTCAGTACCCAACATCCTGGCAGTGCCAGTGCTCCCAGCCTGGAGCTGAAGGCACAAGGGCTGGGTGGGACAGACAGGGCAAAGGGCATCCCTGGGACAAACCCAGGCTCGTCCTGTGCCTCTGGATTGCCAGTCCAGTGGGTCGTGGCAGGGACACTCATGCTGGCCACCTGGGAGCTAATTAAAAATCAGGGCTAATGAGCTCAAGCTCACTGGGCTAATCCTACTGGGCCAGGCCTGCTGTGCACCCAGCTCTCTGGGGTGGACATCCCACAGGTGGGACAAGAGGAAACGGCCTCAAGTTGCACCAGGAGGGGTTTGGGCTGGATATCAGGAGAATTTTTTTTCCCCAAAAAGGGTTGTCCAGTCACAGCTGCCCAAGGCAGTGCTGGAGTCCCCATCCCCTTGAAATCCCTGGAGGGATTTAAAGGCTGTGTGGATGTGGCACTTGGGGACATGGCTCAGTGGTGGCCTTGGCATCCTCAGTTGTTTTAGACCTGTATCTGTGGCTCCTTTCCACCTTAGCCTGCTTTTTCTTTCATTCTTTCTTTTTTTCCTTGAAAGCACTTTCCCCTAAAAAAACCCCCAAACCTATTACTGAAATAAAATGTGAATTATCCCCCCCCCAGCTCCCATCCTCTGGTCTTTCCTGGATTCTTCACTTCTCCATAAATAATCGTGAATGATTCAGTGAGCCCTGGTGACACCAGGATGGATTGCTCTGCCCCAGTGGCTCAGGTTCCCTCCAGTTGTGGGGACAGAACCCCCTCACTCCTCCTCTGCAGAAACCCTGACAAGTTCTTCATTACTTCCTAATTAGCCAGACGTCCCTTCTTATTAAAAATTTTTTTTTTAAAGGCAGTCATTATCCTGGCTCTTCCAAGGATTATTGATTTATTCTTCTTCCTTTTTTATTAATGCATCTACAACCTTCTCATGATCCATCCAGGGCAGTGGTTTCCCTGCCTCTCATCCTCTTTTCCCTGCACCATTCCCAGTCTCCTGCTGCCTTTGGGGCTTTTATCACTCTCTGAGGTTTATTTTCCTTGGGAATCCTAGTGTGGGCTCCCAAGAGGCCACTTCCAAACATCTTCAGAGCTCGAGGGAGTGGGATTTCCAGAGAGAGCTTGGGTGTGTTTTCCTGGTGGCCACTTCCAGCCCCCAGCCAGAGGAGGAAAAGGGGAAATTCCTAGGAAATTCCTCCTGTGCCCAGGCTGCTCCCTGCCTCAGGCAGGACTTGTGTTTGTTCCCAGTCTGGGAATGAGATGCTTTCCCTTCTCTGTAAATCCAGCTCCCTCCAGGCTTTGGAGCCTCTGTAACCCAGGCTGGCTTTTTGGGTGTCTGCAGCACCAAGTGCTGTCACATTTTGGGAATTAATCCCAAATCTGGCCCTTTCCAGCCAGGCAGGCTTGCATCCAGCTGTAGGGCCTGCAAGAAGGAGTTATCAGGGAGGAAAGGCTGGATTAGTGTGTTTTTGCTGTGATTCCCTGTGTTTGAGGTGAGATCTGGGCTCCCCAGGTGTGCTTTCCTGGCAGCATCCACCCGATCCGGCGGTGCATTCCCAGTGCTCCAGTCTCCATGGTGATGGGAAGGGTTTCTGAAACGCTGCTTTGAGGGAGATGTGAAATCCTGGTCCTTGGACCTTCCCTTTGGTCCCTTGCAGAGAAGCTGCAAGGGCAGGGCAGGGCTGTGTGACCCCAAGGGTCTGGCAGTGGCCCTGCTCTGCTTTGTCCCCACAATGACACTGCAGTGGGTGACAAGGTGGGAGCAGCTCTGCTTGGGAAAAGATATTCCTGGCAGGAAAAAAGCTCTTTTTTTTTTTTTTTCTGTCACACAGCTTTGGTCATAAAAGCCTTCAGATTAGGGGGGACCTCTGAGAGCTCAGGTCCAGCCTTCTGCCCAGAAGCAGCAGCAGTAACTGGAGAGTTTTCCAGAGTGATTTGGGTTGGAAGGGACCTCAAATCCTGTCCCTGCCATGGGACACCTTCCACTGTGCCAGGCTGCTCCAAGCCCCATCCAACCTGGCCTTGGACACTTCCAGGGATCCAGGGGCAGCCACAGCTTCTCTGGGCACCCTGTGCCAGGGCCTGCCCACCCTCACAGCCAGGAATTCCTTCCCAATATCCCATCCATCCCTGTCCTCTGGCAGTGGGAAGCCATTCCCTGTGTCCTGAGAGCTCCACATCTTTCAGGCTGCCTGGAATCTTGCAGAGGCTCCGGGCTGAAAGCACAGATCCAAAGTGATGCTCTCCAGGGAGCATTTCCCATCCTGTTGGAGGGGGAAGAAATGAAGCAGAAAGACCAGGTGATCCATATTTTCCTCCTTCTTCCTCCTCCTTCCTGCTGCTGTGTGAATCCAGCAACCTCATTAAAAGCAGAAAGCATAAAATCAGTGGTAATTAGCTGTTGTCCTGTTGCTGGCGAGCGGAGCAGAGACTTTGCAGTGGCTGTGCTGAGCAGGTGGGTGAGTCAGATGGGCAGAGCTGCTGTTTCCTGGAGATGGGAGGGAGGGAGGGAGAGCTCGGGGAGGCTGCTGGGAATGCTCAGGTCCCTGAAATGTGTTTTGCTGATGGCTCTGGGTGTCCTGGTTACGCAGAACACCTCGGGAGGTTTTAACACATCGCTTTTGTGCTCAGCTTTAAAGCACTGGCCAAGAGCTGTGAAACAGCAAAGAGAACGTTTTAGGAGAACCCACAGCCTCCTAAAAACATGTCAGACAAGCAGAGGGAGGAGCCTGCTGTGTACCTGGAGGGCAGGTCAGTGGAGATGGATTTTCCTGAAGAGGTGGTGGTGATGGGGATTTATTTGGTCAAGTCGGTGGAACTGTGCCACAACATGACACAAAAGAACTTCACCAGGACACGGGGATGAGCAAAGCAGGAAAAGCCCTGAGTTTATTTACAAAACTCAATTTTATACATTTCCAAAGGTGCCTGTGGGTTGGAGGATGAAATCTCACCTCCAAACCACATTGGTCAAGACAACTGTCAATCAACTTTCTCCTCCTACCTAAAAATACATAAACACCAAAGTACAGTTAGGAAAACAAAGCTGTTGTTTATAGTAAAAGTGTGGGAAAGTAAAAATTCTGACTCGAATATGAAAGACAAATCAGAAAGCGTAGAAGGGCTCAAAGGAGAGCACAAAAACCACCCCAGAAATGTGCTGTGAGCTGTCCTGAATGGTGGGAGAATTGATGCCAGCCCAGGCTCAGCTGGAGGGGGTGGTGGTGTGGGGCACCCAGGGATGGGGTGATTACAATCCGTGGTGGAGACCGGCTGGAAAATGAGACCTTGGGAAAAAGCAGCAAGCTGGGTGAGCACTGAGAGCAGGGCAGGAACTTGGAGAGGGGATTGGGATGGTCTTCAAGCGTCAGGCAGGCTGGTGGAGGCCTTGTGCTTCCATGGGTGCAGCAGGAGGTTTGGCATTTCAATCCTGGCAGTGGAAATGTGGTTAAATTCACCCTTTTCCCACTTTGGGATTGGGAGTTTTGGCATATGGGCAATGGCCTGAATGACCCCAAATACCATCTCCTTCAGCAGGGATTAGCCAGTATCCCATCAGGAATGGGAAGGATGGCCTGGGGCTGATTTGATTTGAGCCAAGGATGGAAATGACCAAATGCAGGCTGTAGTCATAAAATCATGGAATGGTTTGGGTTAGAAGTGACCTTAAAAGTCATCTACTCCAAGCCCTTCCATGCTGATGCTGTTTCCCTCCACACAGTAGCACGTGGTTAAGAGGAGTAGCCCAAAGGAACACGCAGAGAGATCCACATTTTGTACTTTTGTAGGACTTTGGATGTGTCCAAGGTGAGATTTGAGTGGGAGAGGAGACACCTTTTGTTTGGCTCCTCCCCTTGGGAAAGGCAGACAAGTTTTTGGGTACAGCAGCCAGGAGGACAAGTTTTTGGGTACTTGGAGGCTGCAGGACTGAGGATTCATTAGGAAATGCCAGGAGGTGAGTGCAAAGGCACTCTCTGGGGATGCTGGAGGACATTTGTGCTCCCTCCTGCCCAAGGGGAGTTCTGTGTGTCCACAGCCAAAGGGAATGAGATGCCATCTCCCATCTGCGCCCTTGCAAACCTCCCCTGAGCTAAATCCACGAGTAAATTGTGTAAAATCCCAGATTTGGGCAGCAGCCAGAGAGGCAGAGGGCTGTGAAATGAGGAACTGCTGCTCAGGGGCCGGGCTGGGATCGTGGAGAGCCGTGGTTTGGATGGACAGGGACAAGGACAGGGCTGTGGGACCTGCCTGGTGACAGCCAGGACATCAGCCACCTGCTCCTGCTGGTGGACAAAGGATTTCTGCCTCTGTGGGAAGCAGGTGAGGCCTCCTGAGACCGAGTGTCCACCCCACTGCCCCAGAGCTGGCCCTGGGAGGGGTGCCCAATGTCACACTGGTCACCTGTGGCACAGCAGGGGTGGGTTCCAGACCCTCCTGGGTGCCACAGCAGGGACAGGTTCAGGAGGAAGGGGCTTCCCTGAGCTGCCCTCTGTGGTGGGACTTCATAGGATGGTGGAATCCCAGAATGTTTGGGTTGGAAGGAGCCTTAAAGCCCTTCTCATTCCACCCCCCTGCCATGGCAGGGACACCTTCCACTGTCCCAGGCTGCTCCAAACCCCGTCCAGCCTGGCCTTGGACACTTCCAGGGATCCAGGGGCAGCCACAGCTTCTCTGGGCACCCTGTGCCAGGGCCTGGCCACCCTCACAGCCAGGAATTCCTTCCATATATTGAACCTAAATCTCTCCTCTCTCAGCTGAAATCCATTCCCTGTGTCCTGTCCCTCCACCCCTTGTCCCACATCCCTCTCCAGCTCTTTTGGAGCCCCTTCAGGCCCTGCCAGGGGCTCTGAGCTCTCCCTGGAGCCTTCTCCAGCCTGGACACCCCAACTCTCCCAACCTTCATGGTCACCACCCAGCCATGGGATGTGTTCCTTTCCCTTATTGCCTCAGCAACTGCTCAGAACTGGAGAATCCAATGCAATTTGCATTTCTAGGCAATTAAATGTCAAAGCAAAGTCAAGATGCTGGCGAGCTGTCAAGGCTGTTTATGACTGAGCCTGACTCCAGCAGGCAGATGGTAATTAAAGGCTGTAGGACAAGACAAAAGGGTGGTCAGTACACTCCCTGCAGGAGGAGGAATTGGCCCACAGGGCTCTCGGCCCTGGGTTAGGGCCAGGACTGGGAAGAAAAAAAATCATTGTTTATGCAGTTAATCAGGTTTAAATTTAACTCCAAACAATGTAATCAGATTTAAAGACTTAATGCAATAATGGGATGGGAGAGCTGAAGTGTGAGTAACTGCTGGAGTGGGGAGGCACTGATGGGACTGATGGAGTGGAATTTTAAGGCAGAAAGCACCAGATCTGCAGTGTGCATGTTCCTGGGTGTTGGGCAGTGCCTGCACCAAAGCACTGCCTGGATGGAGATGGAGGAGAAGGTGCCTGGTGCTCACATGCAGTGGTGACCACATCTGCACATTCCTGTGCTAATTCCACCCCAAAAACTGGGTGTGCCCATCCCCTGGCAGCTTCGTGGCCTTGTTTTGTCCATAGCACCTTCATTCTGTACAGGACACAGATCTTGGCCCGTGAGATCATAACCTGAGTCTTTGCTTCCATGTTTTTTTTTCATCCACAATGGAGGAACAACTGTGTCTAAGGAGACTGTGTTTGCCTGCTGAGACTTGTCTCATCACTTACAGGAACGTCCAGATTTGTTGAGTGAAAAGATGCAGCAGTGGTTTGTGTCCTTAAAACACAGCAGGACTGCCTTGGTTTGGAAAGTCAGGTGTCTGCCAGGGAAAGCCAGAGCCTCCCTTGNTGTGCTGGTGTTCTCAATGCCAGCTTTGATCCAGGTGGGAATGCTGGGCTCCCTCTGGGAATGCAGAGCAAACAGGCTGTGCTGCTGTTCTCAATGCCAGCTTTGATCCAGGTGGGAATGCTGGGCTCCTCCCCTGGGATGATGGAATTGTCTCAGGCCTGCAGTGAGCCTGGATGGCCCATGAACAGCAGATATCCCCTGGATGGGTCCTGGAAGGGACAAGGGAAACACCTCCCCAGTCAGTTTCAGCAGATGGAAATAGAACACACACTTTTGGTTACATCCTGCATTGCAAGACAAGGACCCAACCCTTTCCCTAGCACTGACCTGGCTGGAAGGGCTTTAGGTTGGAAGGGGTTTTGAAAGCTCCTTGACCTTTTCTGGCAGTCGTTCCCCCCGGGCTCATTTGTTCTGCATAAACAGGAGCATTTCACAGCAATCCCTGAGGAGCTCATTTTCCTCTGGATGAACTCAAACCCCCTGGCATTCCTCAGGCCCGAGGCAGAAGGGAGGTCAAGTGGAGCAGTGGTTTTTTGGGGCAGGTTCCTGAGGAAGAGAGAGGGATTTGCTGCCTCCAGGATATAATTAAGGATGGCCATGACACCACCAGTGTTTCACATCCTACTTTTCATGTTGTGGGAATCCTTGGGAAGAGCTGAGGTGCTTGACCCTGGCTCAGTGTTCCCTGGGCATCATGTGAGTCTGCTTTGGTGTTTGTCATGGAGAGAGGCTGCTCTGTCTCTAAATATATAATTTTTTGTCTCTAAATTCTAAAACCGATGGGAATTCCTAGCAAGAACCACAGAATGGTTTGGATTGGAAGGGATCTTCAAGCCCATCTCATTCCAAGCTTCTGCTCGTGGCTGGGACACCTTCCACTGTCCCAGGTGGCTCCAGGCTCTGTCCAGCCTGGCCTTGGACACTTCCAGGGATCCAGGGGCAGCCACAGCTGCTCTGGGAATTCCAGCCCAGCCAGGAATTCCTGCCCAAGATCCCACCCAACTCTCCCCTTTTCCAGTTTGAAGCCATTCCCTGTGTCCTGTCCCTCCATCCCTTGTCCCCAGTCCCTCTCCAGCTCTCCTGGAGCCCCTTCAGGCCCTGCCAGGGGCTCTGAGCTCTCCCTGGAGCTTCTCCTCTCCAGGGGAACATTCCCAGCCCTCCCAGCCTGGCTCCAGAGCAGAGGGGCCCCAGCCCTTGGAGCATCTCCGTGTCCCTAGGGATGGATGCAGACACCAAAGGGACACGTGCCAGCAGGGCAGGGATGGGCAGCTCTGTCTGGGCTGTGGGAGGAAGCAGAGAGATCCTTTGGGTGGAAAAGTGAAGATCCTTCCCAAGGAAGGTGTCCCTGCCTGTGGCAGGGGTGGAACTGGATGAGCTTTGAGGTCCCTCCCAACCCAAACCATTCTGGGATTCTGACATCACTGCCTGCTGCAATCAGGCACATCCTGGCAGATTTCCTTTCCCTGGGGATGATGAAGGGCAGGACACAGACGAACATCCAGGACAAAACACCCAGAAGAGTCTGTGCTGAAGGGAACCTGCAGAAATTTGGCTCTGTGGTGGAACAACACGACACAAAAGAACCTCACCAGGACACGGGGATGAGCAAAGCAGGAAAAGCCCCGAGTTTATTTACAAAACTCAATTTTATACATTTCCAAAGGTGCCTGTGGGTTGGAGGATGAAATCCCACCTCCCAAACCACACTGCTCAAGACAACTGTCAATCAACTTTCTCCTCCTACCTAAAAATATGTAACCAACGAAGGACAGTTGGGAAAACAAAGCTGTTGTTTATAGTAAAAAATGTGGGAAAGTAAAAATGTTGACTCCAATATGAAAGAGAAATCAGAAGGCCTAAAAAAATCCTCAAATCCAGGGTGACACCCTGGTACCCTGGAAAGGGAGATGCACCTTACCCAGAGCTGCTGTCCTTCTGCTGCCCTTGCCAACGTAGAACCAGCCCTGAACAAGCATCCAGGAGAAATCCAGGGATGTGGATTATGGAGCTCCCCACTGGGCTGCTGCGCCACTGTTGAGGAAGTCAGTGCACAGCAAATATCAAGAATAATATTGCTCATTAGTGCCAGCTAATCAAGGCAATGGATCCAGTAATAAGCAGCCTCAGGAAGCAGAGTTCAGCTCCTGGAGGAGGCCAGAAGGAACTGGCTCATCAAGGAAGATCTCCTCCATCTGGGGCAGCCACGGAAAGAGCATTCCTGGTGTTCTTAAGAAGCAACAAATTCATTGTAGAGCCTTAATTGGAGAGAAAGGCCCTAAATGGAGCCAGAGCTGCATTTCCTGAGCAGGCTGCTTAGCAGCTAATCCCCCCCACAGCTGATCCCTGCTCCTTGTGGCATTTTCCCTTCACTCCTAAGCCTCAGAGCCCTGGATTCCTCTCACCACGGTGCAGCAGACAGGAGGGAATGGGTATTAAAGACTCAGCTGGTGTCCTGAGCTCCAGGGTCATCTCCAGGGGTTCCCTTGGCTTCCCCAGCGCTGCCCTCTGAGGTGCAGAGCCCACATCCCCCTCTGGGTCACCCTGCCAGGGCCCAGTGGTCACCTCTGGCTCAGGTGGCCACGGGAGTGGCTCACACGGAAAATCCCAGTCAGTCACCTCCAGGGACATCCCAGGGCACAGCAGAGGAGTTGCCTCTGCAGGAGGTTTGGAATTAAATAAGGGGCAGTGGAGGAGGCTGAAGGAGAAAACTGGGTCAGAAGGACATGGAGCTGCTGGAGAGAGTCCAGAGGAGACCCAGGGCTGGAGCCCCTCTGCTCCAGGCTGGGAGAGCTGGGAATGTTCCCCTGGAGAAGAGAAGGCCCCAGGGAGAGCTCAGAGCCCCTGGCAGGGCCTGAAGGGGCTCCAGGAGAGCTGGAGAGGGACTGGAGACAAGGGATGGAGGGACAGGACACAGGGAATGGCTTCCCACTGCCAGAGGGCAGGGATGGGTGGGAGATTGGGAAGGAATTCCTGGCTGGGAGGGTCATGAAGCCCTGGCACAGGATGCCCAGAGAAGCTGTGGCTGCCCCTGGATCCCTGGAAGTGTCCCAGGACCAGCCCTTAGCAAAGTTGGGGGTCTTCTTGCCAGGGTTCAGATCCCCAAAAAAGCCAGACTCAACATGGATTTGGAATTCTCTTGTCCTGATTTCCCCCACCTTGATGTCTGTGTGCAGGGCTGCAGCACTTCCTCTCAGGGACACAACCCAATTGTCTCTCCTACGACCTGGAGAGTGAACCTCATCACCAGCTCACTCCACAAATCAATATTTGGGGGTTTTTGCTTCTGTCCTGACCTCGTTTACCCCTCTCTGTCCCTGTGGGAGAGCAGCAGCTCCTGGCTGAGTTTTTCTCAGCATCCCTGTAACAGATCCTGCAGTTCTGCCTGTGCTTTCAAAGGGACCCGTGTCAGGTGTTGGCAGGGAAAAGCTCAGATCACTTTCTGTTGATCGTTAATGAAGCAAAACCAGGAATTAATTGGACAAAATCAAAGGGCTGTTGCGAGGTGCTTACATTTCTACTCCCCAAGAAAAAAATCAAAGCGAAGACTAGATCCTGTATCAAAGCAAGGACAGAGAATCTTTTAATGCATCCTTGCAGTCAGGGGCAGCCCAGGACATTCCATAACTGTGGTACTTGTTCAGTCCAAACAGGGACAGCCAAGAAAGTCACATCAGTGACCCACCCTGAGTGTCCCTGAGGGCAAAACTGGCCTTGATCGGCTTCAGCCAACCTGGAAGGTCAGACTGGATGATCTTGGAGGCCTCTTCCAATCTTTAATTGTTCTAGGGTTCATCAGGTTCCAAGGAATCATCCTAGAGCAGCCCTTTTCCAGGGGGATAAGCTAAACCAAGGCTGATCCCACTGCAGTGCTTGAGGTGTGGGAGGTCCCTGCAGCTCTGATGGCATCTGATAACTTCATCTGGTGTCTCCATGGTTTTGGAAGGCTGTTATCTCTCAGGCCACTTGGGGTTGTGTCTTCTGCTAGGGAAATCTTGCCCAGCAAAAGAAATAGGATCACAGAGCAGGAATCTGCTGGAATTTGGGGGTTCTCCTCATGCAGGCTTCTCCCAAATCCTGCTGAGGAATCACTGCAGGCTGCAGAGCACCAGCTGGCCTGGCCTGGGAGCCAGGGAATGGCAGGTTCAAGTGAGCACAAGGATTCACAGCAGGAGCAAAACAGCTTTGCTGTTCCATTTCAGCAGGGAAAAAGCCACATGTGACCTGTCCCCGCAGCATCCCAGGCATTCCAGCCAGGCCCTCATCCACACAGCTCCTAGCAGGAGGTCTGGAGGCCAGACTTGTTCTTTCACAGCTCTGACATAACTATTATGTGCCTTAGAATCCGTGCCAAGAGAAGAATTGCAGGTTTTTACTCTAAATCCACTTCCAGCAGCGTCCCCAGTGCAGGGCTTGGCGACCAAATAATTTTTACAACATTTTAAGCCTCCTTTCAGGGAGCACCCCCAAACCTGGGGGCTGGTCAGGGTGTAGGGGCTCTGTGCAGCCAGCTGGGCCTAGGCAAGTACAGATGGATGACAGACACTGCCACTTCTGCAGGATTGTCACCGTGACCAGGCTAAATAAAACACTAAATCCAGCAGGAATCCAGCAAGGCTGGGAGCAGGCAGAGCACCGTGCCTGCCCAGGGCCGGGGGATCCCACACGGGAGGCAGTGAAAGGGTTTTAGTAAGGTCATGCTTGAAAAGAACCTATCCTTGTTTTATTTCCAGGCTGGAGCTTTTGAATCAGTTTTGCCTGCTGAGGGAACACAGTGCCCTTGTGTCTGCCTGAACAAAGCCAGGCCAGGGCCATCTGTTCACCCCAGTGACAGCACATCGGGCCTGGGCCTTCAGCTCTGCCTGGGTACTGCCAGCAGCACCTCACAGGGGGTTTAGGGCACCATAAGGAAGCAAAAAAATCCCACAGGCACAGGGATTGAGCCCAGAAATGTATGGCAGCAGCCCTCTTATAAATGAGGCTGGGCACAGACTTCTTGTTAAACACAGCACAAAAAGGGTCCTGGTTTATTCTTCTTCATGGCTTAGTCATCTTAACTCCAACTGTTCATTGACTCTGGCTGCAGCAAGCTCCTGCTTGTAACCTTGCAGCCTCTGACTGCTGGG
>VYXD01009937.1:125574-218226 GCA_013397195.1 Hylia prasina | reverse complement strand
GTGTCTCATGCTACTGCCCGGAATATCATCCTGGGCCTGGAAAAGCTGGAAAAGCAAGTCCTGTGGAGACACGGCACCCCAGAGAGAATTGAGTCGGACAATGGGATCCATAATAACGGCGTTATAAACACCTGGGCCAAGGAACATGGCATTGAATGGATATATCATATCCCCTACCACGCACCAGCTTCCAGGAAAGTTGAACAATGCAATGGACTATTAAAGACTACCCTGAAGGCACTTGGTGGAGGGACTTTCAAGAATTGGGACATAAACTTAGCCAAAGCCACCTGGATGGTCAACACCCGAGGCTCTATCAACTGAGCTGGTCCTGCCCAGTCTGAACCCCTGCTCACAGTGGATGGAGATAAAGTCCCTGTGATATACAAANAAATGTGTTGGTTTTTTTCCTTTATCTCTTGTTACTCTGGGGGGAGAGGGGCGGATGCTTTCTGATAATGGTTCAGATGTTAAAACCGGGTGGGGTATTGTTTCTTATCTCTTTCACCACTCATCCTCCCTCCAGGGGGATATTTTCTGCTAATGGGCCATTAAGGCTCACCTTAATGACATTACACATTTACATCATCCCATTGTGAGATGCTCCACCCAGTGGTGGGGAGCTCCAGGGTCCCTGCCTGGATGAAAACTGAGACTCAGAGCACCAGGCATCCTGTTTTCCACCGGATTCCAGAGGAAGATCAGACTCATCTCACCATCACTGGACCCTTCCTCAAGGGGATCACCTCTACTCCAACAGAACCCAATGGGATCATCTCTACTCCAACAGAACCACATCTGTTTTCTCCAGGAGGACTTCTTCCAAACACCCTGACCAACAGGATGTCAGGTCATGTCCCTGACTCTGCCAGGGTTTTCTAGGCTTTTTGTTTGTTTGTTTGTTTGTTTGTCTTTTTGTACTGTTACATTTGTATTTTTAGTATTCCTAGTTAAAGAACTGTTACTCCTATTCCCAAATCTTTGCCTGAAAGCCCTTAATTGCAAAATTATAATAATGCGGAGGGAGGGAGGGTTTACATTCTCCATTCCAAGGAAACTCCAGCTTTCCGTAGCAGATACCTGTCTTCTAAACCAAGACAGTGCCAATCATAAAACATCTATGAAATTAAGGTTTTTGTACAGTTTACCTATCTCTATAAAAGTGAGAGTCTGGATACTGTGCTTTTCCCCAGGTCATATATTTAAACTTTCTTATTTTGGGGCAGGTAAAAGAGTATTTCTAGGTGCGGTTTGTTTTGCACTGAATGTTCTTGCAGAATTCTTATCAGTCTTGCAATAGCTGGAGGTTTGTGACGCCAGTAGCTTTGACTCTCCTCTGTACTATCCAATGGATAGTAAAGAGTTTTTTTTTCATTTATTTTAAAGTGTATTTCTTTTAAATGTGCTTTTCTCCACAGACTTTAGAAGCTAGTGCCTTTCCTTCTTCCTCCACCTTGCTGTTGCATGCAGGACTTCAGGCATCATTGGGTTTGGCATCTTTTCGGAATTAAACATTCCTGGGTAGAAGATACTGTGTGAAATAAAAAGATACAAAGCTTTCAAACTGTGATGGCACAACCTGTTTCAAAATACAAAACTATCCTGTTGTTCTGGCATGTAAGAAACTTGTCTTATTGGTATGGGAGGTAAAAGTCATTGTTTATGGCTGTGCTTTTTCACATGGACTTGTTCAGAAAAGTGTCACAATCTAGTTGTCAGAGGTGCCAAAGGCATCCAACTTCCATTGGCTCGTGTAAGATTTATCAGTGCTTTAAACCAAATTTCAATTTGAGCTACTGCAGTGTTATTCTAATCTTTTTAGCTTGCTGGGCTTCTGTTTAGAAGATTAAATATGCTGATGCTGGTGAAAAGGCATTGATTTCAGCATGGCTGACTCTTAAGAGTACTATATTTCCATGTATTCTGAGGGATAGGTATGAAAAACAATCTATTTCAGCTGTAACAGATCTTTTTTATCAAAGAACCAATATGCCAGGAATCTGACAGCAACGCCAGAAGCTGCCTTTTCCAGCACATGTGCAGAGTATTCAAACAGAAACTTGATGTGCAGACAAGTAGCTGCAGTAAACCAATTAGTGTATGTATATTAGATGTTTTTGCAAAATACTCTTTACATGTTTGTATAACACTGTGGTCTGAAGCTCCGCTTTTCTCTTCTTGCCCTTTATTTAAGTAGCATAAGGAAAAAAACATATTCTTCCATGATAAACTATTTATAAACTGTCAAACTCAAGTTAGAATGCCAAGCCTAAGGCGAATTCTAAACACGACAGCACAACTGCTCCTCGTTCTTTTTAGAGCCTTTGTGAGTTGGGAGAATCCCCACAGATTTGCTGAATGGGAAATACTCCTGTGTGTGACTTCACGGGCTTGGCTAACCTCTTTGTTAGACTCCATAGAGACTCCTGGTTTGCTGCTGGGATGGCCCTGTACGGATTTATACATAGAACTGCAATGCTAATCAGCAGGTTGGGCAAGGCTTCCCAAGTGTTCATCATCCCATTTTTATAAATGTAGTATTCAAATCTGGGTGGGTAAAGCACATGTGCACAGTGAGATCTTGCCAGCAGAGACACTGCTGCCTGTAGCTCAGAGCATCTCTCCTTTCCTGCCCTGGGGTGTCGCACAATCAGGGAGAAAGCTGTGTGCTTTCTTAATCCAGAGGAAAGTGCCCTCAGTATCTGGTAATTATTCTGTGGTCTGCTGTTGATTTGCTAAGAGTGGCTAAAGGACTGAGGAGATACAGTCCTGTCAGCTCCTATCTCAGCGGGGTATGGTGCTTGTCCAGCAGTGTGCTGGAAACAGCCACCGTAGTGCTGGGGTTGTTGAGTTATTTCAGTCTCAGGTGTGTGGAAATCTTCATGATGTGTTCGCTCAGCTGTCAGTGCTGCTCATGTAGACCTGCATCAACTGATGAACTCATGCTGGTAACACAGGGCTCGCTCCTTGCCATTGCCTGCCACATGTCATCCCTGTTCAATTTAAGATTAATGTTTCATTTGTCTAAGCCAAAAAGCAAGAAATTTGTGAAGTGTCATATGTACACCTGGCGTAAGTTCTTAATGCCTAAGAACAGTAATAGTAAATAGTAATTTCTAAATGCAAGTGTCTCTAGGTCACAGTTGCAGCCAGAGTAGAATGTAGGAACCAAAAGAAGGTTGCAAAAAACTTTTCATCCTGCAACTGCAATTTCAATGCAATTTGTAACTGCAAATTCGTGACCATTTCTGTAAGTTGTGGAATACTTTAAGTTTATTGTTCATTGACAGAATCTAGGGATTAAGTCAGTGTGATTTTTACGGTTAACTTGTAAAAGATTGGAAATTTTGATTGTTTTTTAGCCCATGCAGAAAAATTCAGGGCGGTATAAATCATATATTTTTGGGGAAAAGAAGGAATCATTAATTGTAGCATTCACAAATATTAAATTACTGCCATGTAGGTGTCCTTAATGAAAGTTAAGTTTTCTTTAAGTATCCTTTATCACACTTATGTTGAAATTTGAGTCTTGGTGATGAGGGAGCATGCAATGGAGAATGATGAGAGGCAGAGGATACCTCTGATCTAACCAAAAATGACCTTTTCCTCACTTCTAATTTTGTGTAACGTCCTCGACTTGAAAACGGGGAAACTGCAACACAGGTGCCGCGATAACGTGAATTTTTTACTGAACATGGCCTTTTGTTGCCAGGTACCTGACGGACGGCGGGCTGGGGCTGTACACACGGCGGCTGAACCGGCTGCCTGATGGCATGGCCACGGTGCGGGAGACGCTGCAGCGCAGCACGGCCCTGGGGCTTGGTGACGCCGACAGGTAGGGAGCAAAACACCCTTGGCAATCTGCTTTGGACCATGGTGAGGTGCCACAACCTTCCTTGCCTGAAGCGCCTTTACAGAGGCACCTTGTTAGGCACAGGCACACTCCTGCCTTCAGTGATCAGCTCTTTTCTGAGGGCTGCCTAAGCAGCGAAGCCACGACTGCCACTTTGGCGATGCAGGAGATAGAGGAAAGACGGGGTCTTTTAGTCCTCAGGAAACCTTCTTTATTCCTCAAGGTTCTAGTCCTCAGGAAACCTTCTTTATTCCTCAGGGTCCAGGGGGAGAAGAACCAGAAGGCTCAGTGGAGCAGGGATTATATAGGGAAGTCAGGGAGTGGGGTTACAGAATTTGGCCAGTAGGGATTAGGATTGAGAAAAGGACCAGCTGGGGAGAGGATCGAAAAAAAACCCAGTCAGCTGGGGTAACAACCAGGAACTGGGGAAACAACCAATAGGGGGTAACAAATTAACGGTGCTGCAGAGTTCCATGGGGATGCAACACTTTGCTCACCCTAACCAAGAAGGCAGTCTCCTAGGGACTCTTCCCCAGTGGAGCTATCCCAACCACAACAGCCTAAAGGCTTCAAACGCTCCGTGGGAGAGCAACACCATCTGTGGATGGCTCAGGGGCCACCACAGCAATCCAGGTACTCAGTGCATGGATGTGAGTTTCTCCAGAGTGTTTTAGGTTCTGTGTTCACGGAAGTGTCAGGAGAAATGGCGCTTTGCTGGAATCTCCCCCCTGCTTTTGTGGACAGGAGGCAACATGAGGAAGTGTTAAACTGTTGAAATTCAGGAATCTGAGAATTTCAGCCTTTTTGACCTTCAAGCAAGCACTACATTTGACCTGAGGCTGTGGAACAGGCTTCCAAAGTTGAGTGATAGCACTTGGGTTGTGGGTGTGTAGTTTGAACAGAATTGCGTGACCTCACAGGGTGAAAAACTTAGAATTTGGGGTTTTAGTATATAGTAATATATATGGGGCAATATGGAGGATCTTGGGCCTTGTCTGGGTCCTTCTTCTTCACCTTCTTCTTGGTTTTGGATTTTTTTTTCTAATTGGGTGAAAAGGGTCCGCGTTGCCAATCTTGGGTGGTCAATTACTGGGTCAAAAGTATAAATAATATAGGTATCACCTCATTATCGGGTAATTAATACTTTAAAGTTCTTTTTTAAAAAGGAAAGAGTCAGCGGTACTCCATTTTCTGCCTTGTTAGTTAGAGCTCACAACTTGTGAGACTGTGCTATAGGTAAGAATTAATAAACACAGAGTCTGAACACAAAAACTGCAACTCCCATGTATTAATCCCGGCTCTAACACGAAGAAAAGAAGATAAAATCCTCACAAAACTCCTGGTTTAGGAGTGTTTGAAATAGAAAGGACTGGATTCTCTCCTCTTGTTCATTGATTCTCCACCAATTCCAGTGATGCAATCTGAACAGTCAATGCCAAATGTCAAGAATTAGGGGACTGTAAATCCATAATTCATCGGAGTGCAGTTGCAAAGGAACCCGGTGAAATATTCTGTTAATGTGGATATAAATGGGTTAAATGCTGTTGCTTTCAATGAGGTCAGCACATAGCTGCTTCTTTCCCTTCCAAAGCCTGATCAGTGTTTCTGTTGATGCAGTAAGTGACCCGAATCCTTTTTCTTCCATGATGGGCCTCTAAGTATAAAACATGGATTTTGAGGTACACATTCAAACCAGTTTTTGAACTAAAAGTTGTTTCTCTTTTTGCCATCTAGAAGCCATTCCCAGGACATCATGCGCTTGACTGAGCTTGATATTATTGATACTTTCTTCATAGTGGTGCATATATTACTAGTGGTGGATAATCTAGCCTTGTTTTCTAAGCAAACCAAATCTAAATCTGCCAAGATTTAGAACTAAATCTTTTTGGGATCCTCATGATATTAGTAAAGAGCAGGATGTCAAATCTAAACAAAAGAACTAAAACCTCTCAGAGAATCCCAGCTCAGTTTGAATTACAGGTCAACATATGCTTGCCAGTTGTAAAATATGCCTGGATTTTTCCAGGAACTCATATCTCTTTCTGAAATTTGCAGCCTGACACCCAAGCAGCACTTGCTGGTGGTCCTGTGGGTGAGGGTGTTCCCACCCTGTGATGCAGCTGGAAAGAAATCAAGTGTCATCCTCTTCTACTGCTGTGGCATTGCCACAGTAGCAAAAGCATCTGTTTAAAATTCAGCATTTGTCTAAGATAAAGTATTTTGTTGTTCAGGTAACAGCTTTCTGGAGAGCCAGTGATACATTCCTGTCACTGGTTCCTTCCCCCATGCAATATTTTCTGTGCTTGCAACACTTTTTTTTTTTTGCTGAGCTCCTTTCCTGGAGACACCACACATCAGGCACCAATTAGGAACGTTTAACAAGAGGGATTATTTGTGTGTTTAAATGTATTCCACCTCGAATGGGGCTGTGACCCACTGAAATGCAATCCCTAGGTTGTCATTTGTTTCAGCTTTGCAAATCATCCTTTCAGTTCACTTGGAGGGGGACAGACTTTACACACAATACAAACTCTGCATGGCAGGAAAATTACTCTTGGTCCCAGAGCTGGCGATACTATGATGTGTTGCTTTGATTTAGTCTTTTCTATTTAGAATATAATACCTTGTGCAGGAGATGAGGGGCTTCTGACAGTGGGGCAGAGATTTAAAAATAGCTCCACTTTGCTTGCTGGGTGACCATGATACACAGTCTAAACAAAAAATTAATCTTAGTTCGAGGAGTTCTCCAGGGTGAAAATGGGCACAAGGAAAAGGAGTTGAATAAAACTGTGCAGTAATAAATTGTTTTCTTCATTCTGTGAGGTAGTGAGCAGGGTTGCTAAGTTGCTTTACTGGTACATGAGGAAAACATATTAAGATTCTATTTAGTTTGTTCAAAGCAGATGTTAATTGAATGCATGGGAGAGCAAGTATGAAGGGCTGTGAACCTGTGACCATGAGGTTAATCATTAAAAAGTTATCGGAGGAATTTTTGCAATATGCTAGCTTGTTTGGTTTCTTATGCTATTAGTTGTAGAAGTTTAGTTGTGAGTCTTTTACTCATTGGCTCTGGTAAGGTAAAGCACAGACCTTACAAAGTACATTCTCCCCTGCAGCAGGGAAATCCAAACAAGGGCATTGATTTTAAAGCTTGATTGCAAGGTTAATGGAATCATTGCACAACTCAGCTGAGCTTACTTTCTGACTTCAAGATAATTTCAGTTTGTCTGAAACAAAGGCATTTAAAATCAAAAAAGGCATTTAAATACCTCTTTATTTTTTTGGTGATTTTTTTTTTTTAATTTAGTTTGGGATTTTTTTTTCCAAGGTTGGACATAAATATCCTGTTGTTTTGTCTTTTCTATATATGTGGACTTGGTGTGTGCCATCTGGTTATTTAAGTTGATTTCTTATTGTCAGACACAGCTGCTCAATCTGAGACCAAATCTGGCCCTTGCCTTCATATATATAACTTGCATTTGTAATATGTGTAGGTAAATTAGATCTGAAAATCTTTCTGTAGTTGCTTACCTCTGTAAGCTGTTATTTAGAGGAGGTAATTCAGACCTGTGCTGATTTATCACATCCTTGTGACTGGGACAGGAGATGGTGATTGTGAGCTTGTCAAGAGTAACTTTAATGCTATTAGGGAAGTATTTATATGACCTTTTTAAAAAATCATCAGTGATGAAGTGCTTAAAAAACTACTGCTGAGCATGATTAACTTCAATTCTTTCCTTTTTACTATTTGAGGTTGCATGAATCACCTGGCTTTCTGTAAAGGCACAGAAAGGTCTTCCCAGCTCCTGACTGTGATGACTTGTCTTGTCAGAGTGGATTGTGTTGTCTTGGTGCTTCCAGCAGCTACAGCTTGATGGACTATAGGTAAAACAGTAAAAACAGTGCTGAGCTTGCTCTTCAAGAGTGTGTCTGTGTCCTGATCATGTCTGATGACTACAGTACCTGATGTGACAGGCTTGTCACACTCTTGGTTGAAAACAAGTCCAGGTTCAGATTAACTCTTAGGCAGATTTGTGACTGAAGCTGCTTCCTGGCAGTCAGCATTTTAGAAGTATTTCCTGCTTTTGGAAAGATCTTTGAACAATCCCAGAGGAGACTATGGAGCCTGGACAGGAGGTGGACAGGAAAGAAGAATTGGAAGTGAAGCAGAAACCGAGCAGAAAGCCAGAGGACATTCCATGCAGAGCACACATACTTTGCTGTTAACAGGGATGTCATTGAGTGCAGTACAAATGGTAAAAATGATGGCTTTCAAAAATAGCTGAAGAGTAGTATTTTGCTGCTAATTTGCATTTTATAAAAACATTTATGTGTCTCTTGGCTCAGACAGTAGACAGTATTTCACATTTGTGGAGTAAACCCCTTTGTCTGGAGTATGTTTAAATTCACTAAATGCAATTTAATTTCTAGAGTCCTGTTACAGTGATGAGATTACTACAGAGTTGGGCTAGTTCTTGGTGGTGGAGGGAGATTGTTGGATTGCCTTCATAACCAGGGGAACTTGGATCACACTTCAGAAGGGCTGAAAAGCAAGCTGAAGCAAGTCATCAAGTTGGGGGAAATACTGGCCTGTTTTGAAAAGTGGGGTGCGAAGGTGTCGCTGCTTTTGGGAGGAGGCAGATTTCACTGAAAGCAGAATTACAGTCTGAAAATTACAGTCTGAATAACAGAAAATGGTGCTGATGGATATTACTTAAGAAGCTGCNATTTCTTAAGAAACTGCCCCAATTTTTTTTTTTTTTTTTTTTGGTCAGGTTCTGATTTATTGTAGACAATAAGAAAATTTTATAATATAAGGAAAAGAAGAAGGAAATTTTTGTTAAGATAGTCTTTATGTAGTTTTTTGGTAGGATAAGACAGTTTAAAGTCTTGACCGTGGACTGTTTTTCTTCTTAATTGAGACAGTGAAGCTGAAGTTAAATGAAGGTGTAGCAGAACTACTCCATCACTCCCCATCTCATCATCGCTGGAGTTTTAATGCTCTAGCAGTGATAGCACAATACATAAGAAAAAGGGCAAAACAGAGAAAATGGTTCTGGAATAGATATCTATTGACACATGGACTGGATAGTCTTCATCTTAAATTGGTATAACATGACTGAGTTACATCTGAAACTTCAGGTGGACCCAATTGCTGTAATAATATGCAGAAATAGATATTCCTGCCTCGTAATGGCAGTGGAATTCCCATCATCTCCTTCCCCTGCAGCATCTCCCTGCCTGGCAGTGCTCCCTCAGGAGCGTTGACGTAAGTGTTCGTGGAGTTTCACTGTGAAGGAACTTGCTTTGGTGTTCTGTGTGAATGAGATTGAAGGGGGAGGATGTCTCTTATGTCAGGAGGAGTAACTGCATCCATTGAAGCCATCTGCAGACCTCAGGATGTCTCTGCTGAGGAAGTTGCTGCCACACTATTTCCACTGTACCTGAAAGATTGCATGCACTCAATTCACAGTTCCTTCACTTCCAGAACATCCTGGCAGTTGCACTTGCATTAAGTTGCTATTATTAAGATAACTTATAAGCTCCACTTTTCCCATTTCCTTTCCTTGCTGGGACAGTGGAACACCCCTGTATAAGGATCCTGTATACTAAAGAAGCATAATTTTCTAAAAATAACTTAAACTCTCTAATTTTTTTTTAGGATAATACAGATAAAAAGTGGTTTTGAGCATTCATTGCTTGCTGTGTCTGTGCTGTGAGTCACTGCATTTTGTGTATATATGCCCATCTAGAGTTGCTTACCAGCAAAGTCACAGGACTGGTGAAATGACTCATACTCAGCAGATCATCTGCCCTGTTTGACCATCTGGATTTTATCACTAAATTAGAAGAAAGTGCTACTGCTTCTAAATATGCAGGTTGTACCTTGGTACCTGTAGATACCCATCTCTCTGTCTTTGGAAGATTCCACATTTATCTTGAAAACTGACTGTCAGAAGTAGGGGAAATTGACATTGCAAAGATTCTTTGAAGTTTATGGCCCTGGGATCTGCTTAGAATCACAATACCGTATACTTTTATTTTCCAAGGAATCTTTCCACAAGCTGCAATCCAAAGTGGTTTTAGATTGCATAAAGTAATTGCAAAGTTAAGCAACAAATAGTAGTTCAAAACAAAGGTATAGTAGCTATACCTGGAGGCTGAAATGAGCATTACCAAAAGGGGGAAAAGGGCACTCTACATACAAACATGGGAAGGTTAGTCAAGGGAAGCAGTGTCTTTTGACAGATCTGTTTGAGTGATCAAAAAGATGACAAACTTCTTGTAAAGTTTTCTTCAGGTCTAAGAGCAAAAATTTTGATTTTTTGTGAATTTTTTCAGTAGACACAGTAATAATTTTTTTCCTTTTTTTTTTTCTTTTTACACTTTTTGGGGGGGTGTATATGCAGTACACTGGATGAAGTATTCTGGGCAGTACTTCTGTAGGATTTGGTAGTGTTAATTCTGTTTAGAGAGGCATAATGGAATGGAGATCGGTTTGAAAGTTTTGTTTGTTTCTCAGGCTTGGTCTAATTTTACTCATTGCATGATGGCACCTATGGGTGTGATTCCAACGACCATCTTAGATGGGCTGGGAGCTGTTGGAAGGCTAGAGAGAGTTTTAAGGAGGGGATGATTTAAGGAATTAGATAATCTTTCAGCTGAGATTGTGCTTGTGTCAAAAATCGTATCCAGGCTCCAAAATACCACTGCGTGTAGCAATAGCAGATGTATGATTGACCTGTGTGGGCTGGCTGTTGAAGTTTTATGCCTATTAGTTAACTGACTTTTTTGTAAAATTAGAATTGGTTCTCCTTGGGGACAAATCCTTCTCTGTGTACTCAGGGCCACGAAAAAGAGCGGATTTTACTGCAGTAAGGACCTGTGTGCATTCAAGAAGCAAAGAATTAGCCTATTCTTCTCTTATTCAGGTATTCAGGTGTTCTCTAATACCTGGTTTAGTACCTCCACAGGCTGGTGAGGCAGCTGAGAGCAGTTCTTTGCCTTTTTCAAGAACTTCATATGAGAAGGTGCAATTCTACCACTCAGTACTAAAACCAACCAAACAAAACACCCTGCAACTGCAAGCTCTTCCCTCGAAAGCCAGTTGATTTGGCAATCTTCACGTGCTTGGTTATCACTCTGGTTCTAATCCTCTTCGGAACTGCCTGTTTTGATTAGATGTAAACACATGTAAGAGATAGTCTGGACCTAGGCTTTAGGAGCTGCATTTCTTGTTGCAGCCTTTCCCCTGGTGTCATGCCCCTTGCTTTTGTAGCTGTGATTCTCATTCTGCATTACTTTATGTTTTAGGGTGTGTTTACATCTCCCCTGTAGCATCTCAATAAAATGTTTAGGCGGTGAGCTGCTGTTCACTACAAAGCCAAAGGAAGGTGGGAGGTGCCCTCAAGGGAGCAACTCCTCCTGACTGAGCCAGGACTTCCTTTTTGCCCATCCAAACAGTTTGTGCTTCCCTGGAAGGCTGCAGTGGGTGTGTGGACAGGTGAAGGGACCTTGCCTTTTCCAGAGTTGTGGGTGCTGATGCTGTGAAAACAGGGAAAACTGCCTGATTTAAGCAGCCGAATAATTTCCATCTAGGTATTCCAAAATCATGATCCCACACCACTGGAACTAGATTTTCCTGACAAGATGCTTCCTTTCATACACCCCCACTCGAAGTTTCTAAGTATAAAGTTGATCTCAGTGCTGATTCGGAGGCTCTTCTAAAACCCTCTATTTCTGGTTCCACTACCAGAGATTAGCACTGTCTTTTCTGTTGTATGAAGTGGCTTTCAAAACACTTTAGACATGTGGGAAATTAAGCTTGTATTCCAAGGGTAAACAAGGTTGTAGATACAAAGACCATTTTGAACTGTATCAGGGTCTTTGTGCTTTGCATGACAAACCGAAGAATGTGAAATGCTTGCTGACACAGAGCAGACTTTGTTGTTTGGTTTCCATGTCGAATGGCAAGAGAGTCAACACGGTCTCACTACTGACCTACACCAGTAACCTCTGAGTTTGGGATTTGGAGATTGAATAGATAAAACTAATAGCAGACAGCTGTCAGGCTCCCAAAGCAGAGTCCCAGTTTGGGGCTGTTTGAAGAGCGTGGAACCTCATTGTGGCTGTAAAGCAAATTTCTAGACTGCTGATTTTTTCAAATATTGTGTTTATTACTAAATATCTCATTACTGGAAAACCTAAACATTGTCCTTTTGATCTGAGTTTGTCTATCTTTGTTGTCCATAATTGTAAATTTCAGTATTTATTTGTTTTTCCTCCTGCTATATAGCTGTGTATTCTCTTGTGATTATAACAATAGTCTACTAGTATTCACTTCCATGGTAATGGAAATATTAATGTAAAATAGCCAGGACCTAAGCTTTCTTTTTTAGCAGAAGAATGTTTCCTGTAAAGGTATTGTTTGGAAAATTATATCAGAATTCTCAGTTCAAATGTAAAGTGCATGTGTTTTCCTGTATAGCTCCCTCTCCCTCTCCCTCTCCCTCTCCCTCTCCCTCTCCCTCCCGTCCCTCTGATCCATTGCATACACATGGGAATGAGACTCCTAAATTGGACAGTTAACTAAAATGTCTGAAGCTGGATGGTACTACCCTGATATATCCAATAAATATCCACATCTGCAGCATAGTAGAAGCTCTAGGGTATCCACAACTTTGAGCTCATATTTAAAATTCTCTGTATTTTACAGTTAGCTCCTTCAGCTGTCCTGAATGGCAGCTCCTGTTTCTAGCAGGTAATGAAGTAAGCAGGGGGTGATTTGGGGCTGATTGGGGGCTGATTGATACTAAAGAAAGTGAAAGCATCCCTGACCTGGCACTTGTGGAAACAGAAGATGTCTTCAGATAAAATAAAGGCTCCTTCCCCGTTTCCATGGCACTTCACAAAGAGGTACGCTCTTTTCCCCTTCTTCCACAGGCCTTATCTGCCACCTATAACTGAGTTTTCAAAGAGCAGGGAATGTCTCATTTCACATGTATGTCTTCAGACAGAAGGAAAGAGGATGGAGTGTATACACCATGTGGAATGTCTGTGCCCAATGGAAGGAAATTCCCCCTGTGTAGAGCAGCTGTGCTGCATTTTACCAGCTGCGGAGTGGAGTGGCAGGGTCAAAAGACTATGTATTTGCTGCGCCTGGATTCTTGGAGCTGCTGCTTATGTCAAGTCCTTCTGTGGTGTCATGCTAACTTCCTTGGTGCCCATTCTTTATCTGTAGATCCTGTCCTGCTCTTCTCAGTTCCTCACAACCTAGGGATTTTCAGCAGTATGATAAGGTGACTTTGTGACCCTTATATGACAGCTAATAAGATTCACAGTGACACTGAGACTCTACAGAACAAGCTCCTGATCTTTCTGCACTGCGCTCCAACATCCTGAGGCTTAAACTGCTCAGTGTTACACAGCTCCATGGGGCTTAAAAACACTCTGCTATTGTATAAACAGGCCTTAAGGCTTCCACATGATGTTCTTATGTTGCTTAAATATATGCAGTTAAATATACATTTGGCCAGGATAAATAATTGCACACTCCACAGTGTGCAGTTGGAATGACATTGTGCTGCTACAGCAGTACTATGAGAACGTGTGTAATTTGTTTTTATTAGTCACAGGCTTTTTTTTAATATAGTCTCACTAAAAATAAAACATCTAATTTTATTAAAACTGGTTGCTGCAGTTTGAGGCTAATTAATTGGATGTAAGTGGCAGTGGAATGAGCGAAACCTGTGTGCAGGGTTAGCGCAGGGAGCCTCAGTAACCACCCCTTTGCTAGAGGCTGTGTTTATGTGTGTCCAGCTATAGAGTTGGTCAATAAGTAGCCAGGGGATAAATGCTAAACATGGGAATTCTGATTAGTGCCTGAGCAAAGTCCAAGGGCTGAGGTCAGCTCTTTTCAACTATATGGGGTTTTTTTCTGTTGTTCCTTAACTTACAAAGGCTCAGCTCAGGAGCTACTGTGGAGTTACCATGTGCTCTCATCAGCCCTAAGTAATATTTTAATCTTTTTAATCTAATTTTAACTTTAAAGTTTATCTTTTCTGATTATGTTGTCAGTTTAAGTTAATTTTCATATATATCAACTAATTCATTCATTTTGGTTTGGGGGAAATGAGCAAACCACCTTGAGTGTTCAAAAAGGTTTAATTCCCTCTTTCATGTTCATTGTCAAGGTTGATTTATTCTTGTTATGAAACTTGCAGCTAGAAATACTCTTCGTAACATGACTTAATGCCTTAAACATTTCTTTGAAACCATTCATGTTATTTGATACCATCTGATATGCACATGCTTAGTTTCATGTTTCATTTGCATTTTTATGCAAAGACTTAATTTTTGTTTTCAGGGATGACTGAAACATAATACTGCATTTGCAGAACTGGAACTGTTTTGAATGCAGAAGGGATGAACAGAATATTATCAGGAAATGGCTGGAGATGTATTTATAGGCAACTGTGTGTCTCTATGGCAAAAGATGAGAGGGAAAAGGAGAAGGAAGAATCACCAACATGAGCCTATGGGAAAGAAATATGGGTATACTGTGCCAGGTCAAGTTCACAGAGGTTATAGTCACCCAGGAAAGCCTTATATTCCACTTAACCTGTGTTTTGGGACTGTGGGTATCTCTGTCTACTCCTAGGGAGAGAAGTTATTCGTTTGTGCTTTGAGAGCATTTCTGAAGCAAAGGACTCATAAAAGGGATCAGGTGGTGGAAAGAAAACTGCATTTATACACTTCTGATGTCTTAAATGTGCATGCAAAGAAAGGACAGAAATTTTCTGAAATCAAAAGACTATGATTCAAAACTGAAGTCAGGCTGTGAGTTTCATGCTCTTATTCCTGTTGAAATTCTTTGTTGGCTTCTAACTATAACCACTGAGTCGTTTCTTTGTTAATAGAGGTTAAAAGCCAAAATGCCATATGGCAACAAGAAGCTGCTTGTTATTCCATTTGGTCTAAATGTGCTGGTGGTTTGACCTCCAACACCAACACTGAGAGGGCAGAGTCAGAGGTGTCTTCTACACTGTGACTTAAAGTTTTGGTCCTTTCTCCAGTAACTTCTGACCAATTCTCGATTTTTAGTGGCATTCTCATTTCTCACACCATATTTATATGGGCTGAATTTACATCAGCTGTAATGAGCTAAACATGTGACTGATAAAATAATCATTCTTTTGCGTGAGTTATACCATATGTTCCCCCCTCTCCACCACCACAATTCTGGTCATTCTTTTCTGTGAGTTATTTTACCTTTCCTGCATCATCGCCTGTGTGCCACCAGTTTGCTTTCCCTTGCAGCCATCCATCTCTTTCCAAACAATGCCTTGTGCTGTCGGGTGGGCTTTCATCATATCTACCTGTATCCTCAGCAAATTACTGCAGCTGCAACTGTTTGTAATGGGGCAAATTATTGCAACTTTGTCCATGAAATGTGTTTGAATCCTAAAGTTGCTCCCCACTTTGGGTACATTCTTCTCTTATTTATTGACATCGTGCTCTGCTTTCACCTCCTGTTTTTAACACCCTTAAAATGAAGGGGTTGCAATATATGGTGATGTGGTTGAATTTATTGTGGCAACGTGTATGTTATCAAATCATTCCGTAACAAGGGATTATTTTAGAAATTAAAAAATGAGAGCCAAAGGTAACTTATGACTTGGCTAAGCAAGTCTGAGTGAAATCATGGGAGGAGAATGAAACTTTCTTTGGACATTTTCAGGAATAGTAGTGAACTGTAGCTGTAGCTTCAGTAGAATGGATTCAAGGCAGACAAGACAAACAGGATGATTACAAGAAAAACCTCTGAGGACTTACTATCTTTTAAAGTAATCTCTGAGAACTCTGTTCTTTATGTCTTTAAAAATCTCTTTGAACCAAAGCACAATCACACATTAGAGGGAAAGTGGTGGGAATAACCAAGAAGGGGTTTTCTAGATGAATCTTTGTTTATTTCTTTACTAATCTTGAAGGCAAGGGCTTTCTTCAGTTTGTTAGGTGTGCCTGTTAAAATGCTAAATATGAGTGTGTGCATTAATCTAACTAGTCATCTATGTTTTTAATTGGGGAGGGCAGGATACACCTACTGACTTTTGTCCTTTCATCCTGACTTCCCTTGTGCAGTTCAGCTCATTGAAGTCTCTAAACAAATATATCCAATGACCACTCCTTAATTCTAGAGGAATCCACTGAAACAGAGCTGTGTTTTTCATTACCAGTCCTAGTAAGTCTCTGATAGCAAAGTGAGACACCATTTCACAGCTGAGCCTTCGCTTGATGGCCACACTCTGCCAGTGTTGAAATAGGACAGAGAAATGAGAGGCTGGTTTGGAATCATTTCATTATTGCACATGGATGAAACAGAAAATAAGGGTTTGAGTTTTGTTCTTGTTTTTTTCCTTACAAAGTAGTGATGCAGGGATTAAGGTCATAATGTACAAAGTTTAGTTGAGGTTGCTGCTGTGCCTAACTGGAGCAAGGATCTCTGTTTTGGCTTCCTGTGTTAGGGTTTCTGTAAGAATATTTCTCCCTGTCTCTCCTGCCAAATTATTTGCTGGAAATAATATCAACATAAGATACTGAAAGGTGTTGATTGGACTCTTGACTATTGTGGAACTATCAGGACAGGAAATGGGGTGGAGAAAGAATTCATGTTGAAGTCCTTCAACTCCCACATCTCCCCGAGCTGATTTAACTATGAAAATTAACAAGGGGTCCAAGGGAGTTGTCTCAGTGTTATGAAGTCACATTTTTTCATAAACCACCTGGATATTTAATAAAAAAATTCCAAATTTCTCTAAAGCAGGGATGTTTGCTATAGCAGCAGCAGAGCTGGCAGTTGGAGAATTTTAGCTAAAAGCTTGCCAAACTAGAGGTAGTGTGACAGTGCCTTCAAGTCTGTTCTTAACAAAATAAATTTCTGACAGGATTCCAGTCACTTCTGAACATTTCTGGTCACTTCTCAGCTGCTTTTATGTCATCACTGTGGTGTACAGGTGTCTCTGATCAGTACAGACTGAGAGAGTTGTGGTTGTTCAGCCTGGAGAAGAGAAGGCTCCAGGGAGAACTGAGAGTCCCTTCAGTGCCTAAAGGGGTTACAAGAAAGGGACTTTGAACAAGGGCCTAGAGTGACAGTACAAGGGAGAATGGCTTCACACTGACAGGGTGGGTTTAGAAGGAATATTTGGTAGAAATTCTTTACTGTGAGGGTTGTGAGGCCCTGGCACAGGCTGTGAATGCTTTATCCCTGGAAGTGTTCAAGGCCAGGCTGGATGGAGCCCTAAGCAACCTGGTCTACTGGAAGGTGGCCCTGCCCATGGCAGTGGGGTTGGAATGAGATGATCTTTAAGGTCCCTTTGAACCCAGTGTTGTAGGATTCTGTGCTGGTTCCCTGAGTCACAGCCATTTGTGATTGTAGAGCAGTGATTGATCCACCACCTCCAGCAGGCCCAACATTTGGCTCCAGACACTCCATCCAAATTTGTTTTCACTTTCCTTTTTTTTTTCCCAGTTACTCTTCACATATGTTCCTGGCTTCCCTTCATGTCTTACCCTCCCTGTTTTCCAGGGCCCTCCAGAACCAAAAAATATTTTGTGTTGCAGAACAAGGTTTCTCAGGGAAGATCAATACAACTAATAGTAAAATCGTGTCTCATTTTGTAATGATTCTGGGGAATTGTCGTCCTGTTTTTAAGCAAGGCTATAGTCCATCCTTAGAGGTTAGCATGCAGCTTGGAAAATTTCGGGCCAAACATCTCAGTTTTGGCAAAGAGATAAATAATTGAACTCATTCCCCCTGCTAATTAGTTCATTACTGTAACACGGCCATCTCTTGAAGCAGTGGGTGTAGCCCCTGAGAGAACAAACCCAGCAGGAATGGGGAAGGGAATACTGGGTGAGGAGCAGTTTTACAAGTTTTGCTCTCCCAGAAATGCCAGGAAAGGTTAAGGAGTCCTGCAGAGACCCTGGGACCTCGGGAATTCTGTGGGGTAGGGAAAGGAGCAGGGAAGCAGTGCCGGCAGCAGTGATCTGGAGCTCTCATCAGGCATGGCTGATGGACTGATGAACAGTGATGAAAACTATGAACAAGCAAGCCTTGCTTACCTGCTGAAAAGCAGTGAAATTGAGGTTTTCTGTTCCATTCCATGGCTGTAACGATTAAAAGGTTAAATTCTTCTGAAGTAGGATAGGAGGGGTAGGCGTGATATTGGGAAGGGTTTATGACTTTGCACAGTTGAGCTATTGTTTTCTCACACTTTATTCCTTAAAAAAAAAAAAAAGGGCTAGAGAAAGAAGCCTAGCTGATGCTTTAAACTTGTTATCAGTTAGGAATTAGAGAGATAATGTGGGTGAAGAGATCGTTTGGGCAGGCGGCTCAGGGGAGAGGCTCCTCAGAGCTTTGAACTGCATCAGATGCTCGAGGGCAATTAAACACACAATTGAACACACAAGACTTCCACCCTTAAAGAAAGGCACAGAAGGGAGTCTCCCTGTTTTCTGTGCTGGCAATCAGCAAGAGGAGAGAAGAATGTGTAAAGGAAGAAAGAAAAAATGGTGCCGGTCAGGCGGAGGATGTCAGATCCCAGCAAGATGCCTGCTCGAGTTGCATCTCAATAAATAATAAGTGCTTGTTATGCTAATAGTCACTATTTCCAATGACATGATTTGCATACAGATCATATGCATGTTAATTACGCGTGCACATAGCCAGTAATGCACATCTTAGGTCTTGTCTTCAGCATTTTCATGTGTAAAATGATGCAGCGTAGAAATGAATATTGCAAAGTTTTCACGTGCAAATAAATAGCTGATACAATAAAGAACCAGACAGCCCTGAGATAAACCATGAATACCAGGGGCAATTGTGGAAGAAGCCGAAGATTATTGTCACTTCTGGCTCTGACAACATCTCTCCTTGCACCTGATTGTAAAGAAAATAAAGTGAAACAAAAGGTTGCACGATAATGCCATGAGGCATGATAATAATAAACCCCTTGTTGGTTAATTACTAGATGCATGCCTGTGAACATTGCTGTGCCTTTTACTAGAGCACAGAATTTAGTAGTTTTATTCTGACTTGAGATGGGGGAGACAAACAAGTGGGATCGGGCTCTTTGGAGAGGTGGGATAATGTGGGCAGAGTTACTCCCTGGAAAAAATGCTTATATGGTTATATGGCATTCCAGACTAAATATCTCATAAGGTATATGATAGAAATATTAACCTGTTAGGAAACTGTAAGAATATCCTATAAAACATAATTACCAGGTTAATTTTTCAGATGTCAGATAACGATGTCAGGCATCAGACAGTCTGGGCGCTACAAGGCACAGGCATTTGGAATTAGTAGTTCAGTTTCAGAAGAAAACAACTGTAACATGCAGTAGCTTGCCATGTCAATATTCAGTTGTTCTTGCCATCAGTTTTCCCACGTCCTACTGCAGTCTAAACCTGTGAACCTTCTGTCAAGTAAGAGGAGGAGGTTTCATTGTTATGTTTGCAAGAAGAGTGTTTTCTCTGTATGTAAGTAATCTTTGAGCAGTGGAACTGGTGGAGTAGTTAAAAAGTCGACCTTTTGCTAAAAGCAAGCTTGCCAGCTGAAATTTTTCTGTGAAGGTGAGGGTAGCTCTCTGAAATGCAGCTAATCTGAAGGACCATTCTCAGGTGATTTTCAGCTACGATTTTATTAGGGCTTAGCTGAGGTCAGAAGTTCACCTGTCTGGGTTGTGATTACCACAGCTGTTTATGAGATAAGGAGTTTGATGGAGGACACACCTTTAATCGGCTACAATTTTGAAATATTAGTTTAAATTTAGTGCCCTATTGTTCATGCTTGGGCATTTTTGCTGCTTAATTCAGAATTTCTCTTTGTTTCTAGAGCAATGAGTCCATAAGAGTTGTCAGCATTTTAAACAATACCCAAGAGCTAGGAGAAAGTTTTGTTTAAAAGCATGCACGGGTTAGAGCTGCTGTCTTGCAGGTAAGTGGTTTGATTAAGTTGATTTAGTTTTAGGAAGATTGTAAATCTAAAAAACCCCTTGGTTTACATAACCAGGCATAGATAACAGTGACAGGGACGGGAATATCCAGAATTCTATATTGCATTAAGAGTCTATTGTGAATTTGGAAATGGCAAGTTAGTCTATTTGATGGAGAAAAACAATAAAAATGAGGGGAAAAAAATTCACGTAAGAAAAGCACATCCAAAAGAGTGCAAATACATTGCAAGATAACCTGAGGAGTGATGTCTTTTGGCTCAGATACAGTCTTTGAAACATCCTAGTGTTGTATGGGTGGAGTAGTTCCCTTTGTTTTATAAGAAAAAACACAAATGGACTCTCAGAAATAAAGCAAGAAGCTGAGAGTTTGTGGTTTTGTTCTTAGCAGATTATGCAGTTGACATGTTTATATTGTTTGAATGTTTATAGACTCAGTGATACAGAGGATTTGCAAATGCTGCAATGATGCTAGCTTGATTTAGTAGTGGTATTTTCATTGGAATAAACGACTTCACTTTTCTAGTGAGATATACAAGCTTTACAACATCCACAGCAACAATAAACAACTGTAAATTCAGAGCTAGCTCTAATTAGGGGAAGGCTGAAGCAATTAAGATGGGTAAACTCTATTGATCATCACTGAACAAGACACATACAGCAGACAGCAGTGGTTTTACAGTGGGTGCCCTGACATGGTTAATGACTGCTGTTGATTTAACAGTAATGATTTTAGTACTTTATTGGGGGAGTGTGGGTAGAAAGGTTAAATCAAGTTTTACAGGGCTTCTCAAAACCATACTACAACCACTTGGAGAGCTGCTTGTTCAGCAGCTTGTTCAGTTAGATATTAGAAGTATCTAATTCTGTAGATATCCCACTTGGCATAGCCTCCTTGGGCCTGAATGCATCCTCTGACACAGCCCTGTACCTGCTGGCCAAAACAGAACCTGCAATTCAAATTTTGTCTCTTTCTGAGCTGTTCTCTACCTCAGTGCTCCCAGATAATGATTTGTATAGCTTCTTTCATATCTGTTTCTGTTCTCTACTCCATTGCTTTTTGACACAGACATGATGTTAGAAAGCTCAGAAAATGAACTGTAAATGATATATAGACATCTGTCATGGTTTCACCCCAAAGCATTTTTTCAGAGTCCTGAGAAAAAGAATTCACGCCAGCTGCCCTATGTTTATAATTCAGTTTGGTAGGGATCAAACTGAAAATCTTAATGGTTTCAGAAACCGGTTAAGTCTTAGAACATTTTAGCAGTTCATGTTAATCTATTCAGCAGTCTAGATTGGACGAATTACATTTTTTTCCTTAGTCAGTGGCATGTGTGTTAAAATCTTGCTTGGCTGTGTTATGTTCTTTCGGAAGAGGACTGATTTTTATAGTTTGGAGAAGGAGATAAAGAAAACTGCATTTAAAACAACAGGAATGATACATCATTCTTGTGTTTCACCACATTAACTTCACTTCAGGAGCAGATTTTTTTTTTCATTTTATATCGACTGTTCTTACTAATGGGCTATTTGTCATATATTTTTACTTGGGTTTGTTTATTTGTTATATCTGGAAATATTAGCATAGAAATCACAAAGACAAAAGCAAATACATGTGTATATAGTTCATATGTTGATAATACTTCTCAAGCAGTAAAGAGTTTTAGACTTGGTAATGTGTTTAAATACAGAAACATTTTGGATCATCCAAATGAAACCCCTGGATTCAGGATTCATCTGGAATTCCTCTCAGATAAGAATATGCAAGCTAAATTGCAGATCAGCATCTCCCATTTTTATTGGATTGTCTCCAGTTCCCTGCCTTTTTTTTTTCCTTTATGGAAAGTGGCCATTTGTGTTTTTCACTCTGATGTGCTTATTCATTTGAAGTGGGAATAGTGAAAAGTATGCCTCACAGCTGTGTCAACACAAGTGCTCCGTGGAGGCTACTGGCATTTTTTAAACAATCTTTGACGTACACGTTAAAATGTTATGAAACCATTTTTAATCTTACATCACACACGCACGAGCAATCTTTTCTTCCCCATCAGGCATGCATCTCACCTTGTAGGAGGAACCTGGAGCATTCCTTAATGGTTGCTGGGTGAAAAGCAGCTCCTTGGAGGTGGATGCTAAGTCTATCTCATACTGTGCAATAATTATTATTGTTACCCTGTAATTGAGTTTTCTGGTCAAAATTACAGTCTTCTGGGGCTCAGAAGCCGCTTTCCCTAAACATCTCCTTGCCCAGTTCCTATGCATTACAATACATGCCCATGCAGCAGCACACACTGATGGTTCCTTTTTAGTTTCTTCTGTGTGATACCATCTGAGCGATTTAAACAAAACCCCAAAGTGTCCTACACTTCATGTGTTCACTTATAAAAACAAATAAATCCACACAGCACCACCATAATGTAATTGTCTGCTCTAAGGAAAGCCTGAGGCAACAGAGGGTTCTTCCCATTGAGATTTAAGGATGTGAGGAGTGTTTCAGAGCAGATATCCCTTGTCAGTGCCTCTGAAGAATAAGGGAAATTAAAAAATGAAGCTTCATTTTCCAGTTCTACTTCTCCTGTCTTCCAGGCTCCCTTTGGAACCTCACTGAAAACCCATAGGGTTGTAGCAGCTAGGGTTTATTATACCTCCTCCTAAGGGTTTATGTTGCTGCCAGTGTTCCTCTGGTTTTAGGTAGAAGTACCTTCCTAGGATTAACAATTACACGTGAGTTCATTAAATTGGGACTTGGTTGGTTTTGTTTTGGTTTGGGTTTTTTTTAATTTATTTTAATGCAAAGGTCACTTGTTTAGGTAGTTTAACAGAGTTTTAGCCCTATAGTATCGTATGTAAGGGTTGTAATGGTGCAGCAGTGCTGCTGTAGTCCTGGTTTAATTTTCTCATGCAGATAATCAGTGAAAGTACTCTGAAAAGGTGTAATTTTGTTCCATGTGTTAAAGTTCAAAGGATACAAGCGTGTTTAAAAGCATGTTTGAGTCTGTTCAGAATACATTTTGGTGTTACAAATATTGTTGGTTTTTTTTTTTTAATTTAAATAATCTTGCTGTCCTTTAAGAGGAAAGATATGAAAAGGAAGTCTTAAAAAATTGCTGTTGAGATGATTTTAAGACATTGGTTTACCCAGTGGTAATGGAGTCTCTTCCAGGGCAAGATGTGGCAGAAGCCTGATGCCACACATTATCCAGCAGGTTCCAAAGGCTGTCAAGTGGGATGTCTTTACAGCCTATGCTGCTTGTGTTACTTTTATAATCATTCCAGTTATCAAATGCAGACATTTTCTAAGGTCCTAAGTGATAGATCTCAGCCTACTGAGAAGCAAAAATAAAAAGGGTATGACATGTTGCAGTAAACCCACAATTTTCAGGCATTTTGGTGTTCTCCAAAGGAGTATTTGAAATGCAACAAGATTTGAGCTGCCTTAACCTAGAATGCAAACCTGTAATTGTGGCTTTAGGCCTTTGCAAATAAAATGGAACGAGGCATTTCTTGGATAAATGTTTTTGGTGTGCTGCAAGCAGGTTTAGTTCAGTTCTGAGCAGGGTCACAGTTGTGCTTGAGGTTAATGGGAATAGCACATGGGTGTGGGGGGAAGGAACAAGGGATTGGAGGTGCAGTGATTTTATGACACTGAGTATTAGGACACTTTGCAGCCTTTTCTGAGCAGCTGTTCTTTAGGTAAATTAATATGTGGGGTCTCTTTACTTCTCTCCTACTTTAACTACCATAAAAGAAGTTAATGTAAAGCTGTTCACAGCTTATCTCACCCCATTGCTATGTGAAACTTCTAACACAAATGCTTTTGTACGCTGCAGCCATAACTCACTAATCTTCTGAACTTCCTGACCCATAAAACTGTGATTATTGCTAAATGTAAAATTCATCTGGAAATATCCCTCTGTATTTAGCATTATGGGTATTACATTGCAAAATCCCTCCTTTGCAGTGGAAGGACTGCCAGGGAAGGGAAGGACAGTGGGGCTGTAGATGGCTGTGATCATAGTGCTGAACCTTAATCTTGTGAATTTGGCTTTATTTGGAGCTGGGGAGTTGGTGCTTCAACAGATGCAATGCCCTGAGTATTTTTTTCCCTCCTAGGTTACAATTTCAGATTTGATTTATTTTTTTTAATTAGAATATTTCTGGCTACTCTTACTTGTCATTAACAGTGGGTCAGTCACTGATTTCCTATACAGCTGCATGGGCAGATAATTGAGAAGCATCACTTGTGAGAGGTACTCGGAGGAAGACAGGAAGGGTGTTAGGGATAAAAAGAAAGCTTTACTGTTGCAGTTGTGATTCTTTTAAGTACCTGTCATATCTGAGAGTTATCTCTGCTCACTATTCAGCAATTAAAATAAGGAATGAGAAGTAGTTTGCAGGATTCTTTGATAAAGGATAGCAGTTAAAATGCACCAGGGACAAAAAAGGAGTAATACCAGTCGATGAGGATCTTTTCCTTCTTTCTTTATGGATAATACATAGCTTTCTTTTAAAAATGCCGTGTGATTCTTGTCTAATCTTCAGCAAAGATAGTGACATCAGCTGCTCTGCATTTGTACATGTGCGCTTCACAAAGGGGGTCGATTGGCTGCACTCTAAGCTGCAGATGAACCAAAAAGCACAAGTCATGTTTCTACCTTTTTTTCATCATCAGAGTTAAGAAAATATAGGTAATCATCCAGCTGAAAAAAAAAACCTAAAAATTTTTAAAATTGAGGAGGCCTTTTTAATTTTGAACCACAAACATTTGTGTTAAATGATGCTTTTCCCAAGCCACTTTCATTATTAGCATTGTTCTAAATTGCAAGTTGTCACATCCACCAGCTTCTAAATTACCCTTCCTCTGTGTTGCCATAGTTACACAGTAGCCACTAAAATACAGACTCCAGCCTAGAAAGGCATGCTCAGACTGCGACTCATTTATTTGACGGTTTTGGCAGTAGAATATCTCCACAAAGTCTTTGTTTTATAACCTTTGAATTCTTGCATTTTAACTCTTTCAGCCAACATTTCAGTGTTGTGATAAAAGGTGTGGTTTATTTAAGACAAACATACTCAAGCTAAGTTAATAAATATATAATGATATAGTTCACTTCTCACTAGTCTTTCCTACTGTTCTTTTTGGTTTATGAGCTGAATGATCTATGGTTTTCTTGAGATGAGGCTAGGGCAACAGCATCATGTCCTCTCCATTTTCTCCATTCTAAAGGCTTCCCATCTCCTTCGCAGAGCAGGATCCCTTGCTGGTGATCTCGCTGGCAACCAAAATTTATCCTGGTACTATTCAGCTGGTGTGATTTCTCATATTATGAAAAAAAAAAAATCATCCCACATGTTCAGCAGAATGCAGAGATCTCGGAAGAATCCTATCAGAAAGTATTGATATTAGACTAAAATAAGAGTTTTGAATGTTAACCACCAGATATTTTTATCAACCAAATATTTCTGAATGGCCATGTCTATCCTGTTTGAATTAAGGGGAAGTAATAAGCCCCCCTTACTCTACAGTGCTAAATAAAGAAGAGTCAGATTAATATTACATATCTTGTCTCAGTTTTGTTAGTTCTTTACTGGAGGTACCAGTGGATAAATTGCTATTTTCTTTACCATTCCTATTGGAAATGTTTTTCTATACCACCACTCCCCCCGCCCCCCCCAAAAAAAAAATTAATAATATTCCAAATATTTTTGTATTAAAACATTTTTGGTATGTTTCCTGCTACATTTGCATAAAACAATCCTTGCTTCAGCAGTCACATTGTTGAGCTCCTCTACAGAAGCAGAGTGGGAAAAGTGCTTTTAGAAGTCGTACTCTTTCAGCTGAGATCAAACAGTGCCATTTTAGTGCCTCCAAGTGCAGGGCTGCTGATAGGAGCTTTTATTTGGTGGGATATGGTACCTGATCTGGAGGCACCAGTCTGCCTGGTTGCTGCCACAGCTTGCAGCTTTCACAGATGACCTAGTCCCAGCAGAAAGTCTTGACCTCTCACTTTTTCAGCACTTCAGAGGTTAATTTTGTTGAGGGATCAGATTTCTTTCCAGGGGAAGTTTCTGATGATCACCTTCTAGCTCAGTTTTACTCTCCAGTGTGTCTCAGAGCTGCTGTTTGTGGAGGGCTCTGTTGGAAAACAACCTTGCTCCAACTTTTTTTTCCAAGTCTCTTCCTAGACCGTCAAGTTACAGGCTGGTTTATTTAAGGGGGGTATTGGATGGTAGCCTAATGA
Organism: Hylia prasina; assembly: GCA_013397195.1. Classification (NCBI taxonomy): domain Eukaryota; kingdom Metazoa; phylum Chordata; class Aves; order Passeriformes; family Sylviidae; genus Hylia; species Hylia prasina. The sequence goes on along the minus strand of VYXD01009937.1, from coordinate 192,115 downwards.
AGATATCAACCTGCAAAATAAATCTGAGCCCCTTTCCTGGAATTCTTCATGGGCAGCAACGTGGAGAAGTGCTTTGGCTGAGCAGTATTGCAGGGTAAGAGATTTTCTGCACTTTTGAGGGCATGGGAGTGTGTTGTGTTACACCTTGGAGTGAGGAGATTCAGCTTTGCAAATAGTGGCAGCAGTGGAAACACATCAGATGATGGATAAATCTGAGCAGCTGTCTCCCTGTACTGTTTCTTTTCCATTGCTGTATGCTGCATGAAATCGATACATTTTTAATCGATTGCAGATATTTGAATAGTATGGTAGTAAATTTCCTGTGTGAGAACTGAAGGCTGTTGCAGGGTTTGCTTTTTCTGGCTTAATTTTGTGATTCTGTGAGGTTTATTGATACTTAAAGGTTGCAATCTAGCCGGCTATCTTTCCACTAGTGTTGCAGGCTTTTAGTCTCAGAAAACTATGGGGCTTTGTTATATTTTAGCACAGTAAGTCTGTTTTCTGTGCAAAGGAGGAACCTCTGTGGGAATGAGCTCACCCTGCAGGGAAACAAAGGCATGTGTGAGTCTGTTTCTGGCCAGATCCCAGCCCAGAGTGCACTTGCTTTTTAGTACATAATATCCAGTTCTTTTTCTCACTCCTGTGCAAATCTATGGTGTTTTTCTGGTTTGTCTGAGTAAGGTTGTAAGACCCCTTTTTGTAGGTCCTTCCAAATAAGCCTAATTTTAAAGGCTCACATGAACCAGGAGTTATTGGTACTATCTAGAATGTAGCAGTTTTGTTAGGACAAAAAACTGCTTTCAGGGTTGGTAGTGGATGACCACTACCTTTCCACGCAGTAAAGAATAACATATTTTACTTGATTATGTGTCTGTTTGTTCTGTAAATCACTGGTGTGATAACAACTCTTGTTTTTCAGTGGTTTGGTTTCCTGGGGGATAGTGCTATGCCCTGTGATCAAATTAACGCTTTTTATTGCCAAGTTCAGTTTTTATTTTAAGGCATAATTCAGCACGATGTTATGCATTCAGAAAGACAATTTCTGTTGGTTTTCTCCTTTTTTTTCTGATGGGAGAACCGTGTGCATTATCTTCGTCTCCATGTGCTCAGCTTCAGCTGATACTGCTGTGAGACAGGAGCAGTTCTCATGTGTGAAATCAGTTTTGCTGTGCACGGGTTTTGGCCTTGATCAGTTTATGTAGAAGCTTTGCAGTGTCTTCTGAGTAGGGGAAAGCATAATAGTGCCTGGGAATTGCTCTGAGTCTTCATGCATATATGTCTTGTCTTCAGTTTGTGCCTTGCTTGGGGTTGCAGTCTGCAGACCTGAAAGATTTGCACTGCTGGAAATCTCAGTAGTGGAGTTACAGTGTTAGGATGGATTAAAAGAAGATGGGAAGCAAAGGAGCCATTTTCTGCCTGCAGCTTTTCGCTGTAGGGGTGCTCAGTGTCCATCTCTTCCTGGGTCAGCATGTCCAGTGGTTCCAGTTGGTGACTTGTTCTGGGGCAGTGGGTGGCTGAGTGACCCAGAAGGCCATGGGGCAGCGGTGTCCAGCCCCTTGAGTCTTTCAAAAGCACACTCAGCAGCAGGGAATTTAAATGCATCCTGCGTAGTTTTGTTCCCATACTGGTTTTCATTCTTTTCCTTCCATGTTTATGTTACATCAGTCCTGTAAGAATTTAACTAATCTATTCTTTTTCTCTCCTCGGTGTTTAACCCTGTTTTTATTATGTTTTGGAGCTTCTGGTGAAGCAGCTGCCAGGTACCAGTAACTGCTGGGGAGCTGCTGAGCTCTCACCAGCTCAGCCCAGTGCTGGAGGAGCTGCAGGTGGGTGTCAGAAACTCTGTCACTGTGTTCAGTGGATGCTTCCCCCTTCTTAAAATTGTGTGTTTGTATGAGGAGGTGATGTGATCCAGGGTATCTGCTTTTGAGGGAGAAGTAAGTAAATAGTAAGAGAGAAGTACTGGTAAGTAAGGCAGGGTAAGAAACCTGCACAGTCGTATCTGATTTTCACAACTCTCTATCCCCTGGGCAGCCACCTTCTGGAGTGAGGAGGTGTTTGGGCTGGGACCTTGATGAGAGGGAGTTGGAGGCCTGTGGTACTGGTGACCCACACCCAGATCTTTGCCAGGAGCCTCCTCCCCATTCCCTCATCCTCTGATGCTGGGGGGACTGCAGTGAGCTGGGGCGATCCATCACCACATCCCCGGCGGGCTGGGCTCGACCTCTGGGTTTGTTCAGTCCCTTGCTGTCGCATGGACACTTTACAGGGATTTGTCTTCTGCAAGGCACCCAAGGCTTTGCATGTAAACAAGGATTTCTGATTAGAAGACTTTTCTCAGCACTACTTACTGTCTTGGAAACAGAGGCAGAACAAACAAAGCACGTTTTTTATGTGATGACTGAGATTTAATACTGACCTTGTTGTGATATGAAGACCCTGATTTTGTTTCCAGCTTTCTCTGGAGTCGTTGTAGTGACACAGACATGACCAGGGATGAGCATGACTCCCATGACTTCCAAAGCAGGGAGGTGAGAGTGCAACTGGCCAAGGGGAGAGCTGCTCTGTTAACAGCTTTATAAACACAGTAAGTCTTCAGACAGAACAGTAGGTGAGGAAATACGATTTATAGGTTGTGAGTGCAAGAAAAAGGAGCTGGCAGCTGGTTATAGTATTGTACACTAAATTTTGCAGACTTAGCTGGGAGTTCCTGCAGCACCTGGGTCACATGCAGTGCCTCGCTTTTCTCCTCTTCCCCGAGGCTGTGGAGGTATGGGAGGAACCCTGGTTGTGAGCAATGGCCAAAAAAACAAGTTCCACCAGTCAGGCATTTTGCAACTGAATACAGTTGTGCTGGCAGCTGGCTAGGTGACCCCAGACAGCCATGGGCTGAAGGGAGCTTTGGAATTTCAGCTTCAGACCAGGATTCCTGTGAGTTTCAGTGGAAAGTCAAATCAGTTCATGAAAATTTAGGGTGTTCCAACTCCTTGAGATCAGGTGGATTTTTAGGAGGTCCTATGTGTGCGCTCAGCTGTGTTCAAGTTTGTCGATGGCTTGGTCAAACTCATGGTTAGATTTTAAGGGACAAAATAAAATCCAGTGTTATTTTTATAAGGTTATTAGCACTCATATAAGAAGATTAGATGAAAAGAGCATGTGCGGTGTTGTAGCTTCTCCAAATCTTTTCTTACCCAATTTTTTCGACACTGAATAATTTTCTTCTGTGAGATATTCCCTTTACAAATAGGTATTTTAAATGTAAATACTGAAACCTTACCTTGGATGAATTTTAAACAGAGCTGACAGAGAGCTGCAGCTCAGCTTGCTGGCAGTAACCCCAACAGTCACTAAACATGAAAATGTCTGAGTAGCTCACAGCACACTTCCAGCACTTCAACTCTGCACCAAAAAATGTCATTAAGAGGATTAGATTCTGCTCCGGAAAGAACAACTGGAAGGGTTCTGTATTCATTTTTTTCTGCTTTGCTTTTCTTGGTCTGGCTTTACTAAGTGTTTCAAGGTAACAGTCCTGTCCCTGGGCTCCTCTTTTGGTAGAAAGGAAGTGGTTTATGTTAAAATACCTACAGTGAGATGTAAGAAAAGAGTAACTGGAGATGTGGGGGAGGTGGGTGATTAATAACAGTGTAAAACACATTAATTAAATTAAACTGCTCTTGGAGTAGATTTCTATCCATTCTTTTGCAAATGGTTATATTTCAGTTTCAGAACAGTTTGAAAAGAAACTGTTGTTGTGCAAGGGTCTGTGTGTGCTTTCTGGATTTCTGGCCCAGTTCTCACTACTGTAGGAAATCCCAGAAGAAAACAGTGGAAACTGCAGTATTTACTGGCTCATGTTAGAGCACATTTAGTTTTTCTTTTTAAATCTTTGAAGAAGCTGTGGAGTTTCAATCATTTTGTACCTTGATCTTTTTTGTTGTTGTTGTTGTTGTTCACTTACCAACTCATAAATAGTTACATTTTTAAATAGAAGAGGATAATTGCCATGTTTCCACTTGAAATATTGTAGAGCCCCAAGGCCTTTCTTGGACAAATGCATTTTTCAGCAGCTCATTGTAATTTTGGTTTTGAGTGAAGATCCAATAAAATTAAAATCCACACCCATCTGTAGAGAAAGGTGCATTTTCAGCCTTCAACAATAGCTTTATTTAGAAGGATTTTAATGACTCCTTGTGAAGGGGGAAGATTTCTGCAGTGAGAAGGACTGTCCTGAGGATCACAGAATGACTTTGCGTGCTCTCCAAGTTGACAAAGGAGAGCCGGTTCTGTGGATGATGATTTTGCAAGATGGAAAAATGCTGATAGACTGTGGAAAAATACAAGTCTGAGCCTAACAGCTTTGCAAACCTGTTTGAAAAAGCAGCTTGGAGCAGTTGGTGTGGTGTTGCACGTGGGTGATGTGTAGTAGCAGCATTGCATTAGGGTGGGCAGAGTGAAGTAGAGAGGCAGAGGAAGGTGCTTTTGGGTGCTTGGTTTCGTAAAGAGCAGGAGGCAGCATCCTGGAAGTTTTTAAGTGATGGTGGAGATGGGTTTTAAGTGGGTGGTTGTATAATTTTCATATATAATAGACTTTTAAAATTTTAATTTTTTTTTTAATTTGCGATTTTCAGTAATCAAAGTAAAGTTTCAGGTGACTGATCAAATAAAGAAAGGAAAGCCCAAACATTTCAGCTTCAGGTTATGGTTGAGTAGACTTTTGCTGACATCAGAAATTATTAATTGTACCAGTTAAATTACAAAGATGCTATCTTGGCTCTGGGAGCCAAGAACACCATAATTAGGCCTGTTAGACGCTCCATTCTGCTTCCTTGCTTTTGACTTTAACCATCAAGGCATTGGATCAAGGTAAAAATGAACTAATTTAAGTGGAGGGCTTGGGGTGGTTTCAAGAACAGCGTGGAACAAATGCCTCAGTTTGGTACTGGGTTCTGTCCCCTGGAGGAGCCACAGCCTCATCCAGAGAGTGTGGGTTCAGTGCATTACTTTTTAGCTGTGTATGTTCAGTGCTCATAAAGTGGCTTGCATTGGCATGTGGTTTACAGAGTTCAGTGAATTCTACCAGCCCTCTCTAGTGCCAGTTCAAAAGGTAGCATCAGTGATTGTTTATGTAGGTTTACAAAATTATTTTCAGTTTCTTAAGGTGTTTTCATGTTTTGTTACTTGCTGTTGTTTTTTCTAGCTAGAGACTGACCACTCCCAACCTTCTACTGAAGTGATATTTGTTAAATAAAGCTGAAGCTATCTAGGTTTAGACAGATATTTGGGTTTACGCATCCTACCCTGTCAGAGCAGCTTGGGCACCAAGTGTCACCAGCAGGCCCACGAGAGCTGTGTTGCTTAGCTTGTGGCACCCAAAATCTATCCAGACATCTATCTTCAGACCTCAGAACAGCTAATCTTTTTCAATTTAGTAACAGATTAGTAAGCTTGAAAATACAGAGTCAGAGTAGTTAATAGATTCCACTGGAACATAAAGGACCTAAAGCCCAGGATGCACACAAGAGGAAGCCACAACCATCAATGTATTCAGATGCATGTTTCTACCTTTGTCCTCAGGCACATGTCCCAGTTCAGAAGAGCACTCAAATATTTTCATAATGCCTTAGATTGCCCAACTGAAGCCAACAGGACTGGCTGATGCCAGAAAAACTACTTATGATTAACATTAAACACATTCTTTAGATGCTGATGAACTGAGGCCTGTGGTAGTTTAAGAATTGTGAGTGCTTGAAAATAAAATGTTTCAGTTTCTATACGTTTAAGATGGGACTAGGAGTCACACAGAGGAAAATTATTGTGGGGGGGGGGGTTTGCCCACTGCCATATCTCCATAGGAAGGAAACTAAACTATTAAACACAGAAGGCATTGGCATAGATGATAGTATTACTGTTAGGATTATTTTATTATAGGAAAATAAGTTTGTTGCTACACAAAACTTTGGAAAACAAGAAGCATATTTTTTTATTCAGTAATTTTAACTGTTTTGTAACCTTATTTGTCGACTTACCTAGGAATTGTAATTGCTTTATGTGATAGGTTTGGAAAGAGAAATAAATATCAGTTATAGCACCTATTTTCAAAACCGAAATTTAGACATAATATGACTTTCAATATTTTGCCTTGTGATGTCTAATTGCCTACTCTAAAGAAAAAAAAGTGCTTCAGAGAAGTCTTTCAATCCTTTTCCAGATTTTCAGTTCCCCCCCTAACATTTCTTGGCATGGGCAGCGCATCTTTCATTCACTTATGCTAGAAGAGATTTTTCAAAACAGCAAATAAAACTAGCGTGTCAAATCTGCCTGTCTGGCTTTTTCAGATTCAGCAGTTCTCATATTGTGAGTGTTATTTTAACATGGATTTCTATTTTGTATTGCAGTGCACCCTTTTATCCAGGTAAAGACAAAGCTGGGGAAAAATTATCTTTTTCCTTTGAGTGGTAGCATCACCAACACTGTAGACTACAGCATTCCCTTCCAATCATGAGAGCTGGAGTGTCTGCAGGTTTATCAAACAGCATTTGGAAAATCTTCTTGAAAATTCTGTGACTGGGACACTCCTGAAAGTCACTCAGAGCTGGCAGGAGTGAATTCTTGTGAGCTGGAGAAAACCACATGAAGGGTGACCTCAAGGCTCCATCAAAGAGAGCCTGTGGCAGGGGCCAGCAGTGTGTCCTGGTGTGTCCCTGTCCCTCCCCATCCCTGCTCTCTGCCAGCAGAGCAGTGTGGCTGAGCATCCCTCCCAAACTCCCTTTCCTGCCTTGCTGGAGCTGTTGATCTGAGCTTCCCAGCTGGCTTATCCACAGGGATGTGTGAGAAGGGGCACAACTGACTGTGCTGACACATTGATCAGGACCTTCACTGAGAGCAGAGCAAGGAGCAGCTGCCAACAATAACCCTTCCTGTGACATGCAGAGGAGGATGTCCCCGTGACCACACTTCATTTGTGGTTTAGCAAATTGTGCTGCTCTTCAAGCTGTGCTCAGTTCCCTAAAAGGCTTTGCACAGATGTGGGTGAACATAGTACTCCCAAGTAAGAAAAAGCAATTAAAATTATTAAAGCCGCATTAAAAGTGGTGCAGGAAGGTGTTTTGTAGTGCTAAGTGGAAAAAAATGAAATGCTTTCCATTTCAAAGCTGACAAAGTTTGTTTAGAGAGGCTATAGTAAATCAGTGGTGAAGCTATGAATAAAGTTCAAGCAAACAGAGATAGGTTGCCTTTCTTTACACAGTTCTCTTAACACAGGTTAAGACAGTTTAGGTTTAAATGCATATATTAAGTAGTATATTAGTTTGTGAATATAGCTTTCACTGCCCAGCCAGAAACCTCATTGCAATCTCTTCGTTACAAGTTTGTAAAGCAATCAGAAATGCAACAGGGAGGAGAGTCTGGAGCTCCCAAAATCTAAAGCTGAGGTTATAAATAGCTAGAGAGCTGCCAGGTGATGAGCACTTAACCTTTCATAAATGACCTGTGAGATATATGTGTGTATATATATTTGCATTTCCAGCAATAGTTATCCAGTGTACTGAAATATCCTCACAGAGCTCCTTCCAGGACAATATTTCAGTCCCAGCTTCATTGTTCTTGGAGATGGAGCACTTGTAAGCCAGTTTATAAATCTCTTCCTTGAGCAGCTTATTTTTACAGTCATTTTACGAGTTGGAGCATCTGGCTCCATTTTTAGATCATTTTGATTATTTCTGCTCTAACACTCAAATTGCTTTAGGCTAGGTTTTTTTGGGTTTGGTTGTTTTTTTGGGTTTTTTTTTTTTTTTTTTTTGTGCTTTGTTTGTTGTAAACTTCCAGTGACACATTTCTCATTTACTGGAAAATGTTGAAGCTGTCACATGCTGGAAGAAGGTACTCCTGAATAGTTGCTCTTCTTGAAAAGGGCGGTGCAGCTCAGGAGGGTTATTTGCCATCTGAAGGACTGAACTTTTAGTTGCTATAGTTTTTGAGGCTGGTAATGCTGTTGAGCATAGATTCAGGTTGTTGCCCAGGTCTATGGAACACCCAGGTAGAAGAGGGTGCTTCAGGATGAATTTTTTTTTTTTTCCTTGCATTTAAGCTCCGTCTCTGTGTTACAGCTTGGCAAGTCAGTGCTATGCCTGCTTGGAGATCACAGAATGGTTTAGGGTGGAAGAGACCTTAAAGATCATCTTGTTCTATCCCCCTGCCATGGGCAGGGATTCCTTCCACTATCCCAGGTTGCCCAGAGCCCCATCCAGCCTGGCCTTGGACACTTCCAGGGATGGGGCAGCCACAGCTTCTCTGGGCAACCTGTGCCAGGGCCTCAGCACCCTCACAGGAAAAAAAATTCCTTGCTAATATCCCTTCATGCCACTACTTTCCCCTGTGGGACTGCCGGCACACATTTCAGCTGAGTCAGGAAGAGCTGTGTCACTGGTGCTCTTGGCTTGGTGATGGCATACACTGGCCTTTCTGGCAAGCACAAGTGGGCTAAGGGTTGTAGAAATAATACTCGTCTTCCTTGTGAATGATGTCTTGTCTTTTGACCCTTGTTTTCTCCCTCTGTTGTGCTTTTTCTCCAGTTGGGATGACAGCAGCTCTGTCAGCAGTGGGATCAGTGACACCATAGATAATCTCAGTACTGATGACATTAACACCAGCTCCTCCATCAGCTCCTATGCCAACACACCTGCCTCCTCCCGCAAGAACTTAGATGCGCAGGTAAGAGCTTTGGTTTATTGAAGTAACATTGATACTTATTCTTTTCTCTGTGCAGGAGGTGTAACTGTTTTAGGTTGGCTGAACTTGAACATACAGCCAGCCTTCAGTACAGACAGTATCAATAGTAACTACCTTGTCATCCATGGCATTTTCAGATATTTCCTTTATGGCATCTCTGCTGTGGTGATATCACAACAGTTGGATCTTGCCTTCCTAGAGGCACTGCTGCACCGAAAACAGATGTAAATGGGATTTAATAGATAAATATATTATTTATTATAATTATAAATAGGTAATAAATATATTAATATATATTTAATATAATTTAATAGGTTTTTTAGCTCTAGGGATGGTATTACATTTTTCTGTTAAATAATAGACTATGATAAAGTCAACATGAAAGTTCAAAGGTTGTTTACACTTTTATCAGAAATGTAAGCATGCTATGCAAATGAAATGCATTTTATTAAATTCCCATAGCTGTGTGTTATTGAAGGCTTTCTGTGTTTGGCAGCATTTTGTAGGAGGATGAACTTTGCCTCCATCAGCAGCATACATGAACATTTTATGCTCAGACACCACACATCCGAAGGGGGTGGAACAAGTGAAGGCATCTAACAGTTTTTCATTGGTGAAAATGAAAACTACTTAACTACTTAACACAGAGATTTGCACTAACATAAACTGCCTTTTTTTTAAAACCAATTGCATAGATTTTTGTTTGGGAAAGTGTAGGACTACAGAATCCAGCTTTGTTCTCTCCGCAGCCTGCTGGAGGGACTGGGGTGCTGTGTGCTGAAGCCACTGGGGTGTGGTGACCTGGCAGTGCTACAGGTAGAGCAGAGGGATGTCAGTACGACCTGCTCCTCTGTTTCTTCCCTCTTTTAATCCTCCCCAGTCCTTTTAATCACTCGATCCTAAATCTGGTTTTGACATCAGTTTTGATGCAGACGTGTGGTTGCTGTGAAGTGTTGCTCTGTCTCCAGAGCTGTGGTGCAAGCACAGAGTAGTCTTTGTTCCCTTGCCATGCAGTGCATATTTGAGCCTACACGAAGGGTTTCCAGGTAGCCTCTGGTTGCCTACCAGCGACTGCACAGGCACTTGGAATTGCTAATAAAAGTCACATGACACAAGCTGAGAGGAGTTAAGATCTATCAAGCAAGTTTGTCAGTACCTGGCTGAAAGTAAGGTGGGCAACTAGAAGTATTTTTTGACAATTGTTACTGTCCCAGCATTGTAATTCTGTTGGGGGGGAAAAAAAGGAAGACTTAGGGCGACGTGACTAAATGTTAACCTAAGGAAAAAAAAATAGAAACTCATATGACTTCTATCTTCTGATGGATCAGATTCTTGGAAATACCTCTGAGAGATCAAAATCTGTGTTGACAAACTCCTCTTCCTCCTCCACAACTATTACAGTATCCAAGAGGGTGCAGACAGACACCAGAAGAAAAGCAGCTGGAGCTTGTTCAGGCAGTAGAATGTAGTTATTGGCAGAGGAAGCTGGGAGCCAAGAATGTACAAGTTGTGTTTGCAATTTTTTGGTGTGATGTGTGTCTCTGACCTGCTTCTCTCCTCAGTTTTCATGAATGCCAATCTGTATTCTAGATTATCTGCAAATTATTGCCTTACTGCAAAACAGTTCATTTTCAGTGCAACAAACTACCTGAATCTTGTCAGCCAAGGGAGCGAAAAGAACTTGGAGTGCTGAAATGGGTAGCTTGCAGGGTTAATTTTTTGCTGCCAGTTGTAGACCTCAGAGCTCATGATGCAGTGAATGCTGTGGAGACACCTTTTCTGTCTTTCCTGAAGGCCTCTGTGATGGCCAGTTCCCAGGTCTGCCTTCCCCAGGGTGGTGAACTACGAAGGACTAGCACACATTTGCAGAGGGATGTGGACTTTTCTTCTCAGGGTGTCCCTTGCTTTGGTTCTCCTAAACAGCAGGCCCTTTTGAGCTGCTATGATTCTGTCACATCTCTCTGAGAGTGTGCAGAAGCTGGATTTCAGATAATTAAGGAGGGAGCTCGAAGCTAATCCATGTGCAGCTGGGAGTCTAGGCAAATAATGCAGCAACATCAAAGGGAGGGAGCCTGAACATGTCAGTGTCTGCTGATAAAATCAGTAACTCAGGCAGAATCATCTCTGCAAAGAAAGGCACAGTTGCATTAGGAAAAAAATCTCTGTTGAGAAGCTGATTTTTGTAGTTGATGAGTACCCCATACTCCAGAAGGTGAAGTTTCTCCTTCTTGGAGAAACAGGACTTAAATATGATATTAAGTCTGTCTTCAGAGACATTTATAGCTGTAGCCCCTTTTTATAACAATGCAGTGAGGATGTTTGGAAGTTGTTTACGAGCTTGAGATGGGAATCAGAATTTGCCTTACCACGTTCCCATGTCCTGCTGTGATTATGCCAAGTACCAAACCACTTAATGTAGTTATTTGACTTTTGGCACCCTAGTATTTTTCCTTTGTATTGTACAGTATTAGCTAAGTTACCTTTATCACAGTCCTACATACAGTGTGCCTTTAAAGTCACATCATGTGCCTACTTTAAGGAGAAATTAAGACCTGGTGGGTATTGGAAAATAACTTAATTAACTGAAATAAGATGGGAGAAAGAGACCAAATAATAAATTCAGTCATAATGGTATCAGAAGATAGAAAGGTTCCTTTAAATAGAAAACTGCACCATCCCTAAGCAGTTCTGTAAGACGACATCTCAGCAAAGATGGGTTTGGTCTGTTCACAACTTCAGATTTACATAACTCTATGAGTGAGTGGAGAATTCCTGGTGGTTTGCTCCCAGCTCAGGCTTTGCTCTCAGCTCGTGCTCACTGTGCCTTGTGACCTCCAGCTAAGAGTATTTCCACTTTCACATTTCCAGGTGGGTGGAGTTTCAGCTCAGTCCCCAAGCCAGGTTTCACTGTGTTTTGATTTTGATTCCTTAGTCATGTTTTTGTGCTGTTCTCAGTGTTTACCATTAAACAGAAACACCTCTGGCCAGAGGGCTTCAAAAGTGGAGGTGCAGCATTTCAAAGGCTGCAGTAAAACTTTGGCCATGGGTGTCGCAGTGGAATGAAATGAAGGAGAGCAAAGATAGAGGACTTCCTGCAGTGCTGTTATCTCTGTGGAGACTGTACTAGTCTTACAGATTAGGGGAGAGGAAATAGAAGCTACAGGAATATTTCCTAGTCAACCAAAACTAGAATAAGGCCTTTTCTAGCAAGTAGGTGTATTTCTTGTTCTTGAACACAACCGGTGCATACATGCAATTCCAGACAAGGAGCTTGGCACAAGATACTGAAGTGATCATGTGAGGAATGGTGGCTTTGAGGTGGCTTTGTTGGTTGATTATTTGGTACTTTTTACCTGTGCTGTCTTACAAGATGTGTGAAAGTAGGAGATGTGTGCATGAAACAGTGATTTTGGAGAGGCACAGGACATAGGAACAGTCACACTGTGAATTTATTACACACCTGCTGGTGATCAGAAATAGAGAGGTGACCCACCAGCCCCAAACCTGTCAGGCACAGGAAGAGAAGGGAGTTAGAAAGCAGAGGTCCACTCAAGCCTACACTGGTTTGCTCTCTTTGAATGGAGAGGCAGGGAAACAACATCTGCATATCACGAGGGAAGTACAAGAATATATTATCTAAATCCATAATTCAAAATGCATGTTAGTCTAATGACTCAATATGTAGGTGAATAACCCAAGCCCTGTTTCCTGACTGAAGAAAGACCACTGTGATATGTGGTGTCAGCTTTCACACACTGATTGCTTAACTAGTTTTTCAGGCTTTAAAAAAAAAGTAATTACAGTAAAAAGTAGAGGAAATTCAACCACAGTTCCCCTAAATTCTTTAATATTAATGGTGTGATGTGGTAGGAAAAGTAACAAAGTTAAAGCATTCCTTAGGAACTTAAAAATGAAAGCTGAAAAGCATGGTAAATAATCTTACAGCTTCTCCTGTGCTGTGTTTTCTGATTATCCAAAGGGAATAAAGTCCGTGAGCTTTATAATGCTTTGGGATATTTAAAATAATTTCCTTTTAAATAAATTATGCCTTTTACCTACCGCAGGGTTCTGAGCACATTCATCTTGTGCTGAGGCTGCAGGGCAGAGGTGGCACTCAACACCTCACCAAAACCCATCAGCCTGTGCTTGGGAAGTGCACAGTCAAGTGTTGAATTGTCAGTCTCTTTCATGGTGCTGTGGTGGTTGGAGAACACTTCAGCTATGATTTTTTTTTTTTATCCTGATCAGAGTCAAATGCGTGGACATTGGTCATTTGGGCCTGATCACAAAGTGGTTGGTTGTGGTGTTACCTCGTTCGCCAGATTTAATCAACAGCATTTGACAGGAGTACAATTCTGAAAGAGTAATCATCAGCAGCGGAAAATATTGATGTGTGGGGAATATATAAAATATTCACATATATATAGGGTAATAGATTTAATTTAAGCGTTTCTGAGATTTTGGCAAAGGCTTGCTAATGAGAAATTTTTCTCTTTGACACTGAGCTTAGCAAAATTCTTCCTAAGAGACTGGTAGCAAAATCAGTCTGTGCAAAGAGTATGGGAAAAGCAGTCTGCAGGAGAAGCTAAGGGTAATTTATATATTGAAGTCAGTCTTGAGTATTGTTAGAAAGTTTTTCTTCAGTTCTTGGGTGTCCTTGTGCTATGTTAGGTTGGAATTAACAGCATTCCACATATTCAGATCTGTTCTAAAAGCTGACTCCTCATGCTCTGGAGATCAGATTGCCAGCCAAGACATAACAGAGCAGCAGGAACAAAGGAAGTCTGGCTGCGCAGGTTTGAAATGCTTTTTTGGTGTTGCAGTAAAAGGGTTTGTCAGAAATTTGAGATGGAGGATTATAAATGTCATGGGGCTGAATATGTCCTTTATAAATCAAGTAGGGTTTTTTCCCCTTTATTTATTTTGACGAGCATGGCTGTTGTGTTTTTTGTATTTTTCTTACAAAGCATATTTAAAAAATATGTCATTGCTTGGGTTAATTTCTTGCTGTGATTATTTCTTCATCAAAGGCATGTCACGTTTGTTGGTACTCAGGGATGACTGCTGAGCTGATTAATCAGGTTGATGGTTCTTGCTTACAAAGCTTAAGAAAGCTTTCTTAAAAGAAAGACTTGCTATGAAAGTTGTCTTGAAATGCCTTATCTGTCCTAGACTGATGCAGAAAAGCATTCCCAGGTGGAGCGGAATTCCTTGTGGTCCAGTGATGAAGTCAAGAAATCTGACGGGGGATCTGACAGCGGCATAAAGATGGAGCCGGGATCCAAGTGGAGGCGGAACCCCTCGGATGTGTCAGACGAGTCTGACAAAAGCACTTCTGGTAGGAAGAACACTGTCATTTCCCAGACGGGCTCCTGGCGACGGGGCATGTCAGCTCAGGTTGGCATTACCACACCAAGGCCTAAACCTTCAACTGCCCCCGGCACATTAAAGACACCTGGAACAGGTGAGAAAAGACGTAAGGTGTAAACAAGCCAAAAAGTGTGTTCAGTGTGAAAACAGTTTAAATACTTTGCAGAGGCAGAACCTGAGCTTCAGGTAATCCTGTCTGTATTTTTAGGCATTGCTTTAACCTAAGCACCATCATGTTTGTCCACATTTCTATTTCTGTCTGAAAATGTATATTTCAGATTAGTACACCCTGCCAGTTGTTTTCGTGAAAACTCTGGTCTTAAGCCAAGCTATTTATTTGGCACAGTATTGCTGTGTGAAGAATAAATAATGTAATTCCAGTTTTTGAAGTCACTGTTAACCAAGAACATACAATATATACCGTTGAGGAGATTCTTTTTCCCTCTTACTAAATAAGCATGTTTGTTTATACTAAACATGATTTCTGGCTTTTCTTTTAAGTGTATTAATCATTTTGGCACTTGCAGATGCGTGAATGAAAATAGATTGAATTTGCATAATCAAACAATATAATTTAATACCTCTCTTTTTATTAGGCCTTGTACACAATTGTATATGAAAAAGTTAAAGTTAGATAGTGCCTTGAACAATACAAATTCTTTAACAATGCCTTTTAGGGAGATTATACTATCAGCTTAACACTACTAGTGCGTAATGATAGAAATGATCAATCTCTGGTAACTACAGAGGGAAACTTTTTTTTCTTATCTGTCACTATTATGTAAGGCTGTTCTGCTTTTCATATTCTCGAGGGCAAAGGCACCACATATTTTCTTTGGCAAGTCTGCATGTGTAACTCGCTAGAGTGGCATGTAAATTCAGTGCAGACTAGATCATAACTTTGAACCACACTCCAGTGGCTAACACGCTTTTGCTTTTCATGCTGCTTTGAGTTTCATCATTTGCTCGATGTTTTCAAGTCATTAAATATTAGAATTCTTTTTCTATTTTTGTAGGGAAAACTGATGACGCCAAGGTATCAGAAAAGGGTAGACTATCTCCTAAAGCTGGACATGTTAAACGTTCCCCATCAGATGCAGGACGCAGCAGTGGTGATGAATCCAAAAAGCTTCCCACAAGTAACTCTAGGACACCTGCTGCTAATGCTAATACGTTTGGATTTAAGAAACAGAGCGGGTCAGCCGTAGGCATGACCATAATCACTGCCAGTGGGGCAACTCTCACCAGTAGATCGGCTACCTTGGGAAAGATCCCCAAGTCATCTGGACTCATGGGTAGGACCACTGGTCGGAAGACTAGTGTTGATGGCTCCCAGAACCAGGATGATGGCTACTTAGCACTTAGTGCACGAACTAATCTCCAGTACCGTAGCTTACCCCGGCCCAGTAAATCCAGTAGCAGAAGTGGAGCTGGGAATAGATCTAGCACGAGTAGCATAGACTCCAACATAAGCAGCAAGTCAGCCGGGTTGCCTGTCCCTAAAATCAGAGAGCCTACCAAGGTAATCCTTGGAAGCGCTCTGCCAGGATTAGTTAATCAGACTGATAAAGAGAAAGGGATTTCGTCTGACAACGAAAGCGTGGCTTCATGTAATTCTGTTAAAGTGAACCCTGCATCACAGCCTGCTGCTAGCGGAGCTCAGAGTACCCACCAGCAAGGAGTCAAGTACCCCGATGTGGCCTCTCCCACTTTGCGCAGGTAGGCAACAAATTGCTCGGTTATGCAGTGGTGTTAGTGGGAGCTGAATGAGCAGCACTCTGCTAGCCAGGCCTGGCTGGCTTTGGTGCAGCACTTACTATTTAGTGTCCTACTTCAAGGTCTTTGTATTTACATTTAATTTCACCTAAATGGGTTGGCCAGCGTTGCGGATACTTAGGACATCATCACGCGACAGCAGCAGAGGTCTAACATATAGGGGGAAAAAACCAAACCTGTCTGGCAGAAAGTTTGGCAATTAGGAGTCTCCTTGTTGCAAAAATCATTCCTGAAGGCTTTTATCCTTGCAGATATCGCAGGAATAAGAATTTTCTTACCTGAAGGTTACTGAGGAGTGCTTGCACAAATGTGTATGTAACAAACCTGGAAATATTCCAGTCGTGGATCAAACTGTAAACCAGCAACTGGAAGGTTATGTCAGATTTTCTGATAACAGTGACATTGACCTGCCATACTTAGATTCACCCAAAGCAAACTGTTATAAATTGTGTGGATTAGCCCAGTATGTTGCAAGACTCAACATTTTAGCCTGTGTAGAAGAGCCCTAAATAAAGTTACTGTCTAAGCTGGATTAAATTTTCTTACTTTAATACAGTTTTTTGGACAAAAATCCTATCTGCCTTCTATTTCTCCAGGACTACCCCATACACTAACATTAACAAATAGCTGGTGAGGAGCTGATTTGTTGATGCAGTGTATATCAAAGCCTTGATATTGGTGAAAAGTTCTGTTAATATTATTTTTCAACTGAATTTGAGTAGCTTGTCTGTTTCAAGTTGCAGTGTTTTGCATTTCATTTTGTCGTGACGCCCATAATACCCATACAGTTATGCTCCATCATCCTGCTTCCAGTGATGTGAGAAAGCCACATTCCATCTGAAGCACCAGTGCAAGCATAATGGCTGTGATGGCAGCTTTGGCTGATGCTGTAAACTGTTTTTAGATGGGTGGTTTTATTTGAAGAGTCTGTGTGAGGATAATTGAAGATACTTTATTTTTGTACCTCGTTAACAATAGATAAGCCGTGTACTTTGGAACATGTAATTTTCATCAATGGCTGCTTAAAAACTCCAGTAGGCCTTTCACTTCTGTAGGATACACAATGAGAAATGCAGATTTTCAGTGTTTTCAGTGATTTCATTGTACCTCAGGCACATTGGTAGGAATGTGATTGGGAATTTTACTAAAAAGCTACTTTGCTGGCTGTGTAATTGAAATGCTACATTAGAAATATGTGAAACTTCAAAGAGCACACACTGAGGCTCAATTTAACTATCCCCTCATTTGATTTACAGTTGCACACTTGAATTTTCACCAGCCTGTCAAAGTTGTCATGTGTTGAAATGCATCAGAGTTGAATTGGGCCTCATCTGCTTATTCCTGATTTCTAGGATGACAGTAAAGAAGATTTTGACCTTAATTTTCATAGTCAGTTGAGTTGCAGACGTTGTTTTTTGCATACTCCCTCTTGGCCCTGTAATTTTTTTGGTGTTACACAGGGATATAGAATCCATACCTTTGTAATGATACAGACTTACCTCTAAGTTTGGGAATATATGTAACTTCCATGTTCCCATAAACAGGGAATAGCTTAAGAACAGCTTGTGAGACTGTTGTGTGGGTGTTTGGGGTTTTTTAAGCTCTGGGATCCTTTCTTTGAGAGTGGTTTCCCCAGTGCAGCTGAAGAGGTTGTATGCTCTCGCACAGGGATACCTTAGGGAATACCCTAAGCTGGTATAGCTGCTGAAGGGCATGGAATCATGGACTGGTTTGGGTTGGAAGGGACCTTGAAGATGATCTCATTCTGACTCCCCGGCTGTGGGCAGACACCTTCCACTGTCCCAGCTTGGTCAAAGCCCCACCCAGCCTTGGCCTTGAACACTTCCAGCTGGGGCAGCCCCAGCTTCTCTGGAAAACATTGTGCCAGATCCTCACCACCCTCACAGCGAAGAATTTCTTCCTTATGTCAGACCTAAACCTGCCCTCTCAGTTGAAGTGTTGGAAGTGTTGTCCGAGTGGCTTGTGGCAAGTAGGCAGCAGCAGCTGCCCAGCTCAGGTGTGTTCCAGGCACTGGAGCTGCAGGAAGCACTTGTGCAGTGTGGACACTGCTACTGGGCTTGCTCCAGGTGTGCTGCACATGCCCAGCTCTAACGCAGCCTGTGTTTTTGGGAACTGATGGACAGAGTGAGTTAATGTCCGTGCATCCAACAGCCTGGGCATACTCCAAAGCAGAGAAAGTTCTGCCTGGCGCACGCCCACCGCTAAGTCTGTAGGAACGCTTGTATGGAAGTGCTGTAGTCCTCTGTTCTCAGAGGATTCACTCCACAGTCAATGATAAAAAAGCAAATCTGTACAGGCACGTGTGAGGGAAACTGAGATTCCAAAGGTAGTTACGAGAGCCAAGTGGCAGAAACAAAAGCAGTGTTTTGGGGTCCATGTTTGGAGATGGAGTGGAAGGTACACTTCCTTCCTAACTTTGAAGATTGGTTTTCGAATGATTGATGGTTTAGTCCAAAGCATGTCTACTACTAAGGCACTTGGGCGCTTCAGAGAAGTTTCCCACTTACTGGTTTATGAGGCAGCTGGGGTCTTTGCTTCCTTGGCAGTGCAGCTGCATCACAGGCAGCAGTGCAGCTGCATCACAGGCAGCAGTGATGCTGTGGTCAGCCTCCTCCATTCCCTCCCTCCCCGAGCTCTGGAACTCACTTAGCTTTTTACTAGCCAGTTCCAGGTGCCAAAAAGCAAGTAACATCACATTCTCCACTAAAAAATACCGTTCCCAGCCAGCTTGGGAATGAAACAAGCCTACATTTGGTATGAGTGCATTGTTGCATCCCAGCAAAAGCTGCTTCTGTGCAGAGCATTTGGTGATTTGCACAGAATTTACCTGGTCAGTAAGCTTTCAGTCTCTAGTGTTCCATACATCAGATTGTTTATCTGGTGTCCTTTTTTCCGTAAGGAACAGAAGATGATATGATTGTGTCTTAGTTCTGTGAAGCTGCATTTTAGCTTTGTGAAAGTATTGGTTGATGATTCAAGGATGACACACCTGAGATAGATTTGGAGCTGTTGTAACTGCCTCTGGGCTTTATTGCAAGGAACAGTGAACACAGGGAGATCATAAATATATAGTTGCATATGTACCATCTAGGATCATGTACTCAATACTGGTTTTCTGAAGCTAAGATGATATATATGGTCTAGATAGAAGATACCCTTGTGTTTACTATTCCATTTCATGTATTTTTTGTGCTGTCTTCTTTTTTACAGACTTTTTGGTGGCAAGCCTAGTAAACAAGTTCCCATCACAACAGCTGAGAATATGAAAAACTCAGTAATAATCTCCAACCCTCACGCTACCATGAACCAGCAGGGTAACCTTGACTCCCCATCTGGCAGTGGTGTGCTGAGCAGCGGGGGCAGCAGTCCCCTGTATGGTAAAAACACAGATCTCAACCAGTCTCCACTGGCTTCCAGCCCCAGTTCTGCACACTCAGCTCCTTCCAACAGTCTGACATGGGGTACCAACGCCAGTAGCTCTTCTGCAGTTAGCAAGGATGGCATTGGATACCATTCTGTCAGCAGCCTTCACACCAGCTGCGAGTCCATAGACATCTCCCTGAGCAGTGGAGGTGGGCTGAGCCATAACTCCTCCAGTGGCTTGATTCCAGCCTCCAAGGATGATTCTCTGACTCCTTTCGTCCGAACCAACAGCGTTAAGACTACGTTGTCTGAAAGGTTAGTGGGTTTTTCTCTTGTCTCCATGTTTGTATCTCAAGTGGGAATGAAGCCCTGGCAACAGCAGCCAGATACAGATCAGTGCAGGTAACTGCATTATAATGCAGGTAATTAGCACTAGAACATACAGATAAGTTATTCCAGGAAAGGAGCCCAGTTAAGAGCTGGAGGATGACTTCAAATGAGGTTTTTAATTTGCTGTCACAGCCAATGTGACAACTTTTTTTTGCTACCAGATGGTACCTAATACTTGAATTTCACATCTCAGGTTGTCCTTTCAAAGATCTGCTGTTAATTGAGCTGATATTTTAAAAAAGCCTCCAATTTAGATTTGGGAAGTCAACCATTTCCTGCTAAACTTTTTGATTGTAGAATTTGATGACTTTCAAACTGGAGGTGATGCTGAAAAGACAAGTCCTCATCTCCGTAGTCACTTGATCCCTTCTGATCTTCTCCCTGCTGCCTTTTCCCATCTCCAATTGCTCCCGACAGCATTTCAGTACAAGCATTCATGTGAATGCCTGGTGAATCCTACTGGAAGCTGGATCCAAGTGAAAAAACAATCAGCTGAACTGTATTTCAGACTGCTCAGTTCCCCAGCTCTGTACATGATGAGATTCACTGGTACTTGTGTGGACACAGGGTAGGACCTGGGAGGAGGCTGAGCAGGGAGGAGGGAACAGGGCTTTTCCAGCATTACAGCTGGATTGGTGGCACACTGAGGTGCCACTGGGGTGAACTTGGCAATGGTCTCAGGGACCCCTTGTAGATGGCAGTAGAAGCCTTCCAAGCACTGGAGGTCAGCTCTGTCCCAATGTGTAGTGGTGAGTTCAGGTAGCAAGGTTTTTGTAGCTGTATCTCAATGGAGAAAATTGCACCCAAATGTAGTGTTCTGACATTTTGGGGTTTTGTTTGTTTTATTATAACTCCTTTTTGTTCTCTCATCTTTTCATTCTAATACTCCTTCTCTTGTTTTCTGTCTTGTTGGACTGCTCTTTTTAGCCCTCTTTCTTCCCCTGCTGCTAGCCCCAAATTCTGCCGAAATACTTTGCCCAGGAGACAGGACAGGTAATGCTGTCTCAGGACAGAGTATGCTCAAGGCTGTAGGTTTTGTTGCCCATCTTAGTGAAGCAAATTGTTCTGTGCCAGACTGTGCTCAGTTGAGTGCTCTCTGTGTTCATCATCCAGGTGTGAACTGACGCAAAGACATGCCAGTGAGAGTCCCTGCAAACACCCAGCTACCCACCCAGATCAATCTGGAGAGGGGCATACAGCATAGTTGGCATGGTTTTGGTGTTGCTCTTGTTTCTGGGAATGTGCTTTGGTTTGGGAGGGGTATTTTTAACCCACCCTTCATATCTTTGCCAAAAGCAATTTGAAACTCATGCCTTTTTTTTTTTTTTTTTTTCCTACAAATCTAAACTCTCACTAGCATTTCAGCATTCCTCTGGCATGCTGCTTTTCCCACTGCCTTTCTGGCCTGTTCTTTTTGTTGTGAAGTCCCTGTGTCATTCAGTGTCGTCAGTCTCTTACTGCAGCTTGGCTCATGAGTGTTTTCCAAGTACTTAGGTACATTCATGCTTGTACAAATAAATGCTAAAGTTAAGAAAAGATGACACAAATCTAAACATTCCGGCTCACTTTTGCTCACTGATGAAATTTCAGTCATTCCCATAGTGTAACTTGGCTATAAGGGTTGTCATTTAATCAATTTACTTAAGCATGGGGATATTTTTTAAAAAACAAATTAACAGGCTCTGCTCATCAGTTGTAAAAAGTTGAGTTTTGGGTTACTGATCAGTCCATTTTACTTTGCTAATGGAACTTAGGCTAAGATTTGGGAATTTAAACCATCTGGACTCAATACCGCTGTACAGTAATTAGTTATGTTCCCTAAATGGTGTCTGCTGAAAGAAATGATGGGAAGCTGGTTTGGACTTGAAGATTCCCATCAGGTTTTACCAATAGCCTCCTGAAAAACATATTTTTAAACACCCATTTGATGTTTAAAGAGCCATTTTTGTTCATTTTGGGTAGGAGAGACAGTGAAATGAGGTTGTGAACAGATGTGGTTCATTGGCATGATACCAGCTGCATGTTTGTGCAAACCCCACCTGGGTGAGGAGGTCTGTGCATGTTTTTGTAGGGAGGCCCCAGCACCTTTTTCTGTGAAAAGGTGATGCAGATGTTTGTTCCTCCTTGGTTCTGATCTTATTCCTTCCCTTTTGTTCTTCTCTGAAGTTCTTTTCTTTTAACTTTTCTGCAGCGACCCACACCTTGATAGGAACACTTTGCCTAAGAAGGGACTCAGGTATTGGTGTTTCCACACGGTTTTAACATCTTTTGTGGTGCCTTTGGAGCTTGCTTTGTGTTTCTGTTGTGGCTGGTGGTGATGGTCACAGTTTGCAAGAGGTGGCAACAATACTCCTTTCTTTTTTCCTTCTTGCTTTCATGCTTGCTTGCTTGCTTGCTTTCTTTCTTGCCTTCTTTCAGTCCTCAAAGAAGGCCATTGACAACTGTGTTTTTCTCATCCAGTGACCTCTCTGCTTGAGGAAGAAATGTAGATTTTGCTGACTTAATTGCTGAAAAACATCTTGGACCTTCCTTGGGCTTGATTTAAAAGCAATAGAGTTGCTCCTTCTGTGGCTGTTTCTTGGAATGACCTGAGATCATTTTAACCCTGGGAACCTTGGTGTTGATATATAAATAGAAAATATTTACAAGATCATGCCAAACCTTTCAGGATGAAATTGGACATACTAATTAAAAAAAAAAAAAAAATCAGAATACCTAAATCTATAGGGCTCTACTCCCATAGAAAATAACAAAACAACAACAACAAAAAAAATCAAATAAATTTGCAGCCATTGTGTTCTCACATATTTTGTACATCTGTTCAGTAGTGATTTTTATAACATCTTTTTCTTCCATTGATACAAGCAATTCTAGCCAGAATTACTATTAGCTATGTTAATTAGATGCTTTACATGTTAGAGAATTTACAGAAGGTATCTTTGACAATTTAGGAAAAGGCAGCTTCTGAATTGCTTAATGCAGCTTCTGAGATCACTGCCTTGGAACTGCAGCTGTGATTTTTGTCTGTGCTATAGATCTTGTTCTTCACAGCAGTCTTGTCCCATGAAGCTGAGTACTGAAAGCCTTTCTTAAAATGGCAATTTGTTTTAATGTTTCTATGGTCCTCAAGTATGTCTCTAATAAATGCTCTCTTCTAAAACTGAAACAGCTGAGTGCTGAGGAGGTAGGTATTAATGCTGAAATTAAAATACATCTGTAGTGTGTTAAGGTAACATGACTGTTTAAAGCCCCTTTCTAAATAAACTAATTTATATGCAAAGTTTAAGAGATGCAGATTGTCAGAGACTGCTTCTGAAGCGTTGAGGCATAAGCAGAAGAATTAATGTATTATTTTGAAAGTAGTTTGACTTTTTAACTTATTGCAGTGTTCCCATTGATTTAAAATAGTCTTAGTAAATGACATCTTACTGTAGGGTATTTACTTCAAGGGAATCAAATTAATTAAATAGATAGTGTTAGCAAATAATAGGCTCTAAGTTTTTGGAAGGAGAGCTAGTAATTCATAAGTATTTGTCCAAAGGTGACATAGCCCAAGACAGACACTGAATTCCATCAGCAGACAGGTGTTTCCATGATGCTCTGGCTGTTGATACCTGTACCTACCCTATCACGTAGCTCACATAACACCTGTCCTGACATACCTATTTTTCACACATACACACAATAAATCAAACTTAAGCTGAAGCCAGTGGGTGTTTTGCCACTGATGTTGGCATAGACCATGTTTCTGCTATTTTCATTGCCTTCAGAAAAGGCTAAACATGGTTTCCTTTATGTTTTAATGGTGTTAGTTTTGAACTAAATGGGATACGCCTCCACAGGCCTTATATGAATGTCTCTGGAATATGAAATACTGGGTCACAGCCTGTTGAAAAAAGTCCTGATAGTGGCTTTGTTGACTTGAATTTGGTTATAATGTCACAAAAAGGTCAGCTAATATTATCAATATACCAAACTATTTGAATAGTGTTAGAATTTTGGCATAACTTTGGGAAAGATTTTCCAACTTACTGTTTTATTTTTAAATCATATGATGTAGCACACACTACATTTTATCCTACAGTTCTACACTGCACAAGTTTTACCTGGAACTTTTGGTTTACTCTGGTTTAATTATACCTGAAGCCATAGGAAAGAAGTTTGTAGTTTGTTTTTTTTCCCCCCAAACAGAGGTGAAATGAATTAGGAACATGATGGAAGAGCTTGGAGCAGCTCCTTCATTCTGAATTCTATTTGGTTTATATTATTTAATCCTTTAATGTCATATGAGGATTCTTCCCTTTTTTCTTTCTCTCTCTCTCCCACCCCAAGCCTTGTGACATTTCATGGTTGTTGGTTTGGGGTTTTTTTAACAAAATAGTGCAATAAATATCGAAGTTCATAGTGAAAATTGGTTTTGCAGGTATACTCCATCCTCGCAGCTCCGCAGTCAAGAGGATGCAAAGGAATGGCTCCGGTCCCATTCAGCAGGAGGACTGCAGGATACTGCTGCCAATTCTCCATTTTCATCTGGATCCAGCATAACATCACCCTCTGGAACTAGATTTAACTTCTCGCAGCTTGGTGAATAATTATCTGTTTGAATAATCACGGCAATGCATTGTATGTCCTGAGAACAGCATATGTTAGGCAAGATCATTGTCTTTCAGCAGCTCCCAGGCCCACACTGAACCTGAGGAAGCACTTTCATTGAAATGAGAGTGACTAATTAGCATCATTATCTCCTATGCGCAAAGGTGCCATAATTGCAGTAACTTTGAAGCTGCTTCTCTGGGAGTAATCAGATTCCTTAATATAAATTGTGAGCTTTATAAAATGTTCAGTAGATCTGTTGGGTAATATCACACATTGGGGTGCTTAGAGGATGTAAGATGTTGCGTGTTGTACAGTAATAATTCTCTAAAATCCCAGCGTTTTACTTACTGTATGTGCCAGTCTCATCAGTTTGGCGTTTTATCTTTGTCTTTTTCAAGTGTCTTGTAGGAAAATTGCAGAAAGCTCAATCAAGCAATATAAAAAAGGTCAGGGGAATTTCAAGACAGAAAAACTGCCTTTCACTTAACTTCATTGATAAACAAATTTTAAATGAAGGAAACAATACCAGCTGATTGGCAGGATCCATGAAGCATTGCAGGTTTTAGTTGACCATATCAGCAGTTGAAACTACCTGATTTAAAGTGCACTGGTGCTCATCTCTGGTGGGCTGGTTAAGTATGACTTAGTTGCTTTGCAGTTTCTTCAGGTTTGTAAATTTTGTCTTTTAAGTGACATTTGGAAAGAAAATGCCTGTTTGTTTTTGACTTTCAGAAGCCCATCCCTAATAGTTAATACTATTATTTAATATTAATATAAATATATTGTTTATGATAACTTCTATATAATAACTAGTTTATATATAATAATTATGTGCAAAATACTTAAGCTTGTACATGCGAACTTCTTGTGTGAATTTGGAGCAGATTGCACAGTCGCGTATTTCTAGTGTAGTTGTGAGTTTCAGTAGTGACATTCTAGAGCCTTTCTTTGAGCGTTCTGGAAAGAAACACATTCAGTAAGTGACTTTAAATAAACTGACACTTAGCAAAATTTCAGCTGAATGTACACACAGCGTGGCTACATTTCCACCAGCTAGCAAACTGTCAGGAAAGTTAATGAAATTGAAAAAATATAACCAAAAAGTGTTGTCACAGGCCCAGAAACTTAACTCTTTATGTAGCGTGTTGGAGATTACTTGTATTAGCTTCAAAAGCTATTTGGCCACAAACAGCAATGAAAAAAAAAAAAAAGAAAATATGTTTTTCTATGTTCCTAAGAAAAGAACTTAGAGGTATTGGAGTTAAGAGGAGTTATTGGATTTAATTCAAGAGCAAATGATGATATGAAAATTGAGCACCTGTAAATTGAATTATCCTGTCTTCTACAGTTGTCTGTATCAGTTGATGGTCTGTATAGAAACAGGCAATGACAGCACACCTAGAGGAACCTGCCCAGATGAACAATGATTTTGTTCTCTTTTTTTACCCACAAATCAACTCATTCTTAGTAAATAGCAGGCATACTTTTAGCACAAAAGTTCTTTTGAGAAATGTGAGATTGGTGTACTTTTGTACTCTAAACACTGGCTGGAGAATATTGGCTTTTAAGGCAAAACTAATACTTCACAGTTCTCAGGACATCATAGTGGAAAGAAAGTTCTAAAATATACAGCTGTTAGGAAACTAAAGTTCTTTACATTTGTGAAATACATGGAAATATAAATACATAGAAAAGTGTCATTTTTTTAGAACTTGAAGGCTTTGAAGAAGGTAAGTCCTGCTCCGTATAGACTAAATACTACAATTTTGGAGGAAGAGCAGTTCCAGATTAAACAAGGGGTTAATTAGTTCACCCCTGGGAGGTGTTAGTGAGGCGACTGAGCTTGTTTGTGGAAACTCAGAAAATGTAAATGTAAAGAGGCAAATATTTTACATGTAAGCATGTAAAAAACACGTAGACATTTTAAACACACAGTTTAAAATTACCTTATTTTACTTGAGTTTTCACATTCGCTAGCCTAGTTTGCATCCCTCTTACCTGAAAAAACAATGAAGCCTGGGGAAGATGATATCAAAAACTTGTGCCCCTAAAGCAGGGGGGGAGGAAAGAAGGTTTGCTGGTAGTCATGCCAAGAAAAAACAAACCGAGCGTGCAAATCTGCAGCGTTTGTTCCACGGCCTCAGGTCAAATGTAGTGCTTGCTTGAGGGTCAGCACCTGCTAGGACAGAAAACCTGCAATCCTCAGCTCCCAGGGTTCCAACAGTGTGTGTGTGTTGCTGGCTTTGCAGCGAGCCCCACGAGCGCGGCGCAGATGAGCCTGTCCAACCCCAGCATGCTGCGCACACACAGCCTGTCCAACGCCGACGCGCCCTATGACCCCTACGGCGACACGCGCCTCCGCAACAGCTCCATGTCCCTGGACGAGAAGAGCCGCACCATGAGCCGCTCCGGCTCCTTCCGCGACGGCTTCGAGGAGGGTCAGTAGAGCCCCTGTGGGGCTGGGAGGGCTCGGAGGGCGGGAGCTCAGTGCTCCCATTCGAGCACGGCTTTCTCGGTGGGGAAAACCATAGTCCTAGTCGCGGTTGTTCTGATCATAGTGTTGGAAGAGACCCATGAGCATCATCAAATCCCGCTCCTAGCCCTGCCCAGCACACCCCAACAATCACCCCATGTGTCTTGAGAGCACTGTCCAAACACTCCTTAAACTTTGCCAGGCTTGCTGCTGTGACCACTGCCCTGGGGAGCCTGTTCCAATCACCCTCTGGGTGAAGAGCCTTTTCCTGATATCCAGCATAAATGTCCCCTGGCACAACTTCAGGCCATTCCCTCCAGTCCTGTCACTGGTCACCAGAGAGAATGATGATGTTTATTCAGTGATTGTTTTGGTCAGACACAGGAAATGAGTGTTGTCCCTAGACCTTGGCTGTTCAAGAAACGGCTTAAACATCATCATGTGCTTAATTTTTAGTGCTCTCAGAATGACTAATTCATGCTTGGAGTCAGCACATCAGTGTTTCTTCAATAGGAGTTTTCTGAACTTGCATCTCCACAGTTCTACTGTAGATAACTGTAGAACTTATCTATAGATACAGTTAGATCTGTATCTATAGATAGAGCTAGTATCCCTTATCTGTAGAAAAGTGATACCAGTTGGACTGTTTCTATCCCAGTAATTTTTCCTGTATTTAATCTGTACTCAAATTGTCTTTCGTTTTCATTTCTGCTGCATGTCCTGACTTGATACGACAGATTTTCCCAAAGAATTGAGTAGTTCTTTGAAACATCCAGGCTTGTCTTTTTAGCGCTTCATCATCTTTTCAAATATGTAACCACACCTGATAAAAAAAACTCATGTAAATATAATAAGAAAAAGCATTTACCTATAAATGAATATTTAGTTTGGTTGCTCCTGATCAGGCATCCTTGTGGCTGTGAGCACACATTAAAATCCCCAGGTACAAGCATGGAGTGGTTCATAGGAAACTCTTTCAGCATTACCTCTTTGAATCTTAAATCTCTTTTCTGGCAAGGGTTGGGAGCTCGATTGTGCTTTACAGGCCACACAAGCCTTTGATTGCTCTTTCCTCTGCTTCTGAAGACCTGGACTTACTCAGCACTGTTAATACCAGTGCCCCATGGTTGTTGCTTCCCCAAGAACCAGGCATGCATGGGAGCCACACTTAAGTGCTTGCAGAAGCCTTTGAGATCCACAAAGTGCCTTCCTGGAGATTCTGGTTATCCCATCACCTGTATCCTGTTACCTTTTTTTTTGCCGTTGGAGGAGGTAGAAAATACGTATTGGGTATGTCTCTGGAAAGATCAATTAATTAATTGGTTATTGAATTTAGTCAATCTAAGTTCAGTACATTTAATTGTATTTTAGAGGTCTGTGGCTGAGGATTTTCATTAGGGGTTGAAAATTAATAGAATAATGCTGTTGGGCTAAAAGCTGGGTCACTGCAGGAATTAACCTTCATTTGCTCTCAGAAAGCTGAATGATCATGAACAGTCAAAGACTGCCAGATGCTCAGTCAGTCAAGTTCCATACTGGGATGAACAGTCATGCTCTTACTAAATTGTCCCCTGATATAATCTGTGAAGGAATTTGGATCACTGCATCTGCGTTACACTTTGGTGGTTTACTGAAGGAGCCACTGCAGCAAAACTTACTTGGGTTTTATTGAAGACATCCTCCAAAAAATTGTAGCCTTACTCTTTTAACTCTGCTCAAAATTGCAGCAAATCCATTTTAGCGCATTGGAGGTTAAACTCTCTCTTGTAGTTCAGAAATTCTTGTCCAGTAGAGAGGCTAGTTAGGATAAACATTTAATAAATATTGCATGTTTGAAGTCAAGCCATTAAAAAAAAAAAAAAGAAAGAAAAGGAAAATTTGAAAAGAGTTAGGTGAGATGTTCTCTTAATACGAATGTTCTATTATGTCTATCATATATGCTCTATTATGTTGCTTTTTATTCACTTGAAAAAAGTAATAAAAATTAAGTCCAAGAAATATCCACTAAATTAGGGACTTGAAAGTAGTTGGAAAATACCACTTTTGTATCTGAGGAAGGAATTTGACCCTGCAGTGTACATGCTGAAGATCTCTTTTAGATTTTCCTCAAATTTTCACACCTGAATGAATAATAGTATTTTATCAGATGGATTAAATGTTTAGGTGTAGGCTCTCTATTTCTGTCTTCAGGAGAAAGGTGTTCTGTCATTTCCGTGGCTGTAGAGAAGGCAGGAGCCACCTGCTTATTAGCTCCTGCTTATTTCTTGGGGAATCAGAAGGTCTAAGTGATTAAGTGTTTCTGAATACAGCAGAGATTTGCCTTCACTTTGAGAGAATAGATTCAAAAGTATTATAGACATTTAAATTTGTGGTTAGTGAACAAATTGATTTTATACAATCATCCAGTGTCAAAGAAGCATAAATCCAGGTCTTAAATAAAGCTTACCAACCTACTTCTTAATTATTTCCTAGCACATAAGATTACAAGACATTTGCTTCTCATTAACTTCAGCAGGGCCAGGATTTATTCTTTAAAGCCTTTTCTTCTCTTGTCTCTGGGTGTGAAGTACAGTCTTGTTCTTTCACAGCACAGCATGTAGGTGGGGAGGTTGGTCAGCTTTGCAGTACGGAACTCTTGCGACAGACAAGGTTGAGGGCTGTGGAGGTGCCAGCAGGAACAGCCTCCAAACTCGCCGGAGCTTCACGGGGAAAAAACACAGCGTAAAAATTTGAGTGGTCTCTTGGCTGTCCAATTTCCCCACTCCCCCAACCAACAGTCTTCCCCAGGAGCTGGACTGCCACTGGCTTCACCCTGATACTTCAGCCTCCAAGAGAAAAAACCCCTAAATTTGTTATCGTTGAGATATAAATTGTTACTCCTTTTTCTGCTGCTGACTGCAATACCAGTTGTTCTTTCTGCTCTCTGGGCTGATGGTCACAGCTAGAGCCTTTCTTCTCTAACATTAAAAATGATACATGCTTGCCTGTGCATTTACAGTGCTTTAAAATAATAGCTCCAGACCAATTTGGGTTTGTAGGCTGCATGCAGATGCATGCTGGCTGCAAGAAACAGGAATTGCATCAAGAGCATAACTGCCTTCAGGCTCCTAATTAAATAGCCTTCAAGTAGCCATCTGCAGATACTTTAAAAATAAACTGCACAAATGCATTAACTCCTTAGTTGTCCTTGAAATGAGAAATCTGAAATTATGCACAAGTTCAGATGATGCATGTGAGTCACCATTCATGGAGGAATTTAGAAGCCATGTGGATGTGGCACTTGGGGACATGGTTTAGTGATGGCCTTGGGGACATGGTTTAATGATTGGGCTGGATAATCTTAGAGGTCATCATTTAGATGATCATTTTTCCAGCCTAAATAAATCTAGGATTCTATGTGATGGTGGTGTTTCACAAGGCAGGAGTAGGATTCCCAGAGTTATATGTTCTTTCTCTTTTTTTCTCATTTTGAGTCTTCTCTCCTGTATTAAAGTCCTAATGTAATCTTAAAAATTCTAGCTGATGCTGACTCCAAGATGTGTGTGACCAAGTCCATGGTAAAGGTTTCTGTTTCCTCTCTGGCCAGCTGGTATGGCCCTTTTTTGGTTACACTTCTATTAGGAAAAAAATACAGAGAGGCAGTCCAGAAAATAATATTCTATTCCCTGTATGAGTCCTTTTGTGGCCTTGTGCAATATTTTCTCACTTCAGGCTTTCCACCTTGAAAATCTTCAGGGGAAAATGCAAGTAAAGCAAAGTGAGAAGGAGGTCTTAAGCACAGAATATTTGTGATACCAAGTTACAGCTTGGAAGATGATGGCTGAAGGGGCTTGTATTGAATTTGGTTTGTTATGAAGAGATTGGTTACGCTTTCTTTCTCTTAGCACAGTGGTGTTAGAGGCACCCAAGGAACTTACTGTCCGATTCAGCAGCACTTCTAAAACAACTGCAAAGAATTGAGTTTCTTGAACACAAGGGAATTTTTCCTTACAGACAAAATGTCTCAGTGGATTCAATAGCAGTTAAGCAAGTTAATGGTAGGGAGGTCACAGCAGGCAAAATAATGGTCTGTCTGCAGTTTCCATCCCTGCTGATTCCCAGAAGGTGCCGAGATGTACCTGGGGAACAATCACTGTGTCTCTGTCTCCTCTTTTCATTCTTTTCAGTAAATGTGGGCTGTGGTAGCAGCCAGGGCAGGAGCACACCATTAGACAGAGCCTGCCTCTGACTCACACCACTTACTTTTATGTTTGTAGTGCAGTATAGTCCTTAATGCCTAACTAGAAAGATAATTTTAATTGAAAATATGATTACCCAGAGAAAGCAAATGGGTGTGAGGTTTTTTTTTTCCTTTTTTACTTTCTTGTGGGTTTTAAAAATTGTCTTAAATTCCTTCAGAAGCCAACTTAGACCTTGTTTACTTCTCTTTCCAGTATTGCCTCAGGGTATAATGTCAGTGGGAAAGCAGAACTCATTTATTACCAATGTAGCATTGCAGTAGGTAATTAGAGAAAAATGGCATCTTGTCTAAATTTTTTTTTCCTGCTGGAGGACTTAGAAGAAAGCAAAAGTGATTTTATGCTATTTCATCTGATTTGTGTTCAGTTACCTGAATTTTGAACAAAAGTTTCCGTTCAGTACTATTTGTTTCTAAAAATAAACATGAAGGAAAAGTAATTTTGCCTGTTTCAGTAGCAGAAAGAATAGCTTCAGGTACTTTTTTCAATAGTTAATAAAAAATGAAATTGTGCTATATTTATATATAAATCCTGATGCCTGAGTGATGGTAACAGCCTTGAGAATCACAGAATAGTCAGGATTGAAATGGACTTCTGAAGATCATCTAGGCCATCAGTGTATGTGTATGTCCTTTATTGAATTTAAATGCAAAAATTGCTTGAAATGAATCCTTTTCCAGGAAGTTTTATAGCTGTGATTTCACTGTTCATTTCTTTATGAGAGAGCAAACTTTGCCTTGTTAAAAAACTATGTCATTGCTTTAAAGAAAGACAAAGAAACGCTGCAGGGAAGGGAATGTTGGGCTCATTGATGCACTGATACAGTCAGCAGAAGGAAGATACAACTGCATTTAAAGGACAATTTACAGGCCTAAAATTAGACATAATTTTTTATCTTGGGTCCTCCACATCTTTTCCTGGAGCATCTGGTTATGCACTGGAGCTGGGTGTTATGGTTTTCTCAGGACATTCCCATCTTGGTCTACTGCTTAAAAAAACAAAAAACACCCCTCACCCCTCAATCTCACCTAAAACTGAAGATTAAATACTTAGATTTAATTTTGTAATCTCACCTGCATTTCTTGGTTGGTTTTTTTTTTTCTTTTTATTCTTGATTAAGCCCTTCTGCAAGAATTTTAAGATAAACTGTCCAGAGAAATATTTATTTTGGAACAGATCTTCATCAAAACTTTTTTAAACTTTCTTGGCCACACCTCATTTTCCCAAACAAGTCTTGTGAGAATTTTAAAACATCTTTACCAAATCTATCAACTGGCAATGCATGCTTCAAACTGTACATTATTGGTGCAGTAATAGAATTAAGTTTATGATGGATGATGACATTTGTGAAGGTATTTCTTCAGCAGATTGGTTGACATTGGATGATTTATGATGATTCCACTCTGTGGTTAGTGCACTTATATTCATTGTTTTTATTTTCTTCCCTTTAGTGCATGGTTCTTCTCTCTCTTTGGTGTCCAGTACATCATCTGTTTATTCCACAGTGAGTATAATGGAATGAAGGGCTTATTTATTCATCAAAATTATTGAATTGACTGGCCTTGCTGTGCTAGTTTTGCCATTCAAGGAGCAGGAAAAAAACAGTTTTCATTTGACTATGTTCTGAATGCTAGCTAGGAAAGGAATGTTTATGTTCTTGAAGATGCCTCTGGATATTTAGCAGTATCCTCATTAAACACAGACTTCAGTGGCCTAAAAGCAGCCCCTGATTTTTTAAGTCTGTATTTTATGCTGTGCTAAGTAGGTTTTGCCACAAAGCACCTCAGTAGATAGGAGGAGATTAGAACTTCATTATTTAGAGCATCCCAGAATTTGCTGAATAAATTCATCCCATCCTTATATTAACAATTTGCTACTAAAGAAGTTTTAAGTCCACTTTTTAATACGCAGATGTTAATAATTCTAAAACAAGACCATTTATTTGCTCTTCCAGTTACATTTTCTCCACAAATATGTATTCATTTTGGTTATCTGATCCTAAAATAAGGCTTACTGGAGCACTCAGAGCTTCAGGTTCCTGTGCCTGCTGCATGAGTGACCCCCAGTAATGTGTTTGGGTGGGTGTAGTTTTCCTGGTGGCTGGAGGTGGGCATGTTTACCTAGAAACAGTGGGAGTGTGTGACTTCCCATCCCATACTTCTCCTTGGCTGATAGCTGTGGTTAGAAACAGGCCATAGCAGCCACAATTCTATCATGGTCAGTACATCCACTTGGCATCCTCACAGCTGGCTGTGTGTCTTCACTTTTTCATAGCCACAGTGCCTAGGCAGCACCCAAGTGGGAGAAATTTCTAAATTTTTTTTTTCCACATCACTTTGGAGTGCAAAAATGTGACATCCTTCCCATGGAGAGCTGAGCATGGGAGAAAGGGAATTTCCTGGGATCAGCCAAGTTCTGTGGCAGTCCTGATTCTTCAGTGCCTGCTTCTCCGTGAGGGCAGAGCCAGGACTTCTTCACATGATTGGGATCAGAGGTGCACTGGTCAGCAGGCTGGGAGGTGGAGCCCAAATTCCTTCCTGCATAAGGAAGTACATCTAACAGCCTGTTTTCCTTTTCCTTGAGAGTAAATAAATTAGGATACTACATTAGACTGAATATGGATGTGGGAATCCAAAATAAGGAGTCCACATTAGAGTTTTTGAAATACAAAAAGAGAATTTGCATAAATTTGTCAGGCTGGTTATATTGTAATATCCTCACATGCTTCCTTTTATTTTACAGCCTGAAGAGAAGTGCCAGTCAGAGGTAAGAACACATCCTCTTTGACAAGCATAAATGACACTCTGCATTGTGTGTCTTGTTTTATTTCTTCTTGTTACGATGCACTGAAGTGCTCTCTTCAAACCCACAGATTCGCAAGCTGCGGAGAGAATTGGATGCATCCCAAGAAAAAGTGTCAGCTCTGACAACTCAGCTGACTGCTAATGTGAGTACAACTCTGAGAGCAAACACTGACTTGGAATGCATTTAATGCAGCAATTACCACCCAGTTTTTTTAAGTGACAAAAAAATTTCATAATGTTCAGTTCATATTACTGATGTGTTTAAAGAAATAACTGCATGCATGTATGGGACATGTCCAAAAATAGTTTCCTCTGCCCTACTGAATTATCTTACACCTTTTTTTAAAAACTGAGTTAGAATATTAATTTGGCTTTGTACGTGTGTAAGCCATCTTAAGGTCCTGAGAAAATCATGGAGGACAGGGTCTCTTTTTATAGTGTCTTGCTTTGACATTTGGATGGAATGAGATACAGATAAATGTTATAACTGGTAGGAATAAAAGTTAATAGAAACTTGGACTGAAATGCATGATGTTTTTCTGTTGCATAAAGATGTGGATTAATGGCATGATAGATAATACTGGATAAGGGGTTCTGGAAAAAAAGGTTAAATTAAACTCTTAATTTAAAGTTAAGCCTAAAGAATGGAGATACCTGACTTTTTGTCAGTGTAGACAATACTTCTGCTTGTTCCTTTCATGAATTTGAGGGATAAGTAATTTAAGACACTTGGGAAAAAAAATACTTGGAATCCAGGTGGTTTTGAGGCAATACTGTATGACCCTGTGCAAGTTTATTTGTGTGTTCTGTGCTACAGTCACAGAAAGCAGGAATGTGCAACACAGAAGCTTGCAAGGAAAATAAGCAATTCTAGAGTAAATAAGCTGCAGATGAATAGTCAGCAGATCAGATCATACTGACATCCTGGTTTATGGGAATGAATAAACATGAGAGCATGTGCTACTTGAAGGGGACATTCCTGTCCATCAGCTCTCAGAATAGGGGGAATGCATAGGAAAGGAAAAGACAAAGGAAAGAACGGGTTTCACCTGAGCAATATCATAGGAAATGTTCAGGGGGAAATCTGTGCTGTCCACTGCAGGCATCACATTCCTTCATTCGGTTTGAAAATGGGGCCGGAAAAGGAGGAACTCGATTATAACAGAGAAGTCAAATAAAAGGGCTTTGATTGCATGAAACCACTTAGTCACTGTCCCAAGAGGAAAAGAAAGCAGTTTAAACATCTTTCAAAAGTTAAATCTTATATTTGCCTTTCAAATATAAAGGGGATGGATACACAAGTTGATTTTCCCCCAGGAGTTTCTTTTCCTTGTGGGAAAGCAGGACCAGATTCTCTTGCACAGGTTTTTAATGATGTTGTTAAATAACCCAGCTTGTGTCCTTCAAACAAAGAACTTGTCAACTGAGCAGCTTATTTGGCTCTGCCTTGGCTTTATTACATTCTCCTTGCCACAGTTCAGGGTCACTTGGCTGGTGCTCAGCACAGGCTGCTCACTGTCTGGCCCAGTTGCTCTTCATCTGCCCAAGAATTTCTGTGTGGTTTCTGCCCCTCTTTTTGTGGAGAACAGTTTTTAATGTACATGCTTGTATGTTTTTGTTTGGATTGGGGTCATTTGGGTTTTTGTGGGTTTTTCTTGTGGGCTTTTCTCAAAATAAAAAAAGTTAGCATATCACTTATTATTTTGATAATATTCCATTTTTGCTTGGTTCACTTTGCTAAAATTTTGCAGTGTTTTATTCATGCTATTTAAACATCTTAGACTTGAGCTTGCCCCTGATTTGTCCATGAATTGGCAACAGAGATATTGCTATAACTGTCCTAGTATTAAATTCCAGTCTCTAGCCACCTCTTTCCAGAGAATATGCCCTTTTTCCATGTAAAAGGCGAGGTCTGCTCCCAAAAAGATTGAGATTCATAAATGCTGTTAGTTAAGACACTTGGACATTTCCTTTTAACACGATTCCTTTAATAAAAGGTAATTAAAACTTAGACAATTCAAATTAATTGCTTCAATTTACAATTTTTTTCCTGAATTTCCTTGCATAGACACTGCAGTTGTTGATGCTTCTCAAGCCATCAAGGGCATGAATTTGAAAATATTTTGCTCCAGCTATAGAAAGTGAAGATACCCTTTTTCCCATAGCTCACTGAGTGATTTCGAGATAGGAATAATTGCAAGATCCGGTTTTGAAAGAGCAACTGGTTTTTAAGGCTCAGGTCAAAGCATTAAGGGTTTGTATCCTGTTACTAATCCATGCAATCCTGCTTGCCCATTTATTTTTTGCTTTTGAAAAGTATTGCTGAGGGTCCCTGAATATCAGCTTTTTTGTTCCCTGTTCATCCTCCCCAACAGAAGCTGTGCACTCTATGTTTTTAAAATAAATATTTAGATTTTCCTACATGTGTAGTGTTAGGTTTTGAATTACTTTTGCCATTTTCTCACAGTCTCAGCTCTGCTTATTTTCATAGGGGCTGATGGGAATGAGAGCTGCACATCCCCATGTTATTGTACTGCTCATGTTTGTTTTCATTGTGAATGTGAGAACAGTTATTTAGGATAAATCAACTGTGTGTTGCTGCTGAATGAGTCTGGAATAGCTCTGTGAGAGATTTTGCTACCCTGTATTTTTTTAGGTGAGAAAACGTCCTTTTGTGCTTGGAAAGATTTCACAGTTCTACTTGTCATTGTGCATATAGAATTATTTTTAATAGATGAATAAATCTATTTTTTCTATGGTTAGTGTAGATTATTATGGCTGATGAGACAAATATATACTGAAATATACCTGTGATCAGTTATGTATGCAGATGCATATGAATACCCATAAAACAGTGCCACATCATGGCTCTAGAAATACAGTTTCCTACTTTCTTTTCCATCTTCTCAATCTACTTTTCCTTCCGTTTGTCTCTCAGTCATTTTCAGTTCCTAGCTGATGCCTTTCATGTAATGGACACTGTGTTCTCTGTGCCTCCTGGGAAAAAGATTCAACACTCTTCTCCCAAGAAGGAGAGAAATAATTTTTTTTTCTTTCCTTGGGAAAAGAAAAATGGGTAATTGGCCAAGCAGCAGGAATTTTGGCTGATATGTAGCAAGCTGACCTTGGTTGGAAGCAAGGTGTGCTCAAATATTCTAGAAGCCTTTGAGCTTCTACATGCAGGTATATCAGCTGGTAAAGCTGGTTCTCCTGGGGGGATAAACACAGTGAGAACCTCCACCCCTGTGACTGCCAGCATCTTTTTGCCTTAGTTATCCACAAGGAAAATAGTGGTCTAGTTGGAGGGAAGTTTCTGCCTGACTCTTCTCTACCCAAAAACTTGGTTTATGTTTTATTGTTGGCAAGCATTTCCATAATGTGTGCTCTACTCATTTGACCTTTTCTAAGCAGTGTTATTTTCTCTACACCATTTACATAACAAACAAAGCCATGCACTGGGTGGACTGATTCAATACCTGCAGAAATACTCCTTTTTTGGGGAAGAGAACAAACTCCTCCTGCGTGGTTTGATTTCAGGCTCACCTGGTGGCAGCGTTTGAGCAGAGCCTGGGGAACATGACGATCCGCCTGCAGAGCCTGACCATGACAGCAGAGCAAAAGGCAAGCTGCTTCAAAAGGATTTGGGAAAGTCTTCATTTCTGTTTCCAGCATTGCTGCCTGTGCTCCTTCTCTAGTTGTGTGGGAGAAAAAGTCACATGCACAGCTTGCCTTAGTGCCCTCATTTGTGGTGACAGAGTAAAATGTAATAAATAATTTGTATAAAACACTCATTTTCTGCACTGGGATTTTGTGGCAGCTGATCAGGTTATTCCTATCAGTTGTTGCTTTAGACACAGGTCTTCAGTGTTGCAGGTTTCTGCAATATATTTCATCCCAATGCAGCCATACATGGGCATGTTTGAAAGAAACACCAAGAATACTTACTAGATTGGCAGCATTGTGTTTCTGGACGGTATACTTGAATAGACATTATTTCTGCGTTACAGAATACATGCCTTTTTTTTGTATCATAATACCCAATCTCTTTTGCCCCCTGTTGAGGGTGTGCTTCCCCAGGTATCCCAAACCTCATTTTCACTTCCTTGTACATTTATATTCCATAAATTCACTACTAACTACCAAAACTCAGATGGAAAAGCAGCTTCTTGGGAGTTCTTCTCTCACGTACCATGATATGTTTTTTTTTCTTATTCAAGGACTCGGAACTGAACGAGTTGAGGAAGACAATTGAACTCCTGAAGAAACAAAACGCTGCTGCTCAGGCTGCCATCAATGGAGTCATCAACACACCTGAGCTCAACTGCAAAGGTGAGAGACAAGCACCACATACAGAGACTCCAGGGCTCTCCAGTGGGCCTTCAGTCCTCTGGTTAAAAGCTGATGTCACCATGAGAGTTACCCAGAGGAAGCCAGTAATTTACACTGGGATAAATTGCTGAAGGCAAAATTTGAAGCATCTCAGATTTTATTCTCGTCACAAGAAACAAGGATGTGAAATACACAATACATCCATTGGAATAAATGATTATCAGAGTGCTGGTCTCCCTAAATGTTTCTTCAGGGTTACATGATTAATACCATTTATCAAATTTCCTAGATAATTTTCACATTGCCTCTGTTTGTATCCAGGTCCTGGAGCTGCTCAGCCCACGGACCTGCGGATCCGGAGGCAGCACTCCTCAGACAGTGTCTCCAGCATTAACAGTGCCACCAGCCACTCCAGTGTGGGCAGCAACATCGAGAGTGACTCCAAGAAGAAGAAGAGGAAGAACTGGGTGAGTGTATTTTAGCAGACTATGTGAGGTTTATGTGAAACTGTCAGGACATGCGCGGTGAAGTCCACTTGGCTGCTCCTTCCTGCCTCATGCAACAGGTCAGCACAAGGACTGTGCACTGCTTAAATCCTGGGTAAACTCTCCTCTGAAGGCTTAACTGAGTTGGAAGTGATGTATATCCTTGTATTGACTCTGCATAGGACTGAATTTTAGCTTGACAGCAAAAAGGCCAGTCTTAAATTAGAAATAGCTGTCAAAATCAGTTCTGGCTAAAGGGGTGTCCAGCCCCTTAAGGAAAATGTGGCATGTGTCATTAAAGTAAAACAAACCCACAAGAGAAGACCATTCTTGCAGGGTTTTTTTTTTGTTTTTATCTTGTAGGGCTTTCTTAGAAGTGAACATATTAAACACTTCAAGAACTCCTTGTCCAGCATTAACTTGCAGTTCTGAGAATAATATAAAAAAAAATACCGATCTTTATAAATTTTTCGTGATGGACATCTCTTTTGGCAGTTTTTGCAATACTTACCTGTTGTTTCCCATTTTTCCCCTCTTTGCTCATCACGTACTATGTACAAGGTACCCTGTACTGGAGGAAAGGTACATTATCTTCAACTCTATTTTCAATTAGACCATAATTGACCTAGTCTAGTTTAGTGACCTAGTCTGATTGTAGTTTGGACTGAAGTCCTTAGATCCTTTACTGTAGCCAGTAAAACAATCCACCACTTTCTTCCCACTGAATTTGAATCTCCCTGGATCTCTTGGGTGTACAGATAAATCTGTAGAGATGCAAAATGTAGTTAGAGCTGGTAAAAGCTTAATTTGTACTTGCACAATATCCTCTCAGAAATGTTGATGAAACTCCTGAACTGTAAGAAAGCACTTCCTGAACAAGTTCTTGTTTCTATTTCTCTCTTATCTCAGTGGTTTCATTTTGGTATCTCTTGGTATTGCCAGCTGCTTCACAAAAGAAATATTTCCACTCTGCCCTTAAATAATTGGCTCTTCTCCAAATCCTTCTTGTGCTGTTTATTAGTATATAGACAAAGTAAATTGCTGTAACTTCTAAATTTCTGGCAACCCTTAGTTTGTGACATAAAACTTTTGTAGTTATTGGTTAAGATAAACACTTTTTAAAATTCTTGTTTCGCTTCTGTTCATTGTTATTGTAACCTAGTAGATATGGTCCTGCATCAGCCTACATTTCTCATCCATAAGTTAACTATTTTTGAAGAAGGTTAGGGGACTATTTCCTTATTATAAAGATAAATAAATAAAGTTTTCATGAAGTAGAAGAAACAAGACAGTATTTTTATGTTATTAAAAATGAGTATGTCATTGCTGTGAAATGAAGAATGTGAAATTAAAACACTACTGAGAAGAATATGTGAGTTGAATCTGATTCACACATTCTTTATTCCACCAATGCTGGGGAAGTTCTCAGCCAAGATCTTTGTGTTCTGTGTAGAAACAATGCAGCTGTCCACTCAGAGCTGAAACATCAGATTTTCAACATTTCTCATTGGAGTCTTTGTCTAGCTTAAAAACAGCTTTCAGCTCATGTTAAGCCAGCCTGTGTGCAGTTTGTAATTTGCAATGGCATTAAAAGGTGTACATAGAGTATCCTGAGTGGGAAGGGAGCCATGAGGATCATCAAATCCAGACCTTGATTCCAAGCGGGTTTAACTTTTAGGGCTCCCTAAAAGTAAATCTGTATATCTGAGGCATTGTCCAAATGCTTCTTGAACGCTACCTGTTGAATTGTAACTTTGGGGTAACATCAGTTTAATGACATGATTAGTAATTCTTGCTTGGAAAATGGCAGTCACATTACAGAAGATTATTTTAGTTGCAGGTAGGTAGAGAAGTTGCAGTCTTTTTACATGGTGAAGTACCTGTTCCTGCAAGGAAAAAGACATTATTGACTTGGCTCTTAGCCAAAGCACCCTGCCTGAGCTAAGGAGAAAATGTAATTTAAATAGTTAAGGGAGTTTGGATCTGGTGTCTTCCTCAGGTAATGAAAAAAAAGGGCCGTCTGTGTTTTGAGACACCTGGTTTTGGAAAATACAGGGTTCCGGTTTTAAAGTAACTGTTTGTCTTAATCATTGGTCGTGTTTGTCTTAGAAATCCAGAACTTCCCTTATCAGTGGCTTTGTCTGTTAAAACATGTCTTTTTTCCTTCCCCCACTTCCTTTTGCTTGCACTTCTTCCGGCAGGTCAATGAGGTAAGGAGGAGCTATTTTAAATGGGGAGGTACAAAGCTAACCCACCATTGACACCACTAACCCTGCCAGCCCCATTAACCTGGCCTGGGCCCTGTGCCAGCACAGCTGCAAGCTGTCACCACGCCTCTGTAAAGCTTGTTGCACTGAGCAGAGTTTGCTGTCAAATAGCTCTTAAAAAATAGGAAGCATCCGTAGCCACTCCTATTGACCTTATTAATCTGATAAAACATTTAAGAAAAAACAAGCTTTTTTTTCGTTTTTCATCTGTGTTAACTACGTATGTGAGTATGGCTGTAGCATCTGGAATATTTGCATGTTGAGAGTTTTTACCCCTTGGCTTTTTTTGCCTGGTTTCACTCTTAATGATGGACCTGCTGCTGTGGTCTTGTTTTTTTCCAGTTACGCAGCTCCTTCAAGCAAGCTTTTGGGAAAAAGAAATCTCCCAAGTCAGCATCTTCTCATTCAGACATTGAGGAGATGACTGATTCTTCCTTACCTTCCTCACCAAAGCTACCACACCACAACACCACTGTTTCAACACCACTGCTGAGAGCTTCCCATTCCAACTCCCTGTAAGTGATTTTTGTAATTTTTAGACAGAAAACAGCATGGAAGGCATTTTGCTGCATTGGTAGAGAAAAGGCAGAGGACAAAAATGCTGAATTTGTGTATTCAGAGGTTTAAAAATGTGTGAGCTGACTCCCAATAGACAGTACCAGTCTACCTTTGCATTAGTGTCCAGGAAACCAAAAGCATTGCATCAGTACTGAAATGTAAATATTTCCTCTCTCAGCATAAGGTACTGAGTATCAAGAATATTTATAACCAGGGTGACCTTGAGGTGCCGAAGCAATTGGATCTCTTGCTGTTAATTAAACAAACCAGGTCAAATCTGGGATTTTCCTTCTCTTGTCTAAACACAAGATTATTGTATTAATCTGCTGTGATAAGTTCCCAATTCTATTGACAAATTCAGATAAAGGGAAGGAAATCAAACACTGTAGTTTCGTGATACAGATGACATCATCTAACCACTTGTGCCCTTGGAGAATGGAGATGATCCACCTCTCTTTCCTTCTGTAGCTCCCCAGCCACCTGTGCCTGGTCCTTTCCATGGCCACCTGTGAAATAAACTTTTCACAATTACCTTGCCACCACGCTGTTTTGAGTCTGAACGTGTATTTTAGAAACGTGCATGGAAAATTTAGTGAAACAGCTTTTGTGTCAATTCCATCAGTCGCTTTGTCACTTGAGCAGGATAAGTAAATACAGAGAGTTGTAACAGAGTGTGTTGTGGAACCTGTAATTACCAGACAGCCTCCTGACCTTGGGAGGTCATGCAGAGCTTCCAGCCTGATTTCAGAACAAATGCATTGGAGTAGTTCCCCTCCAGTTGTTTTCACATGAAGAGGTGAAAACAATAGCAATAGTGTCCAGCTGTATAACTGTGATGAAATGTCAATAGAAGAAGATAATCCCTCATGATTTTTGTTTCAAAGCTTCTTCTGTCTCTTTAGCCTAACTCAGTGCATTTCTGGTGACTACAGCAAGTTGTGCTTTAGAACTCTCAGGCCAGAAAACTGTCAAACGATGATCCCATCTGTCATCAGCCAAAATGCTGTTTGGGTACATCTCACCTTGCTGTAGAAGCCAAAGGATAAACACAAACAAAGAATAAATATGTGAACTGGGAGGAGGATAGAGCCCAAGTAAAACTAGTGTGTTTTGGCTTTTTGGTGGGGAAAACATCTCTCATTAACCTGATTTAGGGAAAGATATGTTAGGTAAAGTCTCCCTTAAAGCGTGCAGCTGTGTGGTTGATCTTTATACAGATATAGTTACAAATGTACTGATATGTTCTTACTCAGAAACGTTTTTTTTGGGGGCAGAGGGAAGAAAAATGCCACCAAAATTTTTTTAAGCTTGAGTTCTTTAAAGTGAGCAGGAATTTATCATGCTTGAATAGGTGGAGCATTCCAAAGCCTTCCAGAGCAGTTCAGGGAAACTCAGCTGTGCACACCTGGTGAGCTTTAAATCTGTCTGTGAACTCATCAATCTCCAACCAACTGCTGTTAAATGCCCGCACCCCCTTAATTTATTTAGATTTTGGCTTTAGAAGCTTTCCTTTATAGCAACTACCATGAAGAAAAATGAGGACTATCCAATAGCAGGTGATTTCAGATAATTCTATTTCAGATGCTGATTAAAGAAAAACAACCCTCAGACATCTTTGTTCCATTAGACTCTAAAATTTCCGTGACCTGTTTAATATCTGATTTGTGGTGCCACTAATCCAACAAACCAGAATTGCTACCTGCTTCAAGCGGGGTAGGAAGGGCTTCATTCCTCCTCTCCTAATAAATCCTGAAGGAGCACCCTGATTGCAGGAACAAGCATGTGTTTTTCTGTGTCCTGCAGGATCTCTGAGTGCACAGACAGCGAGGCTGAGACGGTGATGCAGCTGCGGAACGAGCTGCGGGACAAGGAGATGAAGCTGACGGACATCCGCCTGGAAGCCCTCAGCTCTGCCCACCAGCTGGACCAGCTGCGAGAGGCCATGAACAGGATGCAGGTGAGGAGATGTAGGAAAGGGGACCACAAGCTGGCCTGTCATTTCCTAACCTGCACCAAGGGAAATATAGATTGGAAATTAGGAAAAAGTTTTTCACGGAAAGGGTAATGAAGTACTGGAATGGTCTGCCCGGGGAGGTGGTGGAGTCACCATCCCTGGATGTGTTGTAAGAAAGACTGGATGTGGCACTCGGTGCCATGGTTTAGTTGAGGTGTTAGGGCATGGGTTGGACTCGATGATCTTGGAGGTCTTTTCCAACCCAGTGATTCTGGGAATTCTTTTAAGTGCAGCTAACAAGCAATTTGCTAATTCCCATATTTTTTGCTAATTCGCTGTTTTGAGAATGAAAAGTTCCTTTAGCACAACAATCTGTTCTGAGGGTGAAAAACTAAATGCATCTGTGTAAACAATAAGATTCATCCCATGAGAACCCACAAAGGGAAAATGTAAACATAGCTAGAGAGAAAATTTGATAGACACACAATAGCCCTTACTGACCAATGAACTGAGTTTCACTGTATTGCTGACCAATTAAGTTTAACACAGTGCCTACTGATATTTCCTATAAGTATGAGCTTTGGGAATAATAAAGGAGCCTTCTGAAAACTTTTACCGTGTCACTCTGTGTGTCTTGGCTGCCTCTACAGCGACAAGGAGTAGCCACCCCATGTCCTGCAGCCTGTGCTGATGTGGCCAACCACCTCCACAGTAAAGCTAAGGGCTGTGTTTAGCTTTGTGCCAGTGTTAAACCTTCATTAAAAGTCTGCTTGAACACCTGACTTTGCTGCCCTCAGCTGCAGCTGTTTCCACCCCAAGATGGGGACAGCATTTTTTTGGCTGTCAGAATGTTTCCATGCTCTCTGCCCTATGGTAATTGCATTTCAGTGTTAGTGAATTCCCACATATTTAGCTATTTTAGGATACGTTGAAAAGTTCAGAAAGGATGCTGTAATAATTAAAATCCTTAATTAAAACATTATGAAAACAGCATTTCTGCTAAACTACCATTTATTCTTAAGTTTCTTATGTTACTATCTTATAATCATGTTTTCACTGTGCCTTCTAATGTCTGACTTGTCTTTTCAAGAGTGAGATTGAAAAGCTAAAGGCAGAGAACGATCGACTGAAATCTGAAAACCACAGCAGCTGCAGCAGGGCTCAGTCTCAGGTTTCCATCTCTTCCTCTCCCAGACACTCCGTGGGTCTCTCTCAACACAGCCTGAACCTCACAGAGTCAACCAGTCTCGGTGAGTTTAATGAGACAAGTGGTGGGGCAGGTTTTATCCTGCACTTGGAAGGCTTGGGTTGGTTAGCCATGGAAAAATGAAAGCATGAGGATTATTAACAGCTGAGGTGTGGAAATATGTCACGAGGTGGCACAAAGCCTTCTTTTAAATACCATCATAGGTCTGCTACACCCTCAGTCAGAGGTGTCCA
Source organism: Hylia prasina (assembly GCA_013397195.1). Lineage (NCBI taxonomy): Eukaryota > Metazoa > Chordata > Aves > Passeriformes > Sylviidae > Hylia > Hylia prasina. The sequence goes on along the minus strand of VYXD01009937.1, from coordinate 147,324 downwards.
ATTATGACCTCAGCTCTGAAAAGTCATGTTTAAAGCCATTTTATGGTGCACATTTGCCAGGGGATATATCATAGGAAGGAAAATATGGAGTAACTGGCTAATAATTTTCAATGACTTTCCCTTTTTAAGAGGGATGTGTGGTGGGGAAGTCAGCCTGGTTCTTGTGTTTTGCCTTGGGGCGTGTGAGGCCCAGACGTGTTGTGTTAGACTCCAATAAACCAGAATAGCCTCCATTGTCACTGAGCTCCAGCTGTGAGGCTGTTGATGTTTCCTGTCTACAGACATGCTGTTGGATGACACTGGAGATGGCTCTGCCCGGAAAGAAGGAGGCAGACACGTCAAAATAGTTGTCAACTTCCAGGATGAGGTGAAATGGAAGGAGGTGAGTTGTGTTTCATCCCCAGCTTTGAAATGTAAGTGGCTTTGGAATGTGTTAGGGAATTCAAGTTTGCCAAGGACTTTTAAGAATTTTCTCAGGGAAACAGTTCATTGGTGTGTTAATAGTGATGGACAAGGCACTTGGCTATCTCCAGCTTCCTTGGAGCTGCTGAGAGGGACTGAAATGCCAGAAGCACCAACCTTATGGAAGAACTTCACACATCCAAACTGGGAGATCTGTACCATATCATTCTAGTTCAAGTTGTCCTCTCTGGCACAAGTACCCTATTAGAATGACATCTTTCAGATGTTTCCCATCCACAAGTATGTGAAAGAATCCTAAACACCCAAATAAATTTCAGATATTGTAATGTTGCATCCTGTCTCGCCTGTTTGAAGTACAGCATGCATGAATGTATTATACAGTCTTTGACAAGCAATGGCCTTGCTATCTCACATTTTTGAGTACCTGTAAAAGTGTGTTTAAGAAGTAACTTCATGTCTTCCTGAGAGGTGGACAAAAATCGGAGTGATCAGAAATGAAATGGACTCAGCAGATCTTTCCATTAAATACCATTTTGTATTAATTATTACAACCCCAGATAAACAGTAAAACTGCTGCTGATTGCAGTCAGAGCAAGTTTTAGTAACACTTCAAATCTTATGACAGAAGTTAGTTTTCTCTTCAGTTAGTGTTTCATAGAGTGCAGCTGTAGAAAGACAGAACTATATTTGTTCTGATTTCTTTTATCTGCCTTAAAAATCACATAGAAAATTCAAAATGCTGTGATACATCAAATATATAAATACAAACTCTGTTTCTATATTACTACTTCTACGTAGAGCCATGTGTAATTTCTATATATATATAGGTTTCTATGCCCTCAGCAGAATTTCTAGAAATAAACAGGATAAACCTTGTAACTGTAACATCTTTGATTGTGAAGTCATGGATGAATGAACTTGACATCTACTTTTCTATCTAGAATATTCCTAGGAGTCTTTCGGTCTCTTTGCTAAACTGTAATCCTCTCAAAGATTTTTGAATTCTTCATGGATTGATTAATAAATACCTTTAACTTAACCTCACAGCCACCTGAGTATTCTTTAGATTTGTGACTCCACCACTGTAGAAAGTGTTTCGCATGTGAAAGTGATTCCATATGCCATTCAGAATTCACCATATAGAATAATGAGGATGCACCATTATATAGAAGTAAAAGGGGAGGGGGCAGGGAAGCCAGCATTTGAATTACAGTAACCACACTTGTCTGATAGAGTTATTCCTGTGCCTTTAGGATTCCAGGCCTCGCACCTTCCTCATAGGCTGCATTGGAGTCAGTGGGAAGACCAAGTGGGATGTTCTGGATGGGGTTGTGAGACGCCTTTTTAAGGTCAGTGGGTACCAAATGCCGTGAGCTCGAGTTCTCCTGTGGGCTTTTGGTAGCACCAAGCTGTATTTAACTTCGTGTGTTGAGTACTGTCACAGCAGAGGGCAAACCCCAGTGCTGCCTGACCTCCCGTGTCCCTTTTCCACCCCAGGAGTACATCATCCACGTGGATCCCATGAGCCAGCTGGGGCTGAACTCAGACAGTGTTCTGGGCTACAGCATCGGGGAGATCAAGCGCACCAACAGTGCAGAGACCCCGGAGCTGCTGCCCTGTGGGTACCTGGTTGGAGAGAACAACACTATCTCAGTTACCATCAAAGGTAATTTCACCTGACCTGCCTGGTGGAATTTTCACTGTTGAGTTTTATCAGAGCTCACTGTGTCCAGAAACTTAGAGGAGTAGAAACTTGTTACTGAAACTTATTTTTCCTGTTCCTGCCGTTTACTTGCTTCCTTCTATTTTCATTTGATGAAGTCAGCACTTGGGGTATGTTAAGTCTGTAATTTCAGCAAGTTTTCAACCTGTAGCTCTAGGAATAATTACACACTCCACTGATCTTGAGTTGTCCTGGAGAAGATCTCACACCACAAACGATATAGTGGAGCTGTTTGAGAAGCAAAGTACTTTCCAAATGAGTTAAGACTCAAAGTTTCATTAGCTCTTTACCACAGTAGTTGTTATTTCCTTCATGCAGGGTAAAAAAAAAAAATAAAATTAATCTTGACTAGCTTGATTGGTCTCTCTGAAGGGTCCCTGCTTAAGTACCAGGAAGGAGGGAGCCCAAATTTTACAAAACGCCTTAAAATCAAAATGCATGGTTTTCAGAATTCTCATCAGTTTCATTCTGTAATACTGATAAAAATTTAGTATTGGTGTTTCTCATTTGGTTTCTCAGGGAAGCACTTTTTTATGAAAACTAAGTTCAGGGGTACAACCCTTAGCTGCTGCATTTTGAATATTTGTTTGTTCAAAGTTAGACCAGTGAAATCTGCAGACAGATGCTATTTGAGAGCAGTGGCAAACATTCTTCAGATCAACTTTGAAATTTGACTGAAAGCAGATTTTTGAATATTGGTCTAAAATCCAAGTTATTCTTTAGATTTGTATAGCAAACCAGTGAGCAGGAAGACAAAATAAACTGTGAAATCCATCAATTTACCGAGGCTTGACATGAACCCAGGATATTCTGCTTATATAAAATGCATTGTCCAGTCATAAATCCTAACTGAAGTATTGCATAAGGTCTACCTGTGTTTGTAAAGCTGCAGTTTGAGTTTATATTTAACTTGCACTGACTTGACTTGTGCCTTGAGGTGGTAACTGTTTTCAATAAAATAGAAATTTATTTAATCAATTTATGGAAAATCACTTACATATACCTTTGAGATATAAACTATATAAATATTTAATATTCCAAGCAATATTTGAGGTGCAAACATTTCTGTGGGTGATCTGCCAACTTTCCTTCCTGCTGTTTATTTTGAAGCACTGTGTATTTTCCCTGAGCCAATTCTGCCTAAAGTGACTGCTGACCTGGCATAAATGCTTATCAGTAGGAGTTTTCTGTTAGAGGAGATAACAATCAGCATACAGAGGAGGAGTTTAATTACAAGCATTTGGGAAAGTAGGGGGAGTTGATGATAGGTGGGGTTTTGGTTTGTTTTTTTGGTTGTTTTGTTTTGTTTGGTTTTGTTTTGTTTTGTTTTTTTGGTCTGGTGATCCAAAAGTAATCAGGTATATTCTGGGTGAATGCCTGGTGAAATGCTGTAAAATGGGTGGCTCGTGCATGAAAAGTGTGGCCTGGAATCCGTTGGTGTGGCAGCTTCCAAAGGGCCTTAGGGATGCAGCTGAGGACTTGGGCTGAAGGAGGATCCAAGCTAAGCCCACAGGTCACCCCACACTTGTTTTCCAGCTTTATTTGTGCCTCCCTCCACCACGAGGGATACCAGGGTGGAGGAGGGGTTTAGCTCTGAAGTGAAGAACAGCTTGATCAGGCCAATTTAGATAAAAACCGAAAATCCCCCCTAAAAGAGGTGACATTCCCGGGGGTCCGAGCCCGGACGATCAGACCCCTTTTGAGTTTCCTCAGGACTGTGCCCCGATGGCGACTTGATAGAGAGAGGCAGCCTTGATCCAGTTGTCTGAAAAGGAATTTTAATAATGCAAAAATAACAAACAGTAAGGTGTTCACTACATTTGAAGCAAACCGGAACAAGGCAGTAACAAGGGGCCAGAGGCAGGGTCCAGGCTCAGACAGGGGTATTTATACATCCCAGTGTAGGGCAGAGATAAGGCAGGGCCTGAGGGAAGGGTCCAGTAGGGGAGAATGATTAGGAATATTAAAATTCCTGCACCAAAAATCAACCTATGGTAACACAAAGAATGAGGAACCTTCTAGTAATGATTTGCATGCTTGAACTGAGGGAGCATGTGAGTAAGCCCCTTGCTTACTGTACTTAGAAAGGAGTTTCCCAGGGCATCAAGCAGGGGTTTTCCTCTTCCCTGGGTAAACTCCTCCCTACAAAGAGGCCTGTTTCCCTGCTGCAGGTATCTGTGAGAACAGCCTGGATGGGCTGGTGTTCGAGTCACTGATCCCCAAGCCCATCCTGCAGCGCTACGTGTCCCTGCTGATGGAGCACAGGAGGATCATCCTGTCGGGCCCCAGTGGCACAGGCAAAACCTACCTGGCCAACCGCCTTTCGGAGTACATGGTGCTCAGGGAGGGCAGGGAGCTGGCTGAGGGCATCATCGCCACCTTCAACGTGGACCACAAATCCAGCAAGGTGAGCAAACTCGCGCCCAAAGTGAGAGACAGGAGAGTTCACATCTTCTTTTCCTCGTGTTAGAGCCAGGACTGATACACGGGAGTCGCAGTTTCATGTTTGGACTTGGTGTTTATTAATTCTTACGTATAGCACAGCCTCAGGAGCCATGAGTTCTGACTAGCAAGTTAGAGACTTGAGGTAAAATGGCTTACCTCTAACTCTTTCCATGGTTATTTAAGCACTGATCACCCAATAACAAGATGACACCTATATTATTTATATTTTTGACCCAATAATGACCACACAATGTGGACCTTTTCCACCCAATTAGAAAAAAACACCCAAAACCAAGAAGAAGCAGGTGAAGAATGATAAAATCTTGGCGCGTGTCCAGAGTGGAATGAGACATGCGGAGATTGATCAAGTCTCTGAGGGTGTTCTGCACTTTTCAGAATGGCTTAATAATAGCGAGACTTCTCTGGACATGCTTCGTAAAATAAAAGGTTTTAATAAAAGAGGAAAATAATAAACATCATCAAACAAAGAAATGTAAGTCGAATGCAGTGTAGAGAGTACTCTGACACTGGTAAGGCAGTCCCAAAAAAGCAGTTGAGCTCTTTGTGCCATCCCTTTAGTACTCAATGGTCTAGGTGGGCTGTTTGGCACCTTGCCCAATGAAATTGGCAACAAGCTTTGGGATACTAAAGCCTAAGCAGTGCTCCTGTTCTGGCACTGAGCCAGTTACAATGAGAAGGCTATGGAAAGTTCTAGTCTGACTTCCTTACATGTTCCATGGTAAGCTGAAAGTTTTTCCCTTATATAGAAAAAACCTGCTTGGGTATGGAGGGTACACTCCTACAGAAGAAGAAGTACTTAGACAACACCCAAGATCCTCCATCTTGCCCCATATATATATTACTATAAACGAAAACCTAAATCTAAGTTTTTCACCCTGTGAGATCGTACAATACTACTCAGACTACACACCCACAACCCCAGTGCTATCACTCAATTTCAGAAGCCTGTTCCAAGGTCTCTGGTCAAATGTAGTGCTTGCTTGAGGGTCACTGCCTTTTAGAACAGAAAGCCTGAAATTTTCAGCCTCCAGAGTTCCAACAAGAGACCTTTCTCAATCTGTCATGCTGAACTTCCCTTTGTTTTCAAAGCATTGTGTTCATCCTGAAGGAAACAATATTTAAAGGTTTTCAGATTCACCTGGTTATGGGTCTGGAAAAGCACGCTTCCAGGTGTGTATTTAAACACCTAGAGGTGACATGATTTTCAAGTGTTGAGGAGCCTGAGAACTGCCCAGGAAGTTAAACACCTGCATAAAATTCCCAGAGACTTAAGCAATCCCTATTGCATGTGGGCACTTTTCCCAAAACCCTCAAATGCATCTCCAGGCTGTCAGGAGCTTCTGCAGCTGCAGATATCAGTTGTAATCATGTGCTGGGTTTGGAGGGGCTGTTGTGCAGACACATTCTTGCGCAGGTAAGGCGTGTCTTGGCTTTTTTATGTGCTGCTGGTTTTGCTGAATGTACTTCCAGTGATCATCTAAATTAAAGAAAAGAAAAGAAAAAAAATAACAAACCTGTATATTTCATGGCCTTAGGCATATTTTCCTCTGGAGGAAAGGGATGGTTGAAATTGTGGTTGTAAGCCGCTGGTATGATTTCAGACATGTTTTAAAGCTGCTGAGAGCATTTCAACCACTCAGGAGCAGCACCAAAAGATCATCCTTCTTTCCAGCATTACTGAAGGCCTCCAAATTTGGCCTCTGATTGGGGATAGTTTGTTCCATTAATTAATTTTTGTTAATTAATGTTTGTTCTGTAGATTAATTTTGTCAGCTGTATTTTGATGGAAACACAGTTGCAAGATGATATAACAAATCTAGCTGAAATGCAGAGTTTGGTTTGATTGGGGAGAGTTGATCAAGTTCCTGAAAAGAAGCAAAAATACATTTCAGACCTCTTAGGTCTCACATTGATGAACAAAAACCACAAACTAAATTACTAGGTATTACCCCTCTTTAAGCCCTTATCTCTCAAGGATTTCTGGTACAGTTTCTGAGTTTTCAGCATAACCTACAAAAGAGAAAGAAAACCATATTGTGTGTTTTCTAATAGAAAAGGTGTGATTAGTTAGATGTCAAACACTTTCGCTTTAGATTTTGTTACCAAGCTTATCTACCTTAATTGATTTTGTGAGAAACATTAAGAAAAAGTCTTTTCTTCTTCATCTTTTCTTTATATCTGCTTTGCAGGAACTCCGCCAGTACCTGTCCAACCTGGCAGACCAGTGCAACAGTGAAAGTAATGCTGTGGATATGCCTCTTGTCATCATTTTGGATAATTTGCACCATGTTAGTTCCTTAGGAGAGATCTTTAATGGACTCCTCAACTGCAAGTACCACAAATGGTAAAGAAATAGTATCAGAACACATTGCAAATGTAAATCCTGTACTCAGAGCACTGCCCCTGCAAAATCCAATCAGAAAACCAAAGTCTACATTCATTTAGTAATGTGGAGGAAGATAACCAGGTTGTCCATATTGTGGACAGTGCTTCAGAGGGACATTTTTCCTTCATGAAATCACCCATTTTTCTGAAATAAGTAATTAAAAAGTAGTTGTATTTGCTTCATGATGTAGATCATTAGTAGTAAAACCCCATTTGTAGTGAGAGGTCCTGTTTTGGGACTTCTGGTTTGCTTTCAGAATTTGATGTTCTCAGAATCTCAGTAGAGACTTTAGTCATAAGTAACTACAAAACCTTATTTGTCAAAAGAGTTTTGAATAACCTTTTTTAATGTTCAGGTTTTGCTTAAAACTTGTCTTTCAAAGTTCACAAGTTTGATTCGTTTGATTTTTTTTTCTCCCAATAGTCCATATATTATTGGCACAATGAACCAAGCCACCTCCTCCACACCTAATCTTCAACTTCACCATAATTTCAGGTACTGTTTTTTCATATTTCTCATTTATGTTTGTGGGCTGGCAAAGGAGTAATGGCTACTGAGTCATCTGAAATTGTTCTTATCAGCTGAAATAACAAATGGAGAGAGAAATGCCGTTTGCTCCTGGTTACTGCCCTGGCATGTGCAGCTTGGTTATAGTGCTGTCATTAAAGGAACTGGGTTCATAAAACTTGTATTTTACAGAGGATTGTTAAGATATTTGATCTTCTACCAGATTTTCAGTAAGACAATATTTAGGCAAAGCAGATTAATGAGAAATGAGTTGAAACAATGCACAATAAAAATCTGTTCATCTAGTGAAATACTCCAAAGTAACTTTTGCTGAAAATCATGTGTGACTGGAATAGCCCATTTGGATCCTGATAATCTGGAAATGAGAAATGTAGTCAGGATTAGTGACACCCAGTAGCATGGGAGAGAAATAATGGCCATTTCTGCTGTTCTGCCATAGATGGGTGCTGTGTGCAAACCACACTGAGCCAGTCAAAGGCTTTCTTGGCCGTTTCCTGAGAAGAAAACTCATTGAAACAGAGATCAGTGGCAGGATGAGGAATGCAGAGCTGGTTAAGATTATTGATTGGATTCCCAAGGTCTGGCAACATCTGAACAAATTCTTGGAGGCACACAGCTCCTCTGATGTTACTATTGGTAAGTACTCTGCCCAGGCATATATAAATATATGTTTTATTTCCTTGTATATCAGGTGTATCTTTGTACACTTCCTTGTGCTGTATTACATAAAGAGGGCGTTCTTTAAAGCCCTAGTTTTGATGTTATTTTTGATGCTCATTGTGATTGTGATTTGACTGTAATGTCTGAATTTCCCTCTCCAGGTCCACGGCTCTTCCTCTCCTGTCCAATAGATGTAGATGGTTCTAGAGTTTGGTTCACTGACCTGTGGAACTACTCCATCATTCCGTACCTCCTGGAGGCAGTAAGAGAAGGGCTACAGGTGAGCAGGCAAAGGGAAAAATCATAGGTCTAGAATGGCATCTGTTCAAAAGGCAACAAAACTCAGTAGTGGCAGCATTTTCTGTAGATACAACTTTGCATGTTGAGTATCTCCATATCTATGAGAATGTAACCAGAATTGCCAATAATTTCAGGCACAATTAGCTTCTTCAAGCACTTTTGAAACAGAGTGGAAGAAGTGATTAGATGCCAAACTGCTGATGTTTTCAGTGGGGGGAGTTAGACGTACAAATACCTTTCAATACTGTGTTCCAGAAGTACACTTTAAAATTATCCTGTGCATCAGAAAAATATGCTTGTGGTCATTAACTTTGTTACACAGGATTTTGCTTTGGAAATCAAATCTTTCAGCATAGTAACAAAGCTGTGCATGGAGAGAATGTGTTCATGAGTGACAGGAGCAGTATCAGTGACACTTTGATTACTTCTCATTATATAAGATGATTTTTTAGTAGATTCCTTCATAATTCTTTCAGAGGATGAAGTGAAATCATCATAGATTTTCTCTGCTTAGTAATTGGTTCATAATCTGGCAATTTGGAGTAGTTTTGGGTGTCTGTATGACTATGAAGCTCATTGGAATCAGGAACAGGGTTCAGCAGAGAATTGCTATGGACTTGCCATATAAGTAGGGGGAAAAAGGAGGTTTTTTTAATAACCAGCTCTTTGTTCACAGAATAAGCCCAGCAGCACCTAATTTAAAATATGATTTAGAACTAATCCTTTACTGGTGGCTTCTTACAAATTTGTGAAAGGCATGAATTCCCCAAGTTCTGGGTAAAATTTGGGCAAACTGCAGCTGCCATTTGAAATTTGTCAGTACTTGAAGACCTCATTTTCTTGTGGTAGTTGTGGTAGACTCTGAGATATAAGGAAAACAGTAGGTCCTGGAGTACAAAACGCACTCAGGAACTTTGCTAGAAATAGAAGAGAAGAACCATTTTACATAAAACTTGTTGTAAAGGAAGGCAGTGGGAGCCAGGAATCTTTCCAACCTAAAACAAGAGAAAGGAGATCAGGTGACTTTGTTTGCTCTTGAAATGGAGAAAACTGATACAATAATGCATGGGCTCCTTGTACTGGGTTTTGGAGCTCTCATATCACTGATCAGTACGTGTGGAAAGCATTGAAAAATTAGTAATGGAAGTGGAAAAAGAGAGAGCAATTGATAAAACCATCCTTTTGCTTCCTTGTTTTGCATAGTATCGCCATCTTTCCTTAGGCTATTTGAGCAGCTTGTGTTCCAGGTGTAATGACTTCAGTTTCTCACTTTGTACTTTAGAGTCTTTATCCTCTTCGGTCCCATTTCCCCAAATTGTACCAATTCGTCCCTATTTAAATAATTTCTCTTTTGTTTGGCTGATGGATAAGAAGATGCATTTTAGTACTTGAAGAGTAGCCAGAGTGGTGCTAATAAACAAGCTAATGCTAGAAATATGGATTTCATCTGGGGCTAGTTTCTGTTCCCCACACCCACAAACACTCCTCTGAGAGCACATTTTCCTGAAATTGCCTGCCAGAAAGGAAAGGTGAACTCGTGATTTTGTTCTGATCTCTGTGGATCTGCTCTCGGCTATTTTTGTATTTCTGTTTCTCATTTAGAGAATTGTTTTGGGTCAAATACAAACAAGCCAAATGGATCCTTACAGTAATTGCACCCATGGGAGCTCACTTGTTTTGTTCTTCAAAACAGGGATGTGAAAATTAGAAGGCTGTATGAAACCTGAGTTCCTCCTGCTTGGCGTATCAGTACAGAATGCAGCACCAGCAAAAGGAGGACCCAGAGCCCCTGTGGCTTCCTGCCACTGTCACGCATACTGCAGGGATTTTTCTTTCATGCTTTGTGGAGCAACCTGTTCCATGGAAATGAGGTCTCTATGACTTGCTCCCTGGAAAATGTGCCAGTGGGAGGGGTGGACAGACCTGGCTGCCATGGAAGAGGATCATGAGTCAGTTAGCCTCTCTTGAGCTCGGATCCACTCAAATTTGGAGGAGAAAAGTCATGAAAAATACAAAATCCTCGTTGCTTACCAAATGACATGTATCACTGTAAATTTGAGAACAAGATTAAAACAGGAGATCTGGTTTGCCACATCTCGAAGCCATTAGGCCGGGAAGATAGCAAAGCAGGGCTGCAGGATGAAAGGTTTGGGCTATGGAGGAGGAGGTGTTTCAGATTGCCTAGCACCATCTGCTGGCACCTCTGCTCCCTCCTGCTTCACAGCACTCAGAGCAATTTAATGCTTTGTGCGTGCAAAATCTAAACCCACAAAAAACATACCAAGGAGAAATAGTATTGAGGGAAGTGAGATAGTCCAAGATGCATCAGAGAACTGGTGAGTTTATTTGATAGACTGTTGTTTTTACCCCTGTGCAGGGGATTAAAGGAGGGGGACAGTGACAAAACGTCAGAGACAAGCTCCAGTTGCTGAAGGATGTTGATGGTGATATTTATAAAGTGGAAACAAACATTTTAAAGGCACCTGTAGTTGTATTTATGCTTTTGGAAGTCATGAGGCATTAAAATGAATGTGTTGTCTGGCTAAGGCAAATAGAATATAACAGGGAGAATACGTTGGGACACAGCAGCTCAGTCTATTGTCAGTCTATTCCATACAGAAAAACATGTTTCTGTTTTTGAAACAGAGCTTGCCTACTTAGGAACCTGACCACAGACAAATCAGGCTGCTGCTTTTTCTTAGTTGAATGCGAAAAATTCTGACTTGAAAACTTTATGCCTCCAACATTATTGCCTGATGACAGATCTCACATTTCCTCCTTCACAGTGCATGGATAGCAGTTCATGAGGCAGCTGCCAGTGCAGTCCAGATGTCAGCACTTGTGGCTTCTTTTGTGTGCTGACATTGTTTAAGTTGACTTAATTAGGTGAGGCTGTTTTCAGGCATTTCTTCCTTTAGCTGGTGCCAAGAGAAGGGCACTGCAGCCTCAGGGAAGGTGGTCAGCTCCTTCCAAATCAGTGCCACGACACAGGGCTTTGTGTGTCATCAGGGTAAGGAAAATCTCACTTCCAGCCCTGCTTGCAGAGTGTTTCCCACAGCCCAAGAAGCGTGGCACGATCATTTTGGTTAGGCACGGGATGAGGTGGTTGGAACGTTTGGCATGGTTTTGTGCTCTTTCAGCTGTACGGGAGGAGGGCACCCTGGGAGGACCCTGCCAAGTGGGTGATGGACACCTACCCCTGGGCAGCCAGCCCCCAGCACCATGAGTGGCCCCCCCTGCTCCAGCTGCGGCCTGAGGACGTGGGCTTTGATGGCTACTCCATGTCCCGGGAAGGCTCCACCAGCAAACAAGTTCCAGTGAGTGATGCTGAAGGAGATCCTCTGGTAAGCTCTCCTTTCTGGAGCAGCAGAACTGTTTCCTTTTGCCTTGTTTCTAGGGATTAGAAACAAGAACTATGGCTGTAGACTAATCCCTTCAGTCATTTCATTTTCCCCTTTACTGGGAAAGCTGTGTTATATCAGTAACTTCAATGCTGCTATGATCTACAGTCAATACCTCTTTTCTGAGTCTCAGCATTATTGACCTGGCTTGTTTCTCCCTTTCCTTTGTTGCCCCCTGGCAAAGCCAATGCTGCTGTGGCTGTCACATGGAGTTAATATTGTTCCCACGTCAGAATACAAATAATCATGAACTTCCTTGCCTTTGCAGATGAGCATGCTAATGAGACTGCAGGAGGCAGCCAACTACTCCAGTCCCCAGAGTTATGACAGCGACTCCAACAGCAACAGCCATCACGATGACATCCTGGATTCCTCTCTGGAGTCGACATTGTGATCTCCCTCAGACAGAGAGGTGCTTTCCACTTGGCAAGAGCCCTGATCACAGACTCATGCAAAGAAGATGTTCCTGGGCTGGGATCTCAGTATTAGAGCTGCAAGAACAAGACACTTGGAGCAATCTTGAACCTGGGTGCAGGCAACCCAAGCGACCTTTGAATTGTTTTTCTTTTGGCGATGATGAGAGCTGCACTACTCCTTTGTTTCCTTCCTTTTAGTTGCTATAAGCTGTCATGCCTAAGATCCTGAAGATGTTAAAAATAATCATCATCACTAAGTCGAAGGGACTGGGCGGGGGGGCAGCTTGACAGCTGTGAAGCAAACAGCTTTGTGCCATGTACTGTCTGGAAAGAGAGGGGAGGGGGAATATTTGCCTATGCTGCTTCTGACCAAACACATTCATGTGAGGGCTGGACTTCTACCAATCAGCTTTGTGGAATAAACTCAGCTTCATATAGCTCTGGTGCTATAACAATGTTGCTTGCCTCAGTAATAATACTTGATGAAGGCAAAGCTGCAAAACAGGGAAGTTTGAATAAATATTACAAAAAAGAGAAAAGGAAAAAAAAAGAAACTAAAACAAAAAGCGCTGCTCTCCTTGCCAGTCTGAGACCTTGGCTTGCTTTCATTGTGTGTTTATAAAGATTATATATATAAATAGGAATATATAAAAATATATATACAGTCTGAACAAATCAGGTTTTTTTCAAACACTGTGTAACAATCAATCCTGCCACAAGTGAAAGATCAGGTAGTCATTTGCTAATCAGGGCCCAATTCTCTTCCCACTCACATCCACACCACCAGCTGGGCTGACTTCTGTGGTGTTTACACCCCACTAATCCACCCTGAGGAGACGGGGCTTCCCTCTTCCACAGAAGTCAGTGGCAGGGCTGTGCCCCACAGAGTGCTGCAGCCCCAAAGGACCCTTGGCAGTGCACAGGCATGGTGAGCTCTGCACACAGAGGTGAGCTACACCCCTGCAAAGGGATGAGTCAGACTTTCAGTTTTTTAATTCTTGCCATGAAATGTTACAGCTGTTTTCTAAAAACATTGGGGTTTGTTCAGAGGTTTCATTCCAATCAGCACAACCATAAGGCGGTTATTTAAAATTCAGCTCTGTGGCAGTTCCAGTGCTACTCTGGTAACAGTACTTACTTCCATGACTTTTCTTTTTAATTGCAAAGTTTTAAAAAAATAATATTTTAGCAGTATTCAGGTCTGGAAAAGAAAAAGATAAGGTACTGAGTACTGTGTCTTTTGAGTTTAGCTGTGCCATGCTTTTGAGTTGTGGCAGAGCTGTGAACCTGGTTTGGTTTCTCCTCCTCTGTGAACGCACACACCCACACTATCAGTGTTAAGGCTTGTACCTGTCTGTGTTGGGGAGCAAGAACACCTCCCAAAGAGTTGCACTTTTCTGGTGACACCACCACCCCCAGCACGTCAGCTGTACCTCAGCCCACACCTCACCCCTCAGGAGGGATTTGTACAAGCCCTTCCAGCTCTCCTCTGGTGCTGACTTTTAAAAGCGATGCCTTATTTTGTACTAATTGTGCTTGATTAAATTAGTGCTGTATATTATGGGATTTTATTTAAAGAAACAGGGCTAAAGTCATCTCTTGAAATATCATAAGTTGCTGTGAATATTGTTTGTATAAGATACTAGAATTTGTTTAAATGTGACAAAAAAAAGGAGGGAAATGAGATAACATTTCAGGTTCATATCAATCTGCAGCTAATGCATCACTGAAGAGCTGTTTTATCCATGCAGGAGGGACAAAAGAAGCTTTTCAACTCTAATAAATTGCAGGAATATGCTGGTTTTTCAATGTACAGTAAGAAATCTTACTCCAAACACTTTTTCAAGAGCTTGTGGGTTTAAAGGAACATAACAGACAAGTTCATGCTTCTGTGGCTCAGCTTGAGAGGATGGTTTTATTATACCTCATGACTTTCTGTAATATAACTGTACTTTGTCTTACTAAGCTGGTCTTGAATCTGCTCCTGTTACAACTTCTAAGTGCTGATGATTTTTTTTTTAAGAAAAATATTGTAAAAAGAAAAAAAATTAAATATTTTAATGATGGGGGAAGAGCTTGGTGTTACCGTTTTAACCTTATGAACTCTGATTTCATTATTTCACTGAGTGGAATAACAAAGGTTACTCAGCCAACTTTCCTAATCCAGTTCTTGGTACTGTAAAAAATGAGTTAGATCTGTATGGAATCAAATCCATAGCATGCTGATGATGAGTTTGAGAGAAGTTAATTTTTCCAGTAGTCTTGACAATTCTGCTTCCCAGCACTAACTTTACCTGCTACTACTGTGAATTTTGGTACCTAATCCCCCAACTGAATCCATGCAGACAGAGCATGTGCCTGTAAAAAAAATCCAGTTGCAGGGCTAGGTCTTTAAATGGACTTGATATCCTAGAAAATGTCTCAGTTGACCTTTAACTGAGTGCTAAAAGACATGTTTAAAGTAGTGTTTTATTTGTGGGAAACGGGGTATATTTTTTTTCTCATGTTTAATCCTGTGCTTAAGCTCAGGAAGAAATTTCTGTTATCTGTTCTTTTTTTATTGACACTAGCTTGACTTAAAGTGAGAGAGGCAATTTTGAATAGGCTAGTCATTCTGAGCATCACAATATTCCGTGTCTTTTCTGAAACTTCGGGAAGCAGGGTTACCTGTTGTGCACACGTCTTAGTTTTTATCAATACTTGTCATAGATTAAGTCTTTCTTTAGGTGACTTCATTCTCATTTAAGGCTTTTTCAAAACACTTCCTTTTTTTTTTTTTAATTTTTTTTCTCCTCCTTACAAAGTTGGCTTGTTTAAAAAAATACCAACTAGAAATGCAAGATTCTATGCAACATTTGTGGTGAGTTATAAATTGAGAAAATAAACCATTTTCTTTCCTTCAGAACTGCCAAGAATGATACAGGCCATAAATGAGATGTGGTTTATTTGGGGAAGGGGAGGGAGGGAGGGGGTTGGTTAGCGTTTTTGTACATTTTGAAAGAAGCAAACTTGATATTTCATTGTTGATGCTTAACTTCGATATTATGTGTATGAAATCTTGTCTAAATGTGGCAATTTTTCTTTCAAGAAAAAAATCTTTGGTGATATTAAATGGAAGGTTGCTGTTTTGATCTAGTCATTTCCAGTGGAACAGTTTATGAAATATGTTCTATAAGATGTACATTTTTTCATTGTAACATAGAAATGTAAATATTTGATTAAAAGTGCTGCATTTTGATGAATTTTTTCTAGCCATTTTTAAAGAGAAAACTAGGAATTGAGTATTTTGTGTACGTTTATGATGTTTTCCATTTGCTCCTCTCCCTATTTAATTTTCAGTTCTCATTTAGGATTGGAATTTGTGAATGGTCTGTTTGAGATCATGCCTCCCCTTTCTCACTCTCCCCGTTTCTACCCCTTCCCCACCCCGTGTCATGGAGGATAAAGCTGATGATTGTACTAGTCTTAAATTATTCATGATTCAATAAAATTGATGCTTATTTATTCAGATTTGTGGCTTCCCAGAACTTTTTATCCCTTCCTAATCACCATTTTATAATTTTTCATTTGAAGAGTGTGGGGATCACTCCTTTGGTTTTGCTGACTTTTTGTAAGTACTTGTGAGGAGGTGCCAACAGCCCTCACCCATCCATCCAGTCTGGCCTGGGGCATCTCCCACCTCTCTGGACAACCTTCACATCCCACACAGTATTCCAATTTCCTCTTCACCTATTTGATAGATTCACTGTGGTTATACAGTAATAAATACACCATCAGTAAAAACAGGTAGAAACTGTGATCCTTCATGGCAAATAAAAGTTCAGAAAGGATAAATGCAAACACCTCTGCGCTTAAAATCTAAAGGGGTTTGGGTTTTTTTTCCTGGAGACTCTCTTCATATTTCTAGGGTTTTTGACAGTTCCTTGTCCACTTATCATCTATTTGAACAATTAAAGTTGGTGGGACAGATTCACGTGCAGAAAACTTCAAGGAAAATAGAGAAGTTCTGCTGAAAACTGATGATCTGCAGTTAGGTTTGTTCATTCCAAAAATACTCTTAGTGACACAGCAGTGTAAATGGTAGCTCAGAGCTGACCTGTACTGTGGGCATTGTCTGTCCTCCATAGCAGTTTTCCAGAGGCAGAATTGCTTCGGACATGCTCAAGCACATTTTTCTGTGTTCTGTAAACTTCTTTGATTCACAGAATTGCATGTCCTAGACTTGGTCCTGGAAAATGCTTCAGCTATGATCTTGGATAATTTTTGAATCCATACTGGACTGCCAAAATGCTTATTATTTCCCAGGAATTCTTCCTTTCCTTTTTTGGCTGCCCTGTCCCTTTCCCACATTATTATTTTCTCTGCTCTATGCAGCTATCTTGTTCACTTACCTTGACTTTTTTTTTTTCCTTTATCTCATCTTCTCTTTAACCTTTATTTTCCTACTTTTTTCCCAACATCCTATTTAATTTTATGTCCTTCCTGGCCATTTCTCATCATTTCTCAGTGCCATAGGATCAGTGCTGACTTCCTTTCTGCAATGAAAAAGGAAAATTCTCTGGAGTCATTTTATAAAAGCAGCCTGCAGCCTGTGACATGTATTCACACCCTTCTCACTCCTCTGATCTTTTCCACTAGTACTTTGGAGTAGTTGCCTCAAGAACCAGAGAGGAAATTCCTCCTGATACCCTGCAGGCTCCCATCCTCCATTCCACGCTTTCTGTCCATTTCACCACTTTACTGATGCCCAGGATTCTGACACTGATCTCTGGTAACCAAGGCTAATCTGTGGTTTCTAATGTGGGTGTTTAATCTGGGCTTTCGTGAATTGGAGCAGAGCACAGCAGCTGAGGACAACTTCCGTCTTTGCCCCGGCAGTGGGGCTGATTGTAAGCAAATTCTTCCCCATCATCATCTTTTGTTGGCTTAGCCACACACTGAAATCCATGTTCCTCTCTCCTTAATCATAGAATGGTTTGGACTGGAAGGGACCTTTAGAGGTCATCTAGTCTAACCTCCTGCAATGAGCTGGGACATTTTCTGTAAGAGCAGGTTGCTCCGTCACAGATTTGTTCAGAGGCTCGAGAGATGTTACAGGGAGTGGAGACCATGCTCTGGCTAAACATGGGCAATTCCTCCTCTTAGGAGTTTCACCCATGTGGGGCTGGGCAGTGAGAAAGTCTGAAGGACCTTACATACATAGAGTGGGATCCACAGGCAGAAGGGAAAAGTTTGTGTTTCCACTGAGATCCTGGCTGACAGCCCACTGTAGATGGAGGAGCTGGTGATCCGCATGTCAGTGAGCCTGAGTATGGCCAAGACTGCTGTGTTGCCCTGTGCCGCCAGGACAGGCCGGCTTCCACACCTGGGATGCACAAACCCCTTGTCCATAGGATCAGCTCAGCCCACTCATGCAGAGGCATGCAGCTCCTGCTGGGTTCTGAGGGGTTGTCCTTGGCTTTGTCTGTCACTGAGAATTTCAAACTTTCTGTGCTGACAGGCACTGACCCCCAAGAAAACGCTGCATTTGACCTGAGGCCATGGGGAAGGCTTCCAAAATTGAATGACAGAACTGGGATTATGGGAGTGTAGTTTGAAGTGTGTGATATCACAGGGTGGAAAACTTAGAGTTTAAGGTTTTAGAATATAGTGATGTATGTATAATGCAAGATGGAGGTTTTAGGGTGGAGGCCAGTCCTTCTTTTTCACTTTCTTCTTCATGGATCTGGGTGGTATTTTGTAATTGGGTAGAAAAGTCCGCATTGCAGGCCACAGGTGGTTGGTTATTGGGTTAAAAGTAAAAATAATTTAGGTGTCATTTCCTAATTGCACAGCTTATCCTTAAAAGGCTTTGTCTAGAGAGAGATAGGGGCCATTTTTAGTTTGTTAGCTGGAAGTGCTGTAGAACTCACGGCTTGTGAGACTATACTGTAGATGAGAATTAATAAACGTGAGTCTGAACATGAAACACTGTCTTTAATCCGAACCTTGGCAGAAAAAGGTAAAACGCAACATCTAGCTGTGCAGCAAGAAGGTGTCATGGGTGCATCCTTCTTGTCTGACAGCAGAAATGGTTAAGAGAGTTCTTTTGCTGTGAGAAAACATCCTCCTGTGCTACCTTGAATGCCCGCAGCCATGGGTGGGGTGTGGCCAGGATGCTGTGTGTGGGTGCTGCACTGCTGGGGGTTCCCAGCATCTGAAGGCACAGAAGATTGTCTCTGTTGTTCCGATCTTGCAGTGTCGGTTCTAACAAACAGCATTTGTTAGATACCTCACCAGGTCCGAGTGCCTTTTATCGGGATTGTGATGAACCAGCACGACCCAGTGCAAAAGAGGAGTTAGGACACAAAGCCCAAGCCCACTGAGGATGGAACAAGCCCATGAGCTCAGATCTGTGTGAGCCACTAAACCTCATCCACGGCAGGATTTCTGACAATGCTGTTGCACAATTTGCAGCTTCACACTTTCTGCCAGACCACCAACCTCCAGTCCCAAATCAGCCCTGACTGTTAACGCTCTATTTCTGTACAGCAGTGCACAAATCACCCTCGAGGATCCTGGAAAGCTCTGAGAAATGCTTCGTGCTGCAGATGCTGGACATGCTGACTCAGAGCAGCCCTTTGCTGGCTGGATTTAGTGCTCACAACCTGATATTTCCTTTACTGCATAACTATCAGTGGTGGCCTTGGATATAGTTTTGGATCCTGCCAAGACAACCAATAGGACAAAACCCCTGGATTTTGGAAGCACTGAAACTTCCACTCCTGAAACTTCCATATGCCCAGAGCCCAGCTGTGAGAAGCATCCATGGGGAGCACAACCAGCTTTTAAGGGCTAGGAGTTACTCAGGAACAGTCCAACCCCTACAAAGGGAAAGGGAGAAAGCAGAGCAAGAGACCAAACTGGCTCAGCAAGGAACTTCTGGATGTGCTTAAACACCAAAAAAAGAGATCAATACTTGTCTCAAGCTGCTGAACATTCTTAGGAGTGCTGGGATGCTTTGGTGGTATAATTGGTGGGAAAGCTTGGCTTGCTGGAACATGTCTGGGAGGTTTGGTAATTGTGCCGGCATTGCCAATGCGTCCGTGCTACAACATGACATGAAAGAACTTCACGAGGACATGGTGATGAGCAAAGAAGGAAAAGCCCTAAATTTATTTACAAAACATAATTTTATACATTTCCAAAGGTGCCTGTGGATTGGAGGATGACCACCTCCCAAACCACATTTGTCAAGACAACTGACAATCAACTTTCTCCTCCTACTTAAAAATATGTAAACAATGAAGGACAGTTAGGAAAACAAAGCTATTGTTTATAATAAAAAATGTGGGAAAGTAAAAATTCTGACTCCAATATGAAAGACAAATCAGAAGGCCTAGAAAAATCCTCAAAACCAGGGTGACACATCTGCTCTCCTGTTACCCTCCATGATAGCACCTGAGAGGTTGGTGTGCGACCTAACATGCATTACATGATACAGTTGCTTTCTGTGGGAGATAAGATGGACAAGTTTAGAAAGCAAATCATAAAGATTTCTGTTCAACACCTATTTTAGAAAAGCATCTTCTGCACGCATAGCTATTCCAGCCACATATGCCAAATCAGTTACCAGATTAAAGGGTTGGTCTTTGAGCCTTTCAGAGGCTCTGACAACGGCTGCCAGTTTGGCAATCTGTGGGGATCCTTCCACCACTCGGACGTCAGACTCCCACTTCTGTGTCCTAGGGTCTCTCCAAGTCAGGACTGGCATACTAGAAGACTCTGAGTTGTCTGTAAAGACTGTCATGGCCTCGAGAGATGCTTTACTTTGGATGAATGTGGGGACTAAATGAAATTCTGATCTGAAAAGTTTGTGACCAGGAAAATGGATGGAGATTTTCCCTGGATAGCTATCTAGGGCAAACTGGAGGTTGTCATTATTCTGGAGCAGAAATTCCAGCTCCTCAGTGGTTTCCAGTGGCATGTAAATGCATGCGAAATCACACCCTGCAAGAGAGCAGAGACAGGTCCTACCCTTTCTAATAATTGTGGCCATGGATATTTGGGGGGTGAGCACAGTTTTACTTGGTTGGGCGTGGAGGAACACCCACTCAAGAATCAATAAGGGGTCTTTCAAGTTGGCGTCATATTGGAATATAAGTCCATGGTAGTGTGGGACCTCACCTAAGACTGCAAAGAGAAATGCTGATTCATACCTGTGCACTTGCTGTGTTAACAGGCCTTCTTGAACCTGGGTCTCCTGAAGAAAACTGGTCCAGGTCCTCATGGCAGGACTTCAGTACCTAAAGGGCAGCCACAAAGGGGATGGATGCTCTCTTTTCACAAGGAGCCACATGGAGAGGACAAGGAGCAGTGGGTACAAGTTACACCAGGAGAGGTTTTATCTCATTATCGCAATGCTATTTTTTTACAGAAAGAACAATCCTTCTGTGGAATGATCTCCTCAAGGATACGATAGAGTCCCCATTGATGAAGGTTTTTCAAAATATAGTCCTCACCTATATTCCCTTTCCCACAGAAGGCTGGACCAGAGGATCTTTCCAGATGTCTTCCAACCTGTGCTGTTGTATGATTTTATGACGTATTTTAGCCGTTTGCTGGTTACATGGGAAGGCAAATTGGGTAAAAGAAGCACACCGGCCACATATGCATGTCCAGTAAAGGCACACCTGTGAGGCCCCCCTCTGCTGGGCTTCCCAGGTGTTAAATCCCTGTCATGTGGGTTGAGAAAGGGATGCTGGTGTGGGGTTTGGAGCTTGAAGGACATTGTTTACTTATATCCATTCAATCTTGGTTCAGCAATAGCAGAGCCCTGAAGATGCCCCATTAGGTCACTTGATCAGGGCCAGCAGAAGTGATGATCTTCCCATCCTTGCTGAGCATTTCTGCCACATGCCCCTCAGACACAGCAGTGAGGCAGTTCCAGCTGCTAGAGAAGCAAATCAAGGGAACAGATCCATTTTCTGCTCCAGTCTGATCCCTTCTGCTCCCAGCCCATGCACACACACTGGCACATATGGATGGAGCACGGCCAGGAGTGACGCTTTGCCTTGCTGGTCCTCACAGTAACACAGCCCACAACTTCCTATCAAACACCATTTTGGACTTCCCAAGCAAAGGGTTTTAAATGCCATCAGTGTTTTCTGGGACTGAACTTGGGTGTCTTCAAACCAATCTAGTTTCCTGTAGGATGGGGATTTAGAACTGGTTGGGGTTTAATATCCTGTCATGACCCTCAGCCTTTGCTGGTAGTTTCTGGAAACTATGACCTTGTATCGTGCTCTACTTGACCTCTTTAAGGTCCTTGTAATGTTCAAAGTTTCCTGGGAGACAGGTGTTCTTCAAAAGAGGATTTTATTTTATTTTATTTTATTTTATTTTATTTTATTTTATTTTATTTTATTTTATTTTATTTTATTTTATTTTATTTTATTTTATTTTATT
>VYXD01009937.1:108526-125517 GCA_013397195.1 Hylia prasina | reverse complement strand
CTTTTCTTTTCTTTTCATTTTATTTTATATTAAACTCAACCTGCTCCCAGTAAAGGGCTGTGCAGGAGCCTTGTCTGCCTAGCTATGGCTGGGTGGAAACACTTCCAGCTCTCCGATTTGTGCAGGGCACTGCTGGAGAAGCTATTGGACCAGGGAGGTAGGACCAGAGGGACACACTCTAGAAGAGTGTGTAAGAAGATCAGCAGTTGAACACTCCAGGTCTGCCACCAGCAGCTCTGCAGGCAGCAACAACAGAGACTCCCTGAGAAAGTGATTTATTTCCTTTTCTCCCCCTGTCCAAAAGCCACCCTCCCACGCTGGCGGGCACAGATGTTGAACCAGCTGGTTTCTTAAGGAATAAAATACTTGAGAACTTTCTGCCCTGGGCTCACAGTCACCAAAGTTAAATCCCCCTCTCTGCCTTATCCATTCCCCAGTCTGAGAGATTTCCTTTCTGTCTCTGAGAAGGAAGAAGAGACACACAAGACCTCTAGGCTGCTGGGTCATTAAAAAGAGCTCTTTGATATCCTAAAACAGAGGTTGTTATGGGAGTGTATTACACATGGGATTACCAGAGTTTCCAAAACTCTGGATGCTGCTAGTCATTGTGGAAACCATTCCATTTCCATGAAGGCAGGAAGGGCTTCTTATCACCTTCCCTCCTTTCCCAAAGCATACAGAGAGCTGCATTAAAAATAGAGACAGAGGGAGAAAGAAGGAATGCTGGGCTCGCTTCAGGGAGTAGAGGGAGGTCACCTCCCACACTCAAATTAAGGAACAGTTTGCTCTCAGAAATACACCCAAGCTGCGCTCCCGATGCCATGCACACCAGGACAAACCCAGCTGCCACCAGATTCTCCTAATGTGACTAGAATCTCTCCACATTTGAGGTAAGAAAATATGTTTATGCCTTTGATATGATGTTGCTATAGGACATGAAATGAACGATATGCACACAGTCAAGTTGTCAGGGCAAAAGAGAGAGAAGTTTATTTTTCTACTTCGGTTGATACAGATTTTTGACAATGACCATGGATTGGAGGATGAGGTTGCCACCTCTCCAACCACACTGGTCAAACTAGAAGTCCATCAATTGTCCCTCCCAAAGAGAGGAATGATAAACAAGAAGGACAGTTTACAATATCACTTTGTTTACATGAAAATCTGTGAGAAACTCCGCTACAAAAATGCAAACATCAGAAGGCTGAAAAAGATCAGGGCGACAATATTAGACCTCCAAAAAAAGGGTGGCTGCTTCTGCACAACTGCTGCTTCTTTTGGCACAACTGTGCCACATGAGCCACCCCGCGGTGGCTGTGAACTCTGGATTCTTCACCCAGCGTGTTCAAGGGAACTGTTGGAGAAGGAGGTCCCCTTCCTGCAGTCACAGATGCAGTCTGGCAGCTGTTAGTAAATAAAAATGAGCCCTTTAACTTCGTATTAAGGTATCCCTGAATCTCAAATGTTTGTGCTTAGTAGTCACACAATGTTCTTTTTGCTGTTAAGAAAAAGAGACTCTGAAAGGGGAAAAAAGTGTAAGAGTAAAAAATGTCACATTTTGGGTAAGGATTTTTCCCTGTTAAACGGCAATTCCATTATATTTTTTCTTTCGTATAGCTATTTCTCTAGCAGTATAAGATGTAATAGCCCTCATGCTGAAAGAAGCTGTCTTAAATAGTTTTTTTTGATAGCATTTCTAGGGCAGAGAAAATGAAAAGAGCAGAGGGTATAAGAAGATCAGCAGTTTCTGCTGAACAATGAATCAGCAGGGGTTTTGTATAAGCAATACCTGTTCTTATTTTGGACATGTTCCTTTCCAGAGTGTTATAGGATGTGTGATGGCACCTGTGTTCTCTGGAGTAGCCACTGGATTTTAAAACAAACCGAGTTAGTTCTGTCTTTATAAGTTACTTAACTATAGCGTTATGATTACTGGGTGTGCTGGTTTTGGCTGGGGTAGAGTAAGTTTTCTTTCAGTGGCTAGTAGGGGGCTGTATTTTGGATTTGTGCTGAATGCACAAGAAGATAGACACTAATAATAATGTTGATAATACAGAGATGTTTTTGATACTGCTGAGCAGGGCTTGCACAGAGCCAAGGCCTTCTCTGTTTTTTGTTCTGCCTCACTGGTGAGGGAATTGGGGGTGCCTAGGAGGGTGGTCTGTTTCAGGTCAGCTTTCCCAAAGCATCACTAGGAGGAGACACAGCCAGTACAGGTGACCTCAACTGACCAAAGGGATATTCCAGACCATGGGACATCAGGCTTAGGATATAAAGTGGGGGGAAGGAGGAGGAGGGAGGATGTTTGGAGTGGTGGTGTTTGTCTTCCCAAGTAACCATTCCTGTGCTCCTGGGAAGGCTGAATACCTGCCTGCCCATGGGAAGCAGTGAGTGAATTCCTTGTTTGGACATTCCCTTGTTTAGCTTTTCTTTTGTGCACGGCTTTTACAAAACAACAAACCCGAACCCAGCAAACCCTTTTTCTGTTTCACTGTATTTTGTGGGATAAATACTGTCTGTGTCTTTTCCATCTCTTTTTCCATTTCACCTATATCAGGTGTATGTTTTCAATTGCTAGTGCCTTCAAGGTGTCAGAGAGGTAGAAGATGAGAAATGTGTCAATGTGTCCCAGCTTAGATGTGTCCAATTACTTAATTGGAAAGAGGTTAAATACCTGGAACAGCCTTTCTAGCAGGAGGTAGTCATGCCCTTTGCCTGGCAGTGATCAGGAAGGTTTTGGACAATGCCCTTTAATAACACCTTTAATTTTTGGCCAGCCCTGAAGTTGGACTGGATGATTTTTGTAGGTCCCTTCCAAATGGAATCACTCTCTTCTTCCTTTCACACCTTCCCTTGTGGCTGTGGCAGTGAAGTGGAGCACAGAGGGAGAGTTGGGTTCGGGGGACATCTACTGCATTTGTTTCTTTTGTTTTGGTGAGTTATGAATGGTGGGCATCAGACAGCATGGAGCAGAAAATAAATGCAGTTTTGTAATGAAATCTCTGTTTCAGAAAGACTCTGCTACCTGTGTGCAAGGCAAAACCCACTGACATTTCTGTAGTGTAGAGCAGAAATGTAAAAGCAAAAAGCAGGGGGGTGGTTATGGATTTTCCTGGTGTTGTAGTAATGGTCCACAGTTGGACTTGAGGCTGAAGAGAAAAGTTTTTCTCTTTCATTCTGTTTCCCTACCCTGTAAGAACAGTCTAATTACTTGCTTCCAGTCTATAAACTGTGGTATCTTAGTGATGTGTGGTGAGTCACTCCCTAGTTAAAAGGCAGGTAGATATTCTTCTAAATCACTAAATTAGAAACTGACGGATTCTTATTGAATCACTAATAAGGAAGTTTCCTTCCGCAGACACAAACTACAACCACCTGTTATCTAGAACCAAGTACTACCGAATGATCAAATTTGGACATCTACTTTCTTTTTTTATTTGACAGTCATCCACTTTAATATATATACATATTTAAAGTCTGTACACAGTAAAATACAAAATAAAAGTGTTTCTTTATAAGTTACACAATTAAACAGCTGCATTTGCCTGCAGTTTAGCTGTATTTAATTAAAAAAAAGAGAGAGAAGCATTGTTGAGTCATTGTTATATTCATTGACAATAACCTTGGTATAAAACACCCATACAGAGTAAGTGTACAAAATAGCGTACAGTTCATATAAGCTGTGCAAAGACAGCAAAGATCAGTTAAAAATCAAAGAGGTGTATCCGCTTTCCTCTGTCCACACCATGGATAGGAGAAGCAAAGTGGAAAATAAGCACAAACTTGTGGGTTAGAAGGTGGACTAGACAGTGCTTTGCACACAAGATTCATGAATAAATTAAGACCAAAATCGTAAAAATATAAGATCTCCATTATACAGGGCATGCTTGCATAATACCTTCAAAGTCATTCCAGGGATTTCAATGGATCTGTTGCACAAGTATAGTGACATTTGGGGTGAGGAGGGAGGCAGAGCTCAGTCTGGGTCCCTCAAGGTTATTTATTGCAGAGAAAAGGGTTGCTAGATCAGGCAAGTCTTCAGTAGCAGCTGAACTAATACAGTAGCTGGAAATTCACTTGAAAGGTAATAGATATGGTCATGCCATCTATATTGTATTTTTGAGATATATATATATAATATTTTTTTTTTTTTTAAATCTGGGGGAAGAAGTTTCCTTTCCTACAGGGAAATTTCCCTTTTCTCCCTGCTGTAGAGCTAGGAGCTGCCTGTTTGTGTTTTGGGAGAAGGTAGCTAATTGAGAAAATATTGATTGCTAAGCAGAGAGAGTTCTAAAAAGTTGGGCAGATATTATGCACATGAAAACCTCCACACGGGGCAACAAATGAGAAATACCAGTGAGAAGGATGTCTTGCAACTATTGTGACAAAGAACCTGCACTGAAGAAGCATGTGGACATTGGGGTGGGACAGCACCTCCTCAATTTATAGCACTCTGTTTTATTTACATCTTTGCAGTGTCCTCATGTGATGGTAGGGGCAGGCAAGTGATCTAAGAGACTGTTATCTCCTCTTCTTCTTCTTCCCCTTCATCATCCTCTTCCTCTGAGTCTGAGAAGTCTGAAGGTTTGCTGGGGCTGCTAGAATGGGATGGAGAAGGAGACATCTGGGAGTCCAGTCTGTCCCTCAGGTGTAGATGTTCTGGGGACTGGTGGTAGGTTAGGGGATGCTGGGGGCTGGGCGGGCACACAGGGGGAACTTCCTCCTCCTCCTCCTCTCCTGCACATTTCTTGCCCACATCACTGAGGTCTGGGTGAGGGTTGAACTTGGTGGGTAGGGTCTGTTCTCTGCAGCCGCCAGAGGAGAGGAGCTCTCTTTCTTTGGAGTTTCTCCATTTCATCCTCCTGTTCTGGAACCAGATCTTCACCTAGGGGACAAAGCAACAGAGGAGTGAAATGGTTCAGTAAAACAGGGACCAGAAAAGGTGTTTTGGCTGCACTCTCAAAACCCTGCATATGCCCATATTGAAGCTAACAGGAGCCAGAAAATCTGATCTCCGGAGGACCCTAGGAGAGAGTTCAGTGGCAATCAGGCTGTGGTCCTGCTCACCCAGCTGGGAATTGTGACATTTTGTGCTCTGTTGATCACCTGTAACTTGCTTTGGGTGTTCTCCTTGCTCCCATCCCCTTCTCCCTGCTCCTATCCCCTTCTCCCCTGCTTCTCTCAAGCTGCCCCCGGGCAGTGGGGGATCTTGTCTGCCCACACACCCTCTGCCCTCCCCGCACCTCTCACCTGCGAGTCCTTGAGGCCCAGCTTGGCCGCCAGCTTCTTCCTGTCGGGTTTGCTGATGTACTTCTGCTTCTGGAACATCTTCTCCAGCGCCTTGCGCTGCACGTCGGAGAAGACGGCGCGGCGCAGCATCCCCCGGCGGGGCTTGCCCCGGGCGGCCAGCGGCCAGGAGAAGGTGCCAGGGATGGGGACCACGGCGGAGGCGGCTGTGGGAGGGACAAGCGGCGCTGAGCAGAGCGGGACCGGCCCCCACCATCCCTCCCTGCCCTTCGGGCGGGCGCTCATCAACCTGGGGCCGTGAAAAGGAGCTTTAGGCTTTAACCAGCCGTCCCCCTTTTCAGGCACCGGTGGCCGGGATTAGGTCTATCAACTCAGATGTGGAAAATGGGTCAGTGGTGGCCGGTTTTGTTGGGACATTCAAAGGTCCCCGGCCTGAAAAGGCAAAGCGAGGCGTACCGGCTAAGATAGAGGTATAAAATAAAACCTCTCCCTCCCACTCAGAAGCATTTGATTTTTTTTTTTTTTTCAGATGCTTTTATCATTTCAGATGCTTTATTATGCTGGAGATGAAAATGAGGACTTTTCTGATTCTGAACAAAACCGCTCCTCTTCAGATGCAGTTTTGATCAATCAGTATTCATCTTTTTATAATAATCTCTTCTCTCTCCCTCCTCCCCCAGCTCCAAAGTTGGAGAATTCAATTCGAAGACATGAAAAGTAGCAGCTAATTAGCACACTGCCTGGTTCCCAATGGCATTAGTATGATAAAAAAGGGCAGAGTTTCGCCTTAAAAAAAAAAAAAAAAGGATGGGGGGGAACCTCCCCAAGAGAGACAGAGATGCTAATGAAGCGTGAATGGTAATTGTGTAGTAATGAACTAACAGAAAAAGACTGAGGACAAGCAGCTAATGCCATATATTATTGTAACAAAAGAGATTTACACTTTCAAACTAAACACAACGGCATGCCAGGCTCCTCGGGAGAATACTGATAGCACAATCGTCTCTTTCCCCAAATCATTTTCATTAAATGGACATGAAAAGCTATTTATAAAGCTCAAGTTGTTTTTGTTAGGCTATTCACATGCTGGAGAAAGGAAGCAAATTCCATTATCCAGAGGATGAATAGAAGAGCTTGGACTATTTTTTTTTCCTCTCTCTCTCTTTCCCTGTTTTCATTTAAAATTCATAGCTTGATCAGATTTCGAGTTTTTTGTTTTTGGTGTTGTTTTGGGGGTTTTTGGTTTGTTTGGTTTTTTTTAATTGTTCTCTCAGCATCATAATATTTCGGTGCTGTAACAGCATCATAATACTTCGGTGGCCTGCTTCCTCGCCTTAACCGTGTTGTTTGACGGTGTAACCGGAAAGGTGGAGGAGGGAAGTGTTAGCAGGCGGCGGAGGTGATGGAGCAGAGGGGTAAGGACGCGGCGGAGGTGGAGCAGGGCAGTCACGCCGCTCCCGCAGCGCGGAAATGNCCTCCTTCCCTCCATCCCTCCTTCTCGGCGCGGGCGGCGGGAGCTGACCGCTCCTCGTGGTGCTGAAATATCCGCGCCCGCCGGGCCAGAGGGAAGAAGGGAGGGAGGGAGAAGGGAGGGAGGGAGCGGGGACACGCCTCGCCTCGGGACCGTGACAATCCCGGCTAATTTGCGGATCAGCGGGGGGAGCGGGCAGGGAATGTCAGGCAGTCACTGCCTGTGCTAAATCGGGCAGCAAATTGGCGCGACTGATGCTTGAATGTTGTACTCCCTCCAACCTCTGAACTGCAGCATAACCCCGCCGGGGGGGACGCAAGGACGGGGAGAAATCCCCGGGTTGTGCCGGCAGAGGCTGTCCCCACACAGGGACGCTTTTAAACACCTACCTGGGAAATAGGAAGATCTGAGAAAGGGCTGGAAGGACCCTTCAAAGTACGGAAAGGAGAAAGTCTTTGGCGGGACGCTCTGAAGCAACGCGGAGGAGGTTTCTAGTAAATAAATAAAAGCAAATTAATCGGAGGGTAACCGCCCGTTGGACTCGACCGGCGGCAAGGCTGGGTTCTGTCGCTCGGTCCGGGCACTGTGACGCTGTGACACAGGGCTGTGACACTTTTAGGAAAAATAAGAGAGCCAGCCCGAACTCGGAGCGGCCGAGGAGAAGCGGCACTTTTGCCGCTTTTGCCAGCAAAGCAGCACCCGTGAAGACAGGGTCGGCCACAAGACACGGCCAGAGGACCCCTCGTCCTTGGGACCCCTCCCTGCGCCTGCTCCTCCCAGGGCCGGCAGCCGGCAGCGCTGCCCCTCGCCCTTGAAATCCGAGCGATGCCGGAGCGATGCGGCTCGGCGCTGGGTCCTCCCTCCCTCCCTTTCCTAAAGCTGCTCCCTCGCTGCCCTCGGCCCGTCACCCGCTCCTGCGGGCGGGGTGTCCCCAGCGCCCGGAGCTCGGGCTGTCCCCGCTTACCGGCTCGGGGCGTGGAGGAGAGGATGGCGTTGACTCCAAACTTCAGGAAAGTGGACTCGCTGCTGGAAGTCTGTGGCGAACAGATCCTCCTGGAGCCGGCCGAGGTGGAGCTGGGGAGCTCCGGCGTCCCCGAGTCCGTCCTGGCCGCCGAGGTCGGGGGGGACATGCTGGGCGGGAGGGCAGTCCTGGGCAGGTAGCTGGTGGGCCTGCTGATCCGGATCAGATCTTCCACCAGGAAGCTGGAATGGCTGGAAAAAGCCGACTGCAGCGACTGAGGCAAGGTGAGGGTGGNTGTTTGCTTGCTTGCTTTTGTTTTCTGCTTTGCAAACCTGGGTTGGTAAAGATCCAGCCAGCGAGCCTGGCGGAGTTCTCTCTGCCCCTTCCTCCTGGACCGTGGGTTTTATAGTGGTCAGCCCCGCTGAGGCTCTTTCAAAAGTGACAGCCCCAACAATGGGGTTCAACAAAGTTCTCCACTTGAGCTTCATTCAGGGCGAGCTCCCGGCTTCTCCATTGGTCCGGGGCTGCAATTTATGATTGGATTAGACTTCATAAGCAACCGGGGCACAATGGCCCCGCCACAAAGAAAGTGTAGTCATCAATTTTGCATATTGACCGCCTCTTTGGAATACAGCGCTCCAAAGGCTCCCAGCAGGGTTTTGTTCAGAGGCAACACACACAGGCTAATTAAATGCCTATTTAAAAGTTTCAAATGACATCTTGCCTCGTAGAAAGGGAATTATTTAAAGAAAGCACTAAATTTATTTGCCGCTCCCCTGCTGTGTTTAGGAAATAAATCAATAAATATTCATATAAACTTAACTGCGGACTCTCAGAAAAGCACGGGTTTTGTGGATATGAAAATACAAATTAGAAAACGTGGAACTAAGCTCTGTTGCGGGAGAAACACGTTTGGAGAGTGGATCCCACCGCGGTTTGAACATATTCTGCTCCTGCTATTAGCATGAGGCAGAATTAGTACGTGTAGACGGGGTTGGTTTTCTATCTGCATATCAAAGGTCCGGAATAAGGCTTATTTGCGGTGCCGACCTCTCCTTTCAAGATCCGAGCTTCGCAAAAGCCTCGTGTACTTGTGCTAAGGCGAGAGGTTTGCCCAGACCGAAACGTGAGCCTTGATGTGGCCGGTGAGAACTCCGCTCCCACAGAATCTGAGTACTGCACACGGAAATGGAGAGGTCTGGACAGCTTTGTGGGACCAGAGCAACCCCTTCGGGTTCTCAGTCGGTCGCTCCTCTGTAGCTTATCCACTTCAAAAGTAGTGGAAATCGCTACCCTCCAGCTGTAAAAATGAAGACAACTTTGTAGCGTTTGGATCCTTTTGGCTGAAGTTATCCGAGCTACTCTCGGCTTTGTCGGTGTCGATGGCTCGAAGCAGCCGAATTCACCTGATCTCGCTTTTTATCTGTGCGCGTGTGCAGGATTTCGGAAGGTGTATGTATTCCTCAGTGCGACAGAGCCCGGGGTCCCCTAACCTTAGACCGATGGACAATGATGTCGTCTAGCGGGAAAGTAGTAAATCGGGAATATTCTGGCAGAGAGGTTTTATTTGTGGTGGCAAATACAGAAATAGGCTCACGTGTAGTTAGTTTCCTTTGGAGGTGGGTGATGAAAGCCACTGTTGAGAGTGGTTTTACCTGATTTCTCTGTTAAAGACTATAACAGATGTGTTAAAAGTCCTATGTTTTAAAAGCACCCTATTCAGCCCTTTGGTGTGTCTGAACTTTTGCAAGCAGAAGTGTGCAGCTCAACCATGCAGCCTTTATCCTATTAACCATGAACTAACTGTCACCTTCAGCTGTTTTCCCTTTTTACTTTTCAACACAAAGCTTTCTCAAAAATCTTATTAACCAGCTTTATTTCTCTCGATGGTTTTTGTCCGGACGTTTTGTGTTGATTATCTCCATGTCGATGCTTTAACCATTCAATAAAAGTGCATCTGCGATTTATATCACATTAGGGAAGAAAGAAAGTCTGTTAAACCTCTCCCTTGATTCAAATCAAAAAGTTATTTATTGGAGAGGACGGAATCAGCCCTGGAAACTGTATGATCCTGACAAGCTTTCCCGGTGCTTTTCGCCGGCCCCCAGCAGACGAGCACCTGCAGACCTGACTTGTGAAGTCTGCCATCTGAAAACATCACTTTGAAATAAAACCTCGCCGGAGTTTCCCCCCACCCCGCTCTCCAGTTTTGTCGGTCTTGATGCTTAAGCAGGTAAAGAAAAAGGGGAAGGAAGGCGTGGGCAGAGCGCGGGGTGCTCGGGGGTGCGGAGGGTCCCTCCACCTGCCCCTTGGCCTCG
The DNA here is from genome assembly GCA_013397195.1 of Hylia prasina. NCBI lineage: Eukaryota > Metazoa > Chordata > Aves > Passeriformes > Sylviidae > Hylia > Hylia prasina. The sequence goes on along the minus strand of VYXD01009937.1, from coordinate 115,520 downwards.
CTCGGGCTCTGGGGGGAGCGGGGTCTGCCCCGCCCTGCCCCGGGCTCGGCTCTGCCCCGGCGCGCTCCGGGGATCCCTCCAGCCCCGTTCCTGAGCACCGCTGCTCTCGGGGTGTTGTTTAGCAAGAGAGCGGGACGGTAGCGGATGGAAAAAGCAAACGGGGCTTTCCCGACAAAATAATTGCCTGGCGCCCCATCAGCTCGCGGTCCCGTCCCTGTCTCCTGCTCCCTGCCCCTCTCGCAAGCGTCCCCCGACCCGGCGCTTCCCAAACGAGCTCCGCCCGGGCTGTTCCGAGAACACTTCGTTTTTTACAGTCATTATACGTTTCCTTTGAGATGATTTACTCCTTTCTTTACATATACATCGGGGGCATTTTGTCTCGCTATAGACCAACTGCTGCTAATTTCTCTGGTTTTAAAAAAGAGGGGCTGACATTTTCTGGAAGGTTGGGTCAAACGCATGCTGGGGCACGCGTGGACCGGTTCCTTGTGATGCGTCTGAGCACGCTCATAAAGAATTCCTTAAGCACCACGGCAAAAGGGACCAGACATCTATTGAAAGGGAAGATAGACCATAAGAAACCAAGAAATCAGACGAAAGGATCTTATTTTAAGAGATCTCCTTTGGAAGTTTCTTTTCAAAGGCAGTGATCATTTAAGAGTAAAGGGAATTCTAATGTCTCAGGATAAAACCTGTGACTAATGCCGTTTGACCTATGCTCAGGCAGTTTTGTGTTTCCTGCCATTCATTTTAATGTCGTTATCTTCAAATTTATTTCTTAAAAGCCACTCANAAAAAAAAAAAAGAGGAAAAGAGTCCAAACCCAAAAGTGCCGGCGGGTGAAGAGTAGGGAGGGGGAGGTGGGGGTTGAAGCTGCGTGTGTCCCGGTCCGATGCTGGTAATCCGCATGAAATTGGGAGAGCCAGCACTTCAAATCCGGAGACCAAAGGGCTGGGCAGGACCGGGCCGGCGCCCCCCCGGCGGCTCGGGGCCGCGCTCGGAGCCCCATGGCTCTCCCGCATCTCCGGCCCCGGCAGACGGACGTCTCAATCACCGCCACGGCGCGGCCCCACGCGGGATACCCTGCTTGGGACAGCCCCTGCCCCTGCCCGGCCGCTGCCCGCAGCCAGGTGGAAGCCCAGCTTCTCGTCCCTCCCTCCCCAAGCCGGGAGCTGCTCCACAAGAGACCGGTCGAGCCCCTCTCCGCACCCCCCCAAGGCTTCCCGGGCCCACAGTGCCCGGTGTTTCCTCCCGAAAGCTGTGGTGCAAACGTGTGTGTGCGCCTTTTAGGTGGTTTTCTTAAGGTTTTTCCCTCCTCTCCTTTTTTTTTTTTTTTTTTTTTTTTTTTTTTTTTTTTTTTTTTTTTTTTAATTTTATTTTCCGCCATAGAGGGGGAGGGATGCTCCGTCCCTTCTGTGTCTCAGCCCCCTGACGGTGCTCATCGACCATGCCGGCAGCTTGAATGGAGGCTGCGGGGGCGAGGCTGTATTAAGACACCTAAGTCTTCACCTTTAGAATTCAAGCACAAGGAACAGTAACTGTTGGTTCGTTCAAAGCTCTTCTAGATCCCCCCTTTTCTTGAAAATCCTTCTATTGTGCCAATCAAGCAGATGGTTTGCAGGAAATATAGCTTGGCCCCAGTGACCGAAACTAATTTTAACTAGCTTTCCAAGCCTGGCACGTTTGTTTTGCTCTTACAAAATAGCTAAAAAAACAGCTGGCAAGGGTGAATTAAACCCATTAAAGACACATTTATAAGAAATTATATTCACATAGGTTGCTTGAAACCCCCCTAAGAGGGGAGAGATGAGTGTATTGAAATGAAAATGTCCCCGAGCACACTACCCTCCTTAACATCGCCTGAGAGTCTCAAAACATTTTACTAAATAGATTAACTTGACTATTGTTTTGCATCACATTTATCAGCTTCATTAAGTGAATAGCTGAACAAATATATTACGCATGCATGAAAAGCTCTTTTGGGGGCTGCCTTATTGTGTCCTCAGCCCTGACAGGTGGTTAACTGTGTTTCTCTCTCCTCTCCCCCCTTCTCCCTCTGTGCAAAGAAAGAGGGATCTCGGACAGAGCGCACAGCCCAGACTTGGCAAAGGGACCTCGAGGAGAGAGTTACTTTCTTTTTCCCTTGCCATTCATGCTGGCCAGCCCAGAGTGCATGCAGCCTGAAATGCAACCAGATGATCTGATCATGTCAAAAGTAATTAACTTTAGTTTAGTCTCTGTGTCGTGCTTGCGCTTTACTAACTCCTTCCAAGCCTGTTTAATTTGCACCCTTTTTTCCAAATTTGATTATTTTTGTCCATTCCGTCCTTTTATCCTTCCCCCAGCCTCCACCTTTGTTTTAAAAAAATAATCTGGGGTTGAACAATCCCTCTTCTTTCTTCTCCACTGATCTGTCTAATAAACAACCACACAACATCCTTAAAAGCAACTTCTTTCACGAGCTAAGATTGGCACATTTTGGAGAGCTAGGATTTGCAAAATACCCTTGAATTCTTCTATGCCAGCCAGCTGATGCTTCACTTCCTTTGGGCTTAAGTCTCCCTGGGAAGGTTTAAGAGGGAGACTCAGAAGAGAGGTGCTGATGAGAGCCCAGGTACCTGCAAACACTTTTCCCAATAGAAACCCTTCCCCAGGCTATGTGCTAGTAACCAGAAGGATGGTGATTGGCTGGGAGGCTAACTTTGCTCGTTCTAGGTGAAAACACCTTCAGATGTCATGATTCAGTGGGGAAAACAGCTTTTGTGGGGTGAGTGTTTTTCTCTCTGGGTCCTATGTGAAGGTGCTGAAAGGTCCTTTAACAGGAATTAACCTGCGATTGATTTGATGGGACCCAAAGCCATGTGATAAGGGAGGAAAGGAAACTCAAATATGGTGTAACAGTTCTTTAGTAAACACAAGTGCAAAATTTCCTTGTTGGGATACTCTAAGGCTCTCACAATTGAAATGGGGGGTATCTTAAAAAAATAAAGTGTGAATTCCAAGGGGTTTTGATCATCAGGTTCCCTTGGCATTTAGTGTTTTCATCTTATAAGTATTGCATTTGTGACCCTGTCCATTAAGGCAATGAGTTTGCAGTTAAATGGTTCAGTTACAGACCATGCCCTGACCACAGCTATGTTCATGTCTACAAGGTGCTGGTAAACTCTCCTGCATCATAGAGGATGTGCCTTAGTTTGGACAGACAGGTGTCTGCCAGGGAAAAGCCAGAGCTTCCCTTTGGATGGAGAATGTAAACCTTCTCCCTCTGAATTATTATAACTTTGAAATTAAGGGACTTTCAGGCAAAGATATGGGGATAGGAATAACAGGTTTTTACTAGGAATATTAAAAATGTAGCAGTACAAAACCAACCAACCAAACAAAAACACTGACAGAGTCAGAACATGACCTGACACCCTGTTGGCCAGGGTGCTGGTAGCAGTCCAATCAAGTCCTCCTGGAATGACAGGTGTGGTTCTGTTGGAGCAGAGATGATCCTGTAGAAGGGTCCAGTGGTGGTGAGATGGGTCCTGTCTTCCTCTGGGAATGCAGTGCAAACAGGCTGTCCTGGTCTTCTGAATCCCAGATGTTATCCAGGTAGGAATGCTTGGCTCCTCCCCCTTGGTGGAGCATCTCCCAATGGGACGATGTGATTGTATCAGCCATGCAGTGAGCCTGGATGGCCCATGAACAGCAGATATCCCCTGAAGGGAGGATGGGTGGTGGAAGAGATAAAGAACACGGCCCCACCTGGTTTAACAGCTGGCCCAATAACAGAAGGCACCTGCCCCCTCCCACCCTGAGCCATGAGGAACGGGTCATTGAAGAGATAAAGAAAAAAAAAAACACCTCCCCAACCAGTTTCAACAGATGGCAATAGAATACATCTTGCATTGAACCCGAGACAGGATGAGAGCAACTGTCTGGACCTCTTTAATAAAGACAGAATACTTGGTTTCCAGAAATATCGAGCTGTCTTTGTGGATGTTGATGTGGAGCGTGTTTGATCTCTGGAGCTGTGACAGAAGAATGACAAACTGCCCCTCACAGTTTGCCTTCACAGAACCACTGAGAAATGAGCATGCAAGCCCTGGTCCGTATGGTCCATGTGCTCTGCTCCCAGTTCCTTTGTGTAAAATGGGAAGTGAGATGAAGGAAAATTTCTGTATCTCTGCTGTCCCTTGGGGATGCTTTTGCCACGTCAGCTGCAGAAAACCAAGGAGCAGTAATGCCCAAGGAATTAACAGCTTCAGAGTCTTAGGCATCATGGACATCTCTTCAGGATTCCCAGGGGTAGGTATCTAAATCCAGGATGATTTGATTCCTGCAGAGCCTGGAGATTTTCCACTGGATTTCCACTTGTGAGAAAGAGTCGCTCTCTTCAGAGAACACTTGGCTCATCCTGGAGACTAGAACAGGACCACTCTTCTTCTGGGCTTTGCTTTGCAAGTGGTGCCGCTTCCTGATGTCCAGAGATGAGGGGTTCTTCCGTTTCATCCTCGAGAATAGCTGATGAGGTCCTGGACCTTGAGAATCTTTCTTGAAATAGCCAAGGCCTTTCTCCTGGGAGCTTCCCCAGTCTGCAGGAAGTGCATCCCTTCTCAGAGAGTCATGTTTCTTTCAAACAGAAGGAAAATGCCCCACTTGCATTCCAGCAGCCATGAGATTGGACAGATACACAGTGAAGTGCCTTGCCCATTTATGCCTTCAGCTCTCTGAAAGCAAATGGAAATCTCTGGGACTAAGGAGAGTGTGAACATGTAAAGAGAGTTGTAGAAAAGCTTTTCCCCATGCTTTTGGCCTGAGAATGTTGCTTGTTCTGTCAGGGCTGAAGTGAGGGGCAAAACTCACGGTAATTTCAATGCGGTGGGGTTAAGCCCTAGAAGAATTTGAATGTACTTGTCTCCTTTCAGGACTTTGTCAGGAGGGTTTTGGTGTTGCAGGGGGAAATATCAAAGACAACTGAAGTTTAGAATGAGACAGCCAGGATGTTTGAAGAGCATCTTCATAATATGAAACAGCTTTCCTCAGGTTTCTCATCAGACCTGTAGCAATGAGAACTGTTTTTTTAGTGGTTGCATTTGCATGTTTTGCTTTCATCATATCGTGAGTTTTGGGTTTTTTCTCCTGTTTTTCCTTCTCCATTAAAAATGTAAGCGGGTGGAGAACATCTTAGAAAGGTCTTTAGGAGCATCATGTGGGATTTAGGAGATTTAAAGTTTGACTTGATGAAATCTGGTGAGGTCTTGTTCTCCTGGCACAGGACAGGGCTCTTTTTGAGGACCCATACTGTGGCTGTGACTCCTCAGACCCAGAAAGATCAGGAGAGAGGAAATTATTCTAGCTTTAAGCTACATTTGCATCCTCCTGATTCATGGATGCACTGGCATAAAGGGTATTTCTCTAGTGTCTTTTAAATTGTTCTGTCTTAAGTCTTAAATGCAAGTTTAGTCCCTCGCCTATCAACCTTTATCTAACTTTCTCTAATGGTATGATATAAAAAATTTTCTATCCTCCTTTTTTGGTGATTGTCTCCTGCTCCTACAGGTAAGTAAATCAGCAGGGGGAAATGTGTAGGGACAGGACTACTGCTGACTGTGATCAGACCCTCTCTCTCGGGGCGGTTCAAGCAATAACACAGGACAAATTTCTGTGCCAGAACAATTCATGGCTGGGCCTTTCCCCTTCTCCTGCACTCACAGCAGGAGCAGGAGCAGGCTGGACAGCATGGAAAAGTTTCCATCCGCTGCTGTGTATGCGGTAACTGTCTCCGGATTTAGGAGAGGAAAAGTGGAAAATATCTTCTTGTTATCTTCTGCTATTTCCACAGTGTCCTCAAAGAGAAGGCGGGTTTTTGGTTTCAGTTCTCATTGTCCAGCCCTAATATTTAAAAGACTGTATTAAGAAGGATGAAATAATGACGGGATTTATAAAGTGTTCTTCCTTAGCAGGAAGAACCAGTAATCAGAGGTCTCTCTTTGGAAAGATCGGTACACACAAGGATTTACATCTGGTCCCAGGCCCCACAGTGCAAAAGCGAACTGACTTCAGACTGGACTTGTTGACTTCAAAATTCAAAACTGAGATATTTGCACTCCAGGGAGATGAAACAGGGCTGTGAAACAGTCTCATTATTTCCATGAAAAATATATAAGCTTCATATGAAAGTTTTAGGGAGAATCTGATTTTCCATTTAACACCATATCCAGGTGAGTGTAGGTGTCTGCTCTGAAGGAACAGGCGGAGGTGATTTGCTCTCTAACCTACTGCAACACCTTTTAACCCCTCTTTTAGTGTGTCCAGGAAGTCAGCACATTCAAACTTGCTCTTTACATTGGGAAACTGACTCCACTACACAAATAGATTGTCTGGCCAAATGGAAAAATTCTACAAAGACAGACAACTCGAGTCATCCTCCTGGGCTGAGCAGTTTTTGGCTCTCCTGACTGGGATCTAGGATGTCCCTCAGTGCTGGGGTCACGTGGCCAAGAGGTTTTTCTTCCTTCTCTTCCCAAGCTGACCATGAAGAATGTTTTTAAGGTAAAAAACCACATCTCTAACTTTCTTAGCTGTTTTTTCAGTGATGGTTTCCTGAGGAGCTGCTGTTAAAACACAGGGTTTGTTTTATGACATATTTTCAAATCAATCCACGTTTAAGCAAGAAAGGCAAGTAATTACAAATAGCTTTTTAAGAATGTGCACTTTGTTTTCTTTTCTTCTTCATTTAAATTCCAGAGTGGACAGGACTCCTGTTTTTAAGTAGATTTTAACCATGACTAGAGAAGCTTAGTTATCAGTTATACACTATAAACAATATGCAGAGGGGGGATGTTTTGATCACAGCTATTCAATCCTTGTTTGCTAATCTAATTACAAAGTGTAGGTTTTCTGACACAGAGCTGCTTGCACAGAAAAGGCTTTTCTCACACCTGGTGGATTGTTTAGCCAAGCTTTTTAAATGCTTACAGTTTTAAAGTGGGGGGGGGGGGGGGGG
>VYXD01009937.1:69211-108502 GCA_013397195.1 Hylia prasina | reverse complement strand
GCCTTTTAAAAAAAACAAGTTCCTGTGCAAGGCAATAGAAAGAATTTAGTGGTTGTCAACATGAGTTTAGTATAAGGGTGCTGTGCAAAATGTGGGTTTGCTTTACATTGACCTTTGGATGGAGTAGCCCCAAACCTTGCTTTATTTTATTTTTTTTAAGGGTTAAGGGGACTATGAAAGATAACAGATGTCAGTGACTGTATTAAATTGCATGCACGAGTGTTATAAATATCTATGTACAGCTGGACAAGATGCTCCCATTTTTTTTTTGGATGTTTATTGTTCGTGCCTCAAGTGCTCAGCAGCTCTGAAAGGGCAGCTTTGAATCTCAGCCCCAGCAAAACAGTATTTTTGTGTTGTTTAGTGCCCCGGTTCCTACAAACAAAATAAAGTACCTTGTTGAATAAGGGCCATTGAGCAGGAATGATGGGTTAAGAGTGGGGGTCCGAGGTGGCAGCGTGGGTGCTTGTTTATCAGGGAGGAGTTGTCAGTTGTTGGCTGTGCTGCTGAAAGGAGGGACGCTGGAGGCTGATGGCTGGGAGAGCATTGATGTGAGGTAACTGGGTAATCGGATTGAAAGTTAGCCATGGTATTTATGTCAGTTCACATTTCGTCAAATGAATAATATGAGGTTGCTACCTAGCCTAGGCCTTGGCCTGGGGGTTGGGTTATAAAGAATCCAAGGCCTCATTTGATTCAGATATAAATTAATTCTCACTGGAGCGTTGGCTGATTAATCTATTTGCATAATAGTAGAAAAACTGCAGTGCGGTTACTTTTGCAGGGATTTGGACAAGAAAAGCCTTAAATTCATTTGAAAGAATATTGTGTGAGAAGTCAGGGAAGCAAAAGCACCTCTATAGGGCTCTCTCAAGCCATTTTGCCCCCAATCCTGATGTGCAAAACTGAAGGCTAAACTTGTTCACTGAGGAGTCTGACACTCTCCTGAAAAAGAACCTGTGTTCTGATGTCTAGCTACACTTGCATTTTTGCATTTGATTTTGCTCTCATTGCAATTATAACACTGGCATCCTTTATCAGTTTTTCATATTTAACAAAAATGAAGCCTAAATAGAATTCCAGTAAATGTAGGTGGAGTAAATGTTGGACTGCAGTGAAGTTCTGTGGGGAGATAAAGAACCAGGAGGGACAAATGCACTTGAAATATAAGTGCTGTTTGTGTGAAAACCTGGTTATCCTGGGAGCCACAGGAATGAAAGATCTCAGTTCTGCTGGCCACATGCACTTGACAGTGTGGTGAGGGAGGAGGCTGAATGGGTCTAACACCAGTGCTGACACCAAGCGGAGGCTCAAAGAGGAAAAAACTTTTATTTATTTGCTTCCCCTCCTACCAAGGCTCCCCCATGTCACTTTTGGAGATGACACCTGGAGCACACCCTTATAGAGGTCAGTATGTGGGGAGGTGCACCCACCCCTATGCAGTCACACAAATGTTTTTCCATCCCATTTCTTCCTTAATTTTCCTGAATACTGTGCATCTCGGTTGCATGTATAAAACTCAGTGTAAGGTTTGGCTTTGATTTTTCTTTTTCCTTTACTGCCCACACACCTATAGTGCTTGAATATTCCGCAAAGAGTGTTATGTTTGCACACAGATACTGAGACTGGTTTTGAATTGTGTGACCTCTGAGGACAGAAGTGTGTAAAATTCACAAGACACAGTAGGGAGAAGCTTCAAAAAATCGTCCAAATCCCGCTCTTGTTGAAGTCTGTAGACATTTTGCCAGCAAGAAAAACACATGCCCCAATTGAGCAAGATATAAAACTTCCAGCAAGGATGTCAGGATGCAGTTACAGCATAGCAGAGTCCGTATGAAGAGTGGGAGGCAATCTCCAGGGACACATTTGCCAGAGTTCAGTATTTGCAGGAAAGCTGGGCTGTTACTTAGATTCACTTGAGTTTTAAAGCATCCACTAAGATTAAAGATGTCAGAGTTTTGTGGTGAACCTGCCCCCACTGCAGAGTACCGAGGTTTTCACTTTGAGTTCTGTTGTTCCTGCTAAAATGTAAAGATTTCCGGCATGGACAGTGGGGATAGGAGATGTGTCATCCACCCCCTTCAGCTAGGAGATGAGGAAGCTCACAGTGGCTGTTCCTGATGAAATATCTGAATTCAGATACCTAGGGGAAATCAAGCTGATGTTACAGATTGTAGTTTTGCTAAAGCAAATAACACTGTAAGAAGGGTTTGCATTCTAGGCAGGAGCATTGTAATTTGTAGATCATTTGGAAGTTTGTCCACAGATGGCAAATGGGGTTCTTCCTGCCTCATCCCCTTCTTGGTCCTTGTTTCTGGTTTCTGCATAAGTCCATGGGTTCTCTCTGCCATGATGTGAGTTCAGGCTGCAATGTGTGACTCCATACTTGTTTATTGAATTCTTTGGTTACTTCTTTTAACTCTTGATTTTGTTTCATCTTTTTTTCTTTCTCTCTTTTCCCTTCCCCCTTTTTTGTTTTTCCTTTTCTTTCATGGTTTCAGCCCACCAATAATATACTCCTGGTGTAATTAATATTTTAATCTGGCTTTCACTCTGTTGATTGCTTTTCAGACCCATTTGGGAAGGATGTGCTGTTCCTCAGTTCAATTCTGCCTCTTTACAAAGCTGGGAATTAGGCAAAAGATCTTGACAAACTCCCATTGAAAAAGGAAAGATGGTGGTCAAAACCCCTTATTTATGTAAAAAAACCCCCTGCTATAGTGTCTGTATGTTTGCTGTGGCAAGATGAGTGTCTGAAAGCCCAAAACAAATTGATCCTATCCATGGTCATAAAGCAGTGACACTGCAGTATTTTTGTGGTTAATTCTTGTGGAAGGGGAATGTCTGGGATCTGCAGAAGGTTGGCCCACACAAGCAAATGACATGCCTGATTAACAGAACGTTGTTACCAGATAATAGTAACTCTGCTGTCTTGCTCTGGTATTTATGAAGAATAAACAAGACCAAGGAAAAGCCAAGATGTGTTTTCTGGACAGGAGCCCTCAGCCTGTTGACAACCTAGTCCAACTACTCCATGTCTTATATCCCCAGTGACTGATGTGGGTCTGATGGTTTAATCTGCGGGAAGTTGAAGGTAAAGGAAACGGAGCCTCTGTGCTTGTCTGACTGACCTGGGTAATGTAATGTGCCCCTTTGAATTAGCCAGGAGAACTTCAGGCAAATCCAGGGCTTCTGTTTACCTTGATGCCATGGAACGAAGAGGTTCCTGATGCACTGAAGACACCAAGCTTCCTGGGTTCTTCTCATCTGCAACACAAAACAATGTAGATGGAAAAATTTCACTCAGCCTCTCTTGCTCACTTCTGTCAAGTCTGGCCATAGTGTTCATAGTACTTAAATCAAGAAGGCTTTTTGACAATTAACTCATGGATCTACTTTTTTTCCATACTTTACAATAAATAGACATTTAATTACTTGTGCTTACAGCTTAAAGGAAAGCTTTTGGATTTGTTTCTCCCTAGTACATTAGGTACTCAGTATACAATTTTCGCAGTTTAGATATAAACTGATTATACTTCCCGTAACTCCCACTGCATTAAAGGGGAGCAGCAGAAAAGGAAAAAAAGGCATTTTTTGTGTGTCTGCCATATTGAAATTGTCAAAAAGAGTGCATGTGACAATAATTAAGATGAAAAAATAGATGTTGCTTGGGCACTGAAGATGTGCCCAGGCTCTTTGATGTACTTAAAACAAACCAGTCTGTCCATGTTGCCCAGCTGAAGCTGAAGGTCATGCTTAGAGGGTGCTCCTGGACAAAGAGCACTCAAGCACTCTACCTTGCAGTGCTGGAAGGTAGAGTTACACTGCTGTTTGGACCACGTGAGTCTGTGGTTTCACTTGTGGCAGTTCTGCCACTCATTTGCCTTCTTTGTGAACCAGTTTTATTCATCAACTCAACTGGAAGTTCATCAAGGGAAAAAGAAAGCAATTTTTTGAAACAGGGGCTCAATAAAAGGAATTAGTGCGGCTGAGAACATATATTTATTCAATTTGATTACTCTTTTCAGGTTAAATTAGTGTGTGAGAGAGATGCATGTCATGCAATTAAAAGAAAGAACACCTCTCAAAATTTAGAATAGAGCACATCTGACCTTCTTCAACCAGACTTCTCAGTCAGAAATATTTGGTCCAGGCCAAGTTTGAAAACCATGAGTTTTACGCACTTATTTCTTCTGTTTTTCTCATCCTTTATTATTCTTTTCCTGCCTTCCTATCTGAGAGCTGTCACAGAGAGAGGGGGGCTCAGGTGAGGGTAGTAAATCCAGAGCAAAGGACCAAGTGGGAATTTCTGGGCTGGAAAGCCGTGAGTACAGCATGAAAACCCTGTTGTTTGCTCACAGTTGTCTTTGGTAAGGGCTAAGGTTGGGTAAGCAGGCAGGTCAGTTATGAGATTGCAGAAGGAAAAACATCAAGTAGGCCTTCATACTTCCTCCTGGAGCTTTTTCAGTGTAGGAACACCACTGCTGTAGGTGTAGAGGAAAGGATTACAGGTGACCTTGCCCCTGATAAGTCACAGCTGTACTAATTACCAAAGAAGAGGAATAGCCTTGCCCTTAATGGGTTGCAGCTGTGACTAATAAAGAGAAGTGTAATAAAAGGGGTGGGTTGGCTGGTTGGAGGGAGGACTTTATAGAGGGATATGCTGAAGAAGAACTGAGCTGGAGACACACAAAGAATGAAACAAGGAGGAGAGTTGCTGCTGTAAAAGTTCTGCTCTGAGGTCCGTCTAGGTCTGATGGGGTTAGAGCCTGCAGCCATAGCTGAGCTCGGTAAAAGCCTGGGTTAAAGGTGGCAAAGAAGTACCTGCAGTCATATTCCAGCAGGAAATAACCAGCAGTAAGTCTGCAGTTGGACCCTACAGCGGGAGCTTGCTGTAATCAGAGTCAGGATGGCTGAGCTGTAAAGGAGAATAAACTGGGACCCATTTCACATTGTTAAATGAGAGTTTGTGTCTTAGCTTGTTTCTACCCTCTGAGAGAGGGCTGCTGTGATACTACAGCACAAGCTGTTCCAGGCTTTCTAACCAGTCTCTGTTCACCTGGCCTCTGATGTTTCACACATCATTGGTTGGTTGAACTAACCTGTGTCTGGCGTTCTGAGCACAGTCCACTGCTGGTAAAAAGGAAACAATTTTGTGTCTGCTGGGTCAGTCAGACATATGATACTGATGATCTTCTTCTCAGGGCTGCAGGAAGCTGAAGGGCAGAAGTGAATAACTGACAATGGGATATGGTCAACAATATTTATGTGAGCTTTGTGTTCCTAGATACACTTGGATGGCAGTGAATTGTCAGTTACTATATCAATCTGCCAAGTGTGAATAGCTCTTGAAGAGCTTGAGCCTTCTCAGGTTAAGGCATCTGTAAAGCTAATAGGGATCACGCATGATATGGATATGACCTCATTCTGAGGGCATATAAATTAAACCATTCCTAAGCTAGGGCTTTGGCTTGCTCAGCAGTGCTCACATGCAAGCAGGCAGATCCCCTGGTAATTCTCTGCCACACTGCTCAGTTTGTCTTTACCTGTTTTTATACAGCCCATCACTGTGGCTGACACAAAGAGCTTTAGAGTTTTCACTAATTGTCTTTATTTGACAGTGAATCTCTCCTAGAGGGAATGGAGATTGTGCCACATCTGTGGCACAATCTTACCTAAAATACTTTGCATGCACTAAATAGAAAAGTGTCATTCACCTCTTCAAGGATGTAGAAACTGCAAAAGCGTAGAAGGGTTGTTTTGATCACATCCAGAGAGGATTCTTTGGCTGTGATGTTCAAATGGTGATTAAATGGAAGTTGAAAGTCATGGCAACAGATTATTGACTGAGTTATAGATCCAGTAATGTAAAGGATCCAAATCAAAGGTACTCTTGATTTTCTACCTCCATTCAAACTCAATTCTGAGAGAAGCTCCTCTCTTTTTTTTTGAGCAGTTTCTCAAAAGCTTTAGAAAAAGTGACTTACGGGGTACTGTTTAGGATATTACTGCTAAGTCTAATCTTTGTGTCATACTAGAAGAGCAATTCAAGTTTTCTGGAGGCCAAAAGCAAAATTAACAGGTGTTTGCCTTTCACTGAGATCTCAACCGGGTAAAAGCAGAGCTGTCCTGAGAGGTATTTTTTCCTTGAGCAGGATGAAAGGATTGCTTTTAATGTAAGATATCTCTTAAAATCCTGCCATAGGGCCAAGTGAGTTGTCATTCTGGTCACAGTGGTTCCTTTGCTAGGGCATCTCCCAACAAGCCCCACTCTGCTGATACTATGCCTTTCCTCCCAGGGCTCTCAAGACCTGAATGGAAGTCCGGATTCTGGCTTTACTGTAGTGACCAGAGGCTGATTACAATTGTGTTTACATCATATCTCCTAAATTATTATTTGGCAGCTTAATTGTCCAACCAATACCTAAAGTGCCCCTTGAGAATAAACACTGAAGATATTTCTGTATATTCACGTCAGTGGGTCTCTGATTCCATTTGCTCTCCTGTATCATCAGGTCTCTAATCATGTAACAAACAGGATCACAAAACACAGCTTACCAGCTTACTTATATCTGCCCTGCTTAGGGCCTGCTTATACCAGCTGTTAAATGTCATTGCTGATTTTTAATGGTGTATGATAAATTCAGGATCTAGGAAAGAGCTAAACTCAACACTTCAAACTGAAGTGACTTTCTGCTTGGTTATGCAAGCTATGAAGAAAGACTTCCATTTGCTCTGCATTTATAGGGCACCTGGCACAGTGAGCCACCATCTAAGTGAACCCTCCAGACTCCTTTTTCCTTCTTTTCCCCCATTTGTGCAATGGGAATGAAGGGAGTGTTTAACTCTTTTGAGCTTTGTATTTTACTGACTGTTTGGCTCTTACTCTGGATTGACAGGGATATTTCTGCTTCTTGTTCAGTGTCAGCCAGGACAAGGCTGCACAGCCTTCTAAATCATCCAGAAACATCTGCCATTACTTTTTATTTTTAGGTTTAAATAGCAAAATGATATGTTTCTATGGAAAATAACAGGACAAAATTATTTCCTGTAGTAATCAGTTCTCATTTATTGTTAGCCTTAAAGATATAGGGGGTTTTTTTATATTTTATTGTTTTAGTATTAGTAAAGGCAAAAGGAAGACAAAAAAAAAGATTTGCTGTCATACAGAACACAACAATGTTTTCTATTGATCATTTTTCTAGTAAAATTATTTTGCAGTGATTGTATTTGGGTATGAAGCACATTGCCTTGGCCACCAGTAGGAAATGGCTGGACCATGACACTTATGATCCTGTCTTATTATATTTTTATTATAATCATCACAGTGTGATTACACTGTGCTATGTCAGTGTTTTAACACAGTCAGTTTCTCCCTAAGAAAACCCAAGAATGTAATTCAAATTCAAAACCCTGGTGTTGGTTTTCATTTTGCTCCAGTGATGGAAATTTTTACATTACTTTGGTGTTTTCCTAAAAACAAATGGTATATTGTATATTACATCACTGACAAACCAACAAAAGCAATTCATTGATCTTAGTGCTTGGCTCACCAGAAACCAACCACACTGTTTATTCCATTATTGTTGGACCTTGTTGACTAAAGAGAACATGAAAACTTAAACTTTCTAGTGAAGGGTGGCCCATGCAAGATTGAGGGGGTGGGAGGTATTTGGGGCATTGCTAATAAAAAAGCATTTTGATAATATGCAATTTGAAATCCAATGGTTTTGCATCAACAACAAATAAAGTGGAAAGGAGATGATGAGTCAATCTGTGAAGGGGGTTATTTTTTTAAACTTTTTTTCTCACTTTTTTTCATAGGCTTTATTGTGTAAACCTCCACAGTGCTGCTTTAGATTGTGATCCTGATCAGTACTGCACAAATCTCGGGACAAAAGTTGCTAGCAGACTGCTAGGACCTCTAGAACTCTGATCTGCAAAAAGCATTCTCTGAGAAGGGGGGACCCACTATCTGAAGTGGGGCAATACTAAATTAAAACATCCTTAATTTTGCTTAGTCAGTGGTCTCTCTTCTAGCAGCAGTTCCACTCACTGCTCCATGAATAGGAGGTGTTATTTCCAAACCTTTAGTATAAAAGAAAAAAGCCCAAGGACATATTAATTAATTAAACATAATTTTCTTTCCTCTCCCCAAGTATGCTTTTACATCCTTCTAGGGCAACCAGATAACATAATTTAGCTACGAACAAACATAAAAAGAACAAATTGCGAAGAAAAACACAAAACCCTGCAACATTTGCTCTCCTTTTTCCACCTCTCATTAATTGCTCGGCTCTGGGAGGGAAAGGACTCCAAGCCCGAGCTTTGCACAAAACTCATCCAAGAGTGAAGAGGGCAAGGCGAGCACTGAGCCTCTCCAGCTGCCCTGGAGTGAATGGCTTTCTGAGGGGTATGAATGCTGGCTGTCTCTCCCCACACAATGTAGGTGTTACTGCTCACGAGGAGAAAAAAACAAGACAATAATCACTTGCAGGGGAGAGAGGGAGTCCTGGGCCGGGGGGCAAGCACGGTCCCTTGGGAGGACAGAAAACCTCCTTGCTTCTGTGTGGGTGAGAGGGGCTGGGTGGTGCTCTCTGAGGCTGGGAGCACTGGGGAGAAAATGTTCTGCTCTGGGTGAAATGGGATGGAGAGTGTGTTTTGTGATAAAATGGCAAAAAAGCTCCCCAAGCCCCAAAAGATGGAGTGGCACATGTGAAGATCCTCACTGCTTCTTCTGGTTTTGATCTCACGCCATTAATGTGCCTGCATGTGGCTGAGCTGTCAGTGAAATCATAGCCTTTGTTGTTTTCATTCATAAAACTGGTTGCAAAAATGAAGTTATTGCTGACTTTCCTGTAAGTGGGGTCTGCTTGCAGGGAGAGGAAAGCAGCTGGTGATCACTGGGATAACAACAAGCACTTTTCTGGTGTGTTGTATCTACCTATATGTATGAGAGAGATCTCATCTCATCTGGAGGGAGATGCAGAGGACACAGAGAAACAGGACTTTTGTCTTCATCTTTCAGCATTAGTACATCTGGTTATTATAATTTTCCCCCCCAATGTTTGTTTTCCACTGCTCATCCTCATATTTACCTTTGGGAACAAGGGAAGGGAGCATGGCAGGCAAGCTGGGTGAGATCAGATGTCTGCACTGTTAACTCTGATCTTGTTCAGTTTGTGTTTAGACCCGCTGAAAGCCTTTTGCATGAGTTACTTTTTGGTCGGAGCAGACCTTTACTCTTATGTCAGCACAAAGGGGTTAGGTGCAGTGCTTTCTGTGGCAAAAGCCCTCGCTGGGGCTGAGCAAAATCTCAGCTTTTTCAGGAGCACGGCAGCACAAAAGATTTAAGGGGGGAAATCGTTAAAAGGGAAGCCCTTTTCTCTTTGGCTTGAATGCAGTGGGGAGATTAAAACTTTCATTTGAGATTTTGCTGTATTCATAGTAGTGAGGCCATGAATAGGTCTAAGTCAGAGCCCACAGTGGTTGTGGTGTGCCCTTTTATTCTCTGGCACATCTTCAGACACAGGTTGTTTTGCACTTGAAAGAGGTGAAAGAGGGGAATGTGGGATTTTGACAGCTGATATTGGCCTCTGAGCTCTTGATGGGGATTTTCTAATTAACCTTAAGGCCTCATCAGGTGGTCAAAATGGAATGATTTCTGTCAGGAAGGGCAAAAAGTTGAAATTTTTCTTTTTTTTTTTTTTTAATTTTGGACAAATACACTGGGGATGATTTTTAATGACATATATAGTATGAGACCAATTGTGAGGAGAATTTTGGAAATTTTTAGGGCCTGAATGCCCCTAAAGCTTGAAGTTTCAAGGAAAGCTTTCCCCCTTGTGAAGATTTCTTGGGCTTTATCTAATAATAATGAAGCTAATTTAAGCAAATGCCTTTTGATCCCAATTAGTTCTCACAGATCTTTACCACTGCGACAATCTGAGGTGGCACACTCCTACCCTGTCCTCTCCCGCTTAGGGGACTGGGGGTGGCGAGTCCAAGGAAATCAGGATCCTTACTACATGGATGCAGCTGCCAAAGCTGATTTAGAGGAGCAGCAGTAAAGCAGGAAGGTTGGACTAAACAAATGTGGGGTAATTTATGTTTTGCAGAAACCTTGCAATACTTCCTCAGGAAGTTTTAGAAAGCAAAACGTGAGTGAGTCTGCCCTGTGTGTTTGTACTGATTTTACAGCTGTGGTGACTGAACCTTTCTGAAGCACATGAGGTTTGAAGGCAGCTGCCCTTTTATCTTGTCTCCTTCTAAGTATGTGGTGCAGGATGGAGGATTAAGATGCTACGGAAAAAATCTTGAGCTGTGAGTCAGGAAAGCTAACAGAGAGGCATTTAATATTGATTTTGTGTGCTGCTGAAAGAATGGAATGATGGCTTTACAATACATGACTCTTTACAGACATTTACATGGGATGGAGATATCTACATGTCTGTATCTCTTAGGTCTAAGAATTAGTGTACAAACTTGAATGACTTGTTCCAGATAATATTAATTGACTTTTTAATGTTTGGGATATTTGAGAGTTGCAAAGGCATGGAGAAAAAGGCAGAAGGAACACGAGGGAGATGAAGAGGATCCTACTGAATGAATTAATCTAGAAGTAATAACAAATCTAGCTGTAAAAGATGTCGTCCTCTATTCCTCTGCATGTCCTGCATGTCAGAGCCAAGGGCAAGACCTTGCAATGGTTCCACCTTCCAGTCATGGCAAAAGTCACATGGGACATCTCTGCCATCTTCCAAATTGGAAGTATCCCTTATCCACTTCCCATATCAGTCAAGTTCAAATTTCACACGATTTGAAGATCACCTGAAAGTAATGCTCTGGGCCAACCTTGGGTGTATGCTGGACAGGAACAGAGAGGGACCGAGGGGAGAAGGGAGATAACAAAGGTGAATATACATAAATAGTAAGTTTAATTGGTAAAGAGTAAGTAAGTTAAGTGAGGAAAAAATAGTAAGAATGCTGCTAGCAAAGGGTGGTAGTTGCAGGGAGTAAACAGAAAATTTAGGGATTTCAGAACAAGACCAAATGTTTCAAAACAAAACTTAAAACCAGGCAAAATTTGCTTTCACTCACATTTGGCCACAGGACCTTTGGTACGGGTCCAAAAATGTTGGGGTTTTTTCTTCTTTTTCTGGAATTCAGTGAGTGTATTTTGAGTGCACAGAGCCAAAAATGCTTCAGAGACTGGTCTGTTTCTGGGCTTATCTAATGCCTGGAGACAAATAGAGGTGTATGTTAATATCCATAAAGTAAAAGATGTGCTGTCCTCTGCTTTTGCAGAACCGTAGTTACTTTAGCGTGGTGTGTGAAATTTTAATTCAAAAGCCTGCCGCACAGGCTGTGAACAATCTCATCTGGCTATCAAGACCCAGGGAAATTTTAAGACTATGTAGGGATAGTGCTTGGCAATTAAAATAGGTGCAAAATAATGGCAAGAAAATAAATATGAAATCTAAAAAATTAACTCAGAGTGAGCACTTTGAGAAGTCTAATTCCTCTACTTACTTCTGTTAGAAGGAGGTAGCCACCCCAATGGAGATTTTTGGATGTTTGGATAACATTATCACTTAATGGTCTTGAGAATACAAATGAATAGACTTGGCTCAGGAGCTTTATGCTCTACTTAGCCAGGAATTATTTTAAGAAATCTGATAAGATGCAGACATTTATCCATCTTTACTGAAATGAAATGACTACTATTTCTTATTGCCTAAAACATGCTGGAAACAGACTGAGGTGGTTTTTTTTTTCCTCCAGCGCTGATCAGCATTTCAGTGTGCATGAACAATTCGTCTTGCTGGCACATCCTGTCCCAGCTGCTGCTGTGACAAATTGTTGCTGCTGTAGTTCAGCTGAAGTGCTGCAGAGGTTTGTTCACAACGAATTTTAAATTGTTTTTTGAGGACAGTTTTAAATCAAAATCAAAGCAAGTGCTGCAAAGTTGTGTCAACCACAGACAACTTAAGGCAGACAGAGGGACAAAAAAATCTCAAGGTGGTTTCCAGTCCTCATGAATCTAGGCTCTGCCCAGTTTCTCAGCAGTGTTCTGCACAGAAAGTAGAACATGTAAGAAAGGAATGTTTCCTCTTGTGGGGGAGGATTTGGCTTCTGAAACAAAACCTGACGTCCACTGCTTATCAATGAAATGCATTGTTTGAGAGCTGGCCTGTGTATTTTTATGTATTTTATGAACACTCTAGTATTTCATCCACCACTGACTGCTTCAGGCTGAGATCAAATTTCACATGTTTTGGCAGGGGTGGAGAAAATAATGCTGCCATAACGATGATGACAGTGCTATGAAATATTAAAGGCAACCACATGCTCACTTCAACCCACTGATTTTCTCCTCATGCTTAGGAAAAGTGGAAAGACCATATCTCTACTTGGAATGATGTATTAGGTTAGAGTTATCACCCTGTACCCATCCAAGATTTCACCAAGGCACTCCATGTTTGTGGGTGCTGTCTTGTGGCTGGTGGCTCTTGGCTCTGTAATATGTTCCTCCCCCCAGCTGTCACTTTTGGTGTAGATTTAGTCCAAGTTTCAATTAATGATCTATGAAGAAAAACATCTCAGAGTTCACAGAGTATCAGACCAGTATCAAAAATGAAAGCTTGGGAGTGGTTACAGGTTCTCTTTTATGTCAAAGTGAGTTTGGATAAAGCTATGGACTTGTGATTCTGAACATTTGAATATGCCATGCCTTGCCAGTTAGCAAGATTTATTTTCTACCCCCACAGAAATATGTCAGCTGCTTTGAACAAACTGGGAAGAACTGAGGCATTTTCTAATTCCTCTTCCATCCTTTTAGACCAAAGAGATTTCATTCCATTTACTGTCCCACAGACATCTGCTCTGTGTTGTCCCATGCATTTGCAGAAGTGAGAGCTCTAAGAAATGTCAGAGCTCACAGGGAGAAATATTTAGAAGGGAATTTTGAAGTGGAAACTCTTCAAGTTGGCTTCCTGAGTCTTTTAAGTAGTTGTGGAATCAAATTGTAAATGATGCCTACTTAGTAGCTTTAGCTGTGGAAGCTTTAATATTACTTCAGCAAATGAAGGGTCTCTTTGTTATTAATTTTTTTGTGGGGATATAAGTAAATGTGCTTTCATACTATTTTTTCTATTTCTCTTTTCTTGGTCAGTGTCACACAACACAGGAGGTTTGTGCCTTTTTGTAAACATTATTTATTTATTTATTGTCTTTGTGTTTACAGAGAGAAATGCAACAGCATCTGCTCTAGAAATACTTTGGGAAAAATAATTTCAATGTATTCTCAGGGCACAAAATCGATGGATAGTGGGTTTTGTCCAATTCTGACAATTTTGTATTTTTTTGAATCCTGCCTCTTCTGGGACTCTGTCTGCCTACAGCAATTATCACTCGTCCTGAATTAACTTAGAAAGCTTTTAGTAAAAACTAAAACCTCTCAAAAATAAAACTGTTTTTCTTTTCTCCCTTGAGCACCACATCCTGATGCTCTTTTTGTTGCTGAAACAAAGCTTATTTTGCATAGAGTAGCCATGCCACATGTATATTAAGTGCCCTTTTCCACAACATTTTCTGATTATGGGGGCTTATTCACACTTTCTACCTTAATCACTGACCCACCAGGAGATTGACTCATCTCTAGAGTATTTGGTAAACCAGCTAATTGTGGGTGAAATCAGTGGGCATTAGAGGAAGCTATGGGACTTTGAGAGCTTGAGTTTTTGAGACAAGGCAGAGTGGCAGTCACTGCCTGACAAAAAATGCTGAGGCCCCTGGATGCTGTTGCTGGTGGTGAACAAATCTGTGAACAGATCAGTTCTCACTTCTGGAGGGTATCTGGTCTGACAGTGCTTCCATGGCTTCCCTTGGACAGCAAAGAGGAACTTCAGCTGACTTGTGGCCCTTCCCTTGCTTGCACTTGCTCTAAGGAAACTCATTGGTGTCAGTGAGAGAGGCTTTTGAATTTTTGTGCTGGCATAAAGCAGTGGAGCAAAACAGCAAAATCAATATAAACGTGCTGTATAAGGTAAAGGTGATGGTGCTGTATATGGAAGCAGACGAGGGCTGGGATAGGGAGAGGGGCTTTGGACAAAGACCTAGAGTGACACGATGGTGGAAATGGCTTTGAGGTGAAGGAGGGTGGATTTAGATGAGATATTTGGAATGAATTCTTCCCTGTGAGGGTGCTGGGGCCCTGGCACAGGTTTCCCAGGGAAGCTGTGGCTGCCCCGTCCCTGGAAGTGTCCAAGGCCAGGTCGGATGGAGCTCTGGGCAAACTGGCATCGTAGAAGGTGTTTAAGGTCCCTTCCAACCCCATAGAACCTTCTGTGGTACTATGAAATACGTGAGGATGTTTGTAGAATTAACAGCATAAAAAATTCTTGCTATAATGGGTCACTCTTAGGGATAAAAAGCTGGTCTTAAACTTCCAAAAATGTATCTTTAATCACAGCTCAGTCCTGAGTGGGTTGAGGGAGGGCCTGCTTCTTCATCAGAGCAGCCACGAGAGGGCAACAAGAGCATAAGCACAACAGAGAGTGATGCTGAGGAAGAAATCGGTGATGCAAAACATAACTTGCAATCCCTGCAGTGTTTATGCAGCTTGCCTTGCCTTTAGCTCATGTGCTGGGAGGGTAGGACAGGACTTCTCCCTATTTGGCACTTGCCTTGTGCTGTGGGGAGCTGCTTAAAGCCTGGGGCAGGAATCTCTTACAGGGCAGAGTTTCACTCCTTTCTCCAAGTGCAGAGGCTGTGTAAGATTTGGAATCTGGAATGCTGGTGCTGCTTCCCTCCAGTTTATGGCAGGCCTTTAGATGTGAGATACATCTGCTTCTGGGGCTTTCTGAATATATATATGAATTTCAGGGTTTAAAAAAATAGCCCTGGTCCTCAGACCTGTGGAGAAAACCCTTAAGAAGTGACTTCAAATAAAAAGAGGACAAGAAGGATTTATGATTTTAAAAGACTACTAAAAAAAAGTATGATGGCAACTGTCTGAAAATCAGTCCTATGTTGGCTTGGCTAAGAAGCTCAGGAAAATACCCCTAGCAAGGAAACTTTGGCATGCATCAGGCTCAGGTGGCTGGTTCTGGAGAGCAGATGGAAACTGGGCCAGGGAACTGCAGCTGTTGTTGCAGGGTCCTTGCCCAGAGACTGAACAAGAAGCAAGCTTGTTGCAAACCAAGTGCTGCCTTAAAACAAAACTGAAGCTTAGGTTTGTATGAGCCTGCAGCTACTGAACCATAGGGAAATTTAGCCATGCATTTATTTTTCCCCTTAATGAATATGGGCTTGAGCTTCTGTGATGTGGAGTCTTATGTTTGAACCCCAAAGAGGAAGCAAATGGTGGCAGGTTTGCCTCAGACTGAGTTTTCAGTAGCTGCAGCTGAGTTATGCAG
Source organism: Hylia prasina (assembly GCA_013397195.1). Lineage (NCBI taxonomy): Eukaryota > Metazoa > Chordata > Aves > Passeriformes > Sylviidae > Hylia > Hylia prasina. Next base: position 93,083 of record VYXD01009937.1, on the reverse strand, counting down.
GGCATGGCAGAGACCCCTTCCTAAATACTTGTGCACTTACTGCACAGACAAGACACATAAAGATGAGTGTGTTCTGTCTGCCTGGGGTAAAGTTACCTTCGTGGAAAATCTGAAAGTTGTGATTCTTTGCAACCATTCTTTTAAAATCAGGGTGTGGCCTTAATGGAAAGAATAATTTAGGAAAGAAAACAGGAGAGAACATATTTTCCTGGGGTACCCTTAGAGGAGGAGATCCTGTCTGTGTGAGTGTCTGAAGTTACTATGATGGGTATCTTTCCAGCAAAGCAATCCCATCCCTGAGGGTGTAGTACTCCTATCTATGACCAGATTCTCCATACTGCTGGTCCATGATGAAAGCAAGCTGCTGGTCAGAAGGGGACAGGGTTTGTGAGCTTTGCTCTTTAGCAGAGAAATCTCTGTCCCTAGGTAGAGCATGCTGACACACAAATTAGGGGAACGCTCTTTGTGGGGTAAAACTGCCATTGATAGGAGAGCTGGCCTGGAGACTTGGCCAAGTGCTCTCCCCAGCCTGAGGGCATCCTGGCAGGCTCTTACAGTAAAGTGTTCACCTTTATTCATTCTCTTCAGTTTGCCTTCTTGTTTCATTTAACTATTTTTTTTTCCCTAGTCTTCCTATCTTAATTTTAGCCTTTAATGTTACTCGTGGAACTCATAATGTAATTAATGTTTCAACCAATTCTTGATTCTTTCAAGAACTGCCCAAGGTAGTGTGACATATGACTGTTGGGCCTGGTGTATTCATTAATTTATTTATTAACCTGGCCACTCTGTGGGAGCAAGGTCTGTGAAGAGCCCATTGTAGCTGCAGGACCAAACCACAGGTTGTGGAGCTTCCAGATAGCCCTTGCTAGGCTGTGGGGAGCTCTGGAAGAGGCACACCTGTTTACCCACACTCTGCCTGCCCTGGTTTTGTGGCAGCAAGAAGCCCAGCTTCATTGTTTTCCATTTTTACAGAGCCTTGCAGACACTCTCCTGTGTCAGGTTGAAAGGTGCACCTCAGCTGAATGAGACAATGGAGAGCATTTATGAACCTCATAGACTGTCACTCTTCATATCTTAATTATTTGTGTCACTATTTCCCTTTGACCTTTCTCCCTGGGCAACTATTTGATGTATTCATGCAAAGAGATGTTTTGCACAGAGGGAGGAAAAAATGTTCACCTGTTCAAAAAGCTGCCACCAGGACGCAGATACAAGCAGAGATTCTTTCTGTCATCACTGCATTATTTTCCTGAACACACTGTAATTTCACCAATTTTCCATGCTTATGGTCATGAATGCTTGACATTACCATGTCTTTGCGTTAACAAAAAAGAAATTTCATGGCTGAAGATTTCCCTAGAAGAATAGGGAAAGCGTGAAAAGCCAGCCAAATTGCAGAGCGCTGCAGTGCCCTTTGTTCCACAGCAAGATGGTGTTGTGGAGAAATTTGTGTTGTATGTTTTGGGTTGGTTATCAGTTACGTGTTTAGAACAAACTAGGAATCACACAGGTTTTTTTCTGCTTTAACTGTTTGCTAGTTTGCATCTGAGGGGTGGTTGATTAGATTTCAGAGTAAACACGATTCAATGTTTCAGATTAAATACAAATGCAACGTTTAAGGCTTTGGGTATTTGGAAGGCACATAAATATTTTCAAGGCTAGATCTTGCTCATCTTGCAGGTTGGACTAGAGGATCCTCAAATATTCCTTCCAACCCAAAGTGTTCCATGATTCTACCTTCAGGCAATATGAATAAACCTGGGGCTGTGTTGGTTAGTGCTAGGCAGGGATGTAACTCCAAATCTTTCTAGGTTACAGATTTTTCCAGTACATTACAGGGATCATCTGCCAAGATGATCATCCTAACAAAAAGGCAGATGGATTTGAATGGATATTATATTCTTTACTTTACAACGTGGATTTCATGTGCCAGGCAGATCTGGCCATTACCTGAACCCATAATAATGAACAGGAGGTTTCTGAGTGACCTTAGAAAACTTCCAACTTCTTGTAGCCCAGGTTATATATTTTCCTCTTTGCCGATCTCTGACACAGAGGTGGTGATCATTTTGTCAGTGTTGCCCTTGCACTTTCCTGTGACTGTGAAGAGAGTACATGACATTGCTTTTGTACTTGGTGAAATATATAACCTGACTGGCTGACAATCAGAGTAAACTGAGCCAGGCTGGGAGAGCTTTCCTGTCTATTTTTTATGGAGAATGTGGAAGTAGCAGTAGAGCCTGTAGAGTCTTGTTTTTCAGTGGGGATGTGATAATGCAAATATGCTTTCCCAAGCCACCAGACTTTTTGTGTCAAATGGCCAAGACGAATTAAGACCTCATTAAATGTAAAACCTCAAGTGTTAACACTTTTTGTTTGCAAACTCTGAGATGTTGGACATTTCTAGCAGAAGTTTTATTTAATTAATCAATTTGTGATTGAACAGAGAAATTCTTTTAGGTGTTAATCAAAAGGAAGGTCTGAGAAAGAAATGGATCTGGCTTTTCTGAGGCAACAACACAGACCCAGCAAGTGTGAGAGAGAGACCACTGCTCTGTTTGCTGGCAGATAATTGTGTATTTCTTCCCATGGACCACTTCCATTTGAGACTGGAAGGATTGCAGTTGGCTGCCTGTGCTGGTGTGCATCAGGAGCAACTTCACTCAGGTCAGCAACTCCTAAAACATAAAGCTGGAATAGGTGAAAGCATTGCAGGACTTAACAAATAATGCCTGTGGGAAGACTTGAGCTATGAAACTGCATAGCAGTTTTACTCTCTGTGAAAATGAAATTAAATCCGACTCCCAGATTCAGTCCTCTTGTCTGACAGGTGAGCCTTGATTGATGTCCTGTTTCTTCCCTTTACATAATTTTTCAGCACAGTGCAAAAAAAAAAATACTAGTGGAAAACACAAACTGCTCAGATACCTACTCCTGTGCCATACTAAGGATAATGTCACCAAAATATTGTTAGGGACAGTAGGAAGAGTGAGATTTTGCGGATGACTGTACAGATCTCCACTACTGGTGGAGCTTTTGCTTCAAAGCCTGCAGTTACCATAGGAAGGATTTAATACTATCCCTTCAGAATAAGTGACTGCTATTTCATTTAGTGAAATGATGTGACCAGATTTACCTCTGTCTCATACATTTGCTTGGAATTGCTTCTTATTGGACTTAGTGGGGGCAAAGATGTCCAGGATCAACAGGTGGGAACACTTCTAGGAGTATTTTAGAAACGTTTGCTGTAAACCCATGACTGTTTTTTATCTACCGCATCTGGTATGACCACAAGGAATACTGGCTGCTTGGATATGGGATAGTTTTGGCCTTTGGGAATGGAATGTGCTGGCATAAAGAACTCCGGGCACTGTATGGTGGGAATGGAGGATGACTCTCCACTTTTCTCTTTCTCATCCTTCCACTACAGTGGGAGCAGCAAGGTATGGATTCACCCCACAGTGGATTCTGGGGTGGAATGGTAATGGCTGAGATGCGACTCCACAAACACAAAGGAGGTAAGAAGTTTTTTCAGAAATTACTGAAACAGGGGAGCTTGAATTGATAAGAAATAGGTTAAAAAACCTGCCTTATGTCTCCCCAGACTATTTAGTGTCTCAGTAATTAAGATTTTTATTGACCTTTCTCAGCTCTGGTAACATCTATGGAAGTATGCACAATGCTGCTTGAAAGTCACTATAACACAGTAAAGTACATAAAAAGTATGCAATTAGACTGTGGTAGATGAAAGTGCCACATGACTACAAGGAAATAAAAATATTCTTTTTGCAGTAATTAAGTCATCCTTCTTTCATGACTTATGGTTAATAATAGCTGCTTGTATAGGGGAAAAAAGAAGAGATTTAAGCAACAGTCGTGTTCCAAATCAACATGCATGTGGAGGGGTGCTGCCAGCAAAGCATAACCAAATTAAAAACATACACATTGAGAAAAGTCCTTGGGCTTTATATGTTAGAGAGAAATGTGAAGATTTTCAGGGGAAAATGAATCCATCCATTAGATATCTGTCGAATCCTTGGCACAATCTGATCAGTGGGGAATTGCAGCACTGGCAAGTTGCTCTTCACTACTGCAAATGTCTGTTCCACTTCCCATGTTCAAAGCAGAAACTTCTTCAAACCTGAAGTGAATTCTGCCTGGCTTATATCCTTGTGTAATAGAATGCTACAGACGTAACCTTATATTTATCAATTTCTTTTAATTATGAAGTCCTTTTTTTCTTATTTTATTTAGTATATTGCTCTCTATTGATTTCCTTTCTGTTGTAGCAAGGACTGAATGTGTACTAGACCATGTCTTTCTGAATGTTCTATTATAGGAAGATATTATTTTTTGAGGGGATTTACAATTTTTGCAGCTAAACAAACAAGTGATTCTCTTACTTTTATGTATATTATTTGCACACTTGTATTTTGTGAACTCCAGTTTCACAGCTCATATGAACCTGATGGTCCACAAGGTCCTGAATTTTTAAATTATTATTGTCATTCCTGGTTGTAATTATTGCTCACTCATTTCAGCAGTTTAAAACAAGAACAGGATTATAAGTAAGATTCACAAGTTGACAATTCCATACTCTTCCACACAGTAGAGACCTGTTGTTGATTATCAGCTTTGCCATCTTTTCCTTTCTTTCTGAGTACTTCATGTACACATAGTGCCCGTGCTTCATAAAAACTTCAAAGTTTCAAAAGAGATGTTTCACTGCTGCCAAGTGACTTTATCTCCTGAGAGGCAGAATTGCGTCAGCAGTATCTGAGAAATATAAAGTTGTGTGAGTCTGGGTTCTCTTTTTTGTTGTTTTGTTTGTGTGTTTTGTTCTTTGTTGTTTCTTAGGAGTTTTGTGAGGTCTATTAATTTCTTCTCCCAAGAAACACAAAGATATAAAAAATCCATTGAAAAGTACGAAAACCCCTCAAGTATAGAATGATCCAAATAGGAGATTTTTAGCAGGTTCTTCAGGTTCTAAAATCCTGTGACTTGTAAGACAGTTCTGTGGATAATTTTTGCTTAGTACATTTAATAAGTTGAATTTAACTTGTTTCCATGAATTTAATTAGATTAATTTGAAGCAAAAGTTGTAAACCTCAATGCTAATGCACAGGGAGATGTGCTAAAGCCCACAGTCAAAGGCAGTCAGAGAGGCTAATTGAGCCACTATATAAATGAAGGGAAATCTGCCCTAATTTCTTGGCAAAGACATTATTTTATGTTGATGGTGTGACTGGGGAGAAGAACTGTCTCAGATTCATTGTATTGCCTGGACAGAGGCTCTGAAGGGGTGTAACTATTTTGCTTAAGGCTGCATTTTGTGGTGGCTCAGCCTTCAAATGCTGAGCTGGACTTCATACTACCTCTGTGCTGGTAACCCCAGCATGGGGGGCTCCCTATGGAAAATCTTGGATTTCCAGCCCTCCTGTGTCCCAGTCTGAAGGCTGTTCTTGCCATAAACTAGCCCTATACCAGGGCTTCCCAGAAGTAAATGTTTGCAGAAGCCACAATGACATATAGTCTCCCAGACTTCATAGTTTTCCAGGCAGGCTCTCATCACACAAACAGCCCCACAAATTCTGCAGTGTGCTCATCTGCGGAGGTGATTTCAGACTACAGCCATTGTTTTACTGATTTGTAAAGGCTGTGGCATATTTTAGATACAGTAACAATAATAATAATAATAGTACATTTATTCTTCCTTTGGTGATTGTAGAGCACCCTGGGTCACACAAGTGATGCTATAACACTCGTTTGCATACTGATTATGCTGTGCTCTCAGTTGCAATGAGACCAGATGCAGAGAAGCAAACCCTGCCCCATGTTTTACAGAGTATTGAAATACACTTGAAGGAAGTAGAAGATGAAAAGAAATAGAGTGAGATGCTGGTTCTCTGCTGTGCTCCATGTCTCGGTGGCTCTGCTTTTATGAAATATGAGAGAAAACAATGTGAAGTTTTTAAACTTCTATGTAGCAGCATGTCTCTGTGTTTAAAAGCACAGCCAGCCCAAGTGGCAATGGCTTACGTTGTGATGCTGGTAGGGAAACCCAAAATACATTTGCACTTGTTTGCTGGCACTTCCCAATGATTAATTAGTGGTTGACAATTATCATGGCCTGATATTTGTGCCGTACCAGCAGAAATCAAGTCAGTGTGGCTGAGCTGATGGCAGTGTAGCTGCAAGGCTTAGAAATTCAGCACGCTGTCATGAAATTAGATCAGCCTACAGCCAGAAAATGATGGGACTGAGATGGGGGTTTATTGCATAATCACTTAAACAATATTTCATCCATGGGTTTTATCAAGCTGTAGGACAGGCATATCTGTTGTAACTATATTTTACATCTGTAATGTGAAACGTTAAATAAATGTGTCACTGTGCTGGCGTTAGCATCCAATTCATTAATGCAAAAGACTTTTGTTGTATGCTTTACATTTGGAAACAGATTTAAGTATTAACTGGCTAATGTCTGCAGCCAGGGAATCCTTTCCGAATTTGTAACACTGACCAGAACAGACCGCATTACACTCTCCAAATGGTGCATTTTTGCATTTGAATGTCTGAATTATCCTGGTTTCTTAGAGACGACCACAACACCAACATCTTAAATCCTCAAAATAGTGTCCGCCTCATTGAATGCTCATGATCTAAGCATATGTGTAATTATTCTGTAATTCTCCCCAAAATGTGATTCCTTGGAAATGCATACTAGATCCCCCCTATTGTAGCTGCAATGACTATTTCTTTGTGCCCACTTCTTTAAGTACGGTCACAAGGAAGTCTGTGTGCCTTGGTGCACCGCATGTGTAATGATGATTTTTTTTTTTCTTTTTTTTTTTTTCCTTCCCTTCTCCCCCCACTCCTAGTATGTCCATCAGGAGGAGAAAAAGCAAACCAAAACCAGCAAAACCAAAAAAACCTCCACCAGAAACCTGCTTCATTTGTTTCAGGGCACAGAGCAAGGTCACAAAAAGAGCATTTAACACACTATACATACAACAGTAATCTTTCTGACAAGAAACAGGCCTAATACCACACACAATGGGCTTAGGGTTAGGCAAGTATACAAAATCAGAATTTGCAAGAGTCACCAAACCTGGCTCCCATAACATATGCATGTGCACGCTTTGGCAGAGGGCAAAGGGGAATCCCATGTACCTTAAGAAGATTCTCAGCACACACCATGCAACAGGAAAGGTGATTTTTCAGAAATTGCTGGTAGTGCAAAACATATACATGCTTAAAAAGAATCTTGTTTGTCTGCAGGAAAAAATTGTTTTGTTAATTAAAAAAATCACAGTTTATTCGTGAATGCAAAGAATATTTATATGCATTTCTTTTACTGAGCAATTACTTGCTTTTCAATCATAAGAAGAAAGTTCTTTGGCAACAAGACTCTTGCAGACCCCAGAGGTGCAAAGGCTGAGATCTCATTAATTGTGTTAGTTCACAAGTGCCTTTACCAGTCCATCTTTCAGTGCCCTGTACGTAAGATTTGATTTCTAAGTAGTAGATTCTCTTAAAATCTTCCATTAAAAAAAAAAAAAATTCTAGGTCTTTATTTGATAAAACTTAATAGTTAATTCTTTCATTTCCAAGGAACAAAATTCAATCAGAATCAGAGATACATGAAAACAATGGATTATTAAATAATATCAGGTAGTTACAAAATATTCTGCAAGCTTTGAGCTTTGTTTATATAGAAGTGTTCCTTGTTAAATATATTTTTCTCACATTTTCAGGTTAAAAAAACCCCAAATACTTTAAAGGTGTGAAAACATTTTATGGATTGATATTGGAAGATTTTTCTGAGGAGGCATTATAAAATTATGCTTGCTTGTTTTTCAAAACATATATTATTTGGGATAAATACTATGAAAAATCTTCCAAGCTAAGAAAGGTACATACTTAGTTATTTTTTCCTTTTTATGCTAAAAAACTATAAAGCTGTAAGTCAAGGAAAACAGGTTTAGCTGGAGAAATAAAATAAGCACTGATACATGCAAAGAAATTTGAATGTGCTGAGGAAATTAAAGCTGTGTAAAATAGTTCCTGCATCAAATTGGTGTCAGAACTCTTAGCAAGCACTGCAGTGTTTGGCTCCTTGCACCATTTCACCTTATATTAATACACAATTTGAATATCAATATATTTTTATTTTTTCCCTGATAGATTTTCACAGCTACAATTGAAATGCGAAAATACATTTCTAGAGTTCAACCAAGAAAGAGGTCAAAAGATTGAGGAGCTGCAAAAAACGGCTTAGTATTGCTCTGGCTTTTACTTTTTAATTGAGGAAAAAAAAAAAAGTACTATTTAGACTGTGTTGAACAGATATTGGCTGAGCCAGACTGCTGCAGTTCAATTATTGTCTGAGGCACTAAAATAGTGCTAAACCCAACAGGTGAGATCCTGCATTTGTAGCCTCAAGCCCTCCCCAGAGATGGGGAGGTTTCCTCCACGCACTTCCCTCCTGGTGCAGCTGTCAGGGCTGTCCTTCATTTCCCATCAGGCTGGGCCAGGTAGGGATTTGCACAAAAAGCAAAGCACCTGTGGGACTCACAGTCCTGGTGCAGGTCTCTGCCAGGCACAGGCACAAAGCTCCCCTCTGCCAAAACAGGCATTTCTGCAGGACGTGGTGGTGGTGCGGCCTCTGAGCAGGTGACTCCCTGCTGCACCACTTTCCTCTGCCTGGAGGCAGGGAGTGAGCTCCCAGTGCAAGCATATGAGGAATTCCAGCCATGCAAATCTGGTCTGGGAGCTGGGAGATAAAATCCTGACCCCGTGAAGTGGATGGAGAAATGCTGAGTGATTTGAACATGGCTCGGGTTTCTCTTGGAGTTCATAGGAAATAAAATAACTGGGACTGAGAGCTCCATGTGTGCCACAGGGCTGCAGGACAGAAATGGGAGCACTTTTTTAATAATTCACTTTTTTACAGCTGAAAACATTAAAACCAATACAACAAGTGCAAGAGCGAATTTTTTTATATGCAGTTTAGATATGTTTTTATTAGGAAATGAAGAAAATCGCAATAAAATTTTAATAGAGCACTTTTTTCAATTTTTTAATTGAACGAAGTATTATTTAGACTGTGCTGAGCAGATATCGGCTGAACCAGACTGTTGCAGTTCAATTATTGTCTGAGGTACTAAAATAGTGCTAAACCCTACAGGTGAGTTCCTCCATTTGTATGCTCAAGCACACTTTATATAATAATGATACTTCTCAGTCAGTGGCTTTCATTTTAATGGAGCACCTTTTCATTACTGCATTCCTCCTCTCGTACTTTCCCCTGTATCATTATTTACAATATCTTTTTCCTAAAACCCTGGGACGTCTTCTGAATGAAAATGATCTTCTGAACAAGCAAAGAAAGTACCTATAAATAAACATTTGGCAGGGAATCTTTGCTACTGTGTGAATGTTGATGGCAAACATTTTAATGAGGCCAGCCTTGGATTAAAAAAAAAAAAGTTGATTGTAAATCAGTAAAATGTGCTGGGCTTTCTAAGCTCTGAGTTGGCAACAGCTTGTTGAGAGTAAATCCTCTCATGGAAGGTTTTGCTAATCTGAATAAATTCAATTTCAAAATCCTTCCTTGATCTAAGCTTGCTTAAGCTCTCACCAAGGCCTAAGGACCCTGAGGGTCAATTCCAATAACAAAAGATAAGAAAAATCTGCCCTTTCTCATATCTCTTTGCAATACACTATAAGCTGTTACCTCACTGCAAAAAATCTTTGGCTTTAATGAAGTCGCCTTTTGATGCTTGTTGAGGATGAAGTTCAATGTTTCCCACCCTGGTGCCTGTCTGTGCTGCTGCCACCCAGCACCAGAGTCACAGAACCTGCCTGGCTGCTTCCGCCTGCAGAAGTCCTTGAAAGCACTACAGAGCTCCAAGAAAATATATTAAATGGAGATTTACAAAATAGATGGGGGGAGGGGGAGAAGTGGTGTATGGAGGGGTGGTGGTGGTAATTGATACCAGGCTGGGAAGTCTGCACTTTTTTTTTTTTACTTTTTTAAAAATTATTGTTTTATTTTTTATTATTTTTTTTTTAAATTAAAAATTCTTAGAGGAGCAAGTTTTGCCCAAAACCCAAATGAATTCTGGGACCACGCTGTGATTCAGAGACAACCCTGGTGCTGCTGTGCAGGTGTACTACAGATATCTGTTACTTCTGGATGTTGCATGAATGAATCTAAAGTGAGAGATAGAAACAGAACTTGTGGTTGGTTGAATTTTTTTCTCCCAATAGTCTTCTGTTGCATTTCTCTTTGAATTTAGGCTTTTTTTATGTTGATCTGTTGGACTGTTAGACCTCATCTCATTGCAGTAATTGGATAAATAACATAAAAATCACCAACATTCGAGATTTTGAATAGCATGAGGTACTGGGCAGCTGTAAACTGGTTGTAATCTTGGGCAAAATTAATCTTGTTTATTTTCTTGGGCAAAAATACTCCCCAGATCAATTTCGTTGTGATACTTGAACTTACAGAAGGAAGTACCAGAAGGATTTAGTCTCTTGTGCAGATATTCTACCACAACATGTGACTTCAGACAGCAGAGGAGGGAATGATTACAGACAACTGCAGGCACAGCAGGCAAAGCAGAATCTTCAGCTGACCGTGACAGATCTGTGGGCCAGAGGGACTTCATGGAGGTTACAAATCTGCTCTGTCTCTGGTTGGCTCAAGGAAATAGATTAAAAGACCTAACTGGTTTTGGTAATATGAAACCAAATTTTTTGATGTTTTGTTTGCCTGGGTGTTGGAGGAAAGGCTGTTCAAAATCGAGTTGGAGCAGCGCATTCCTGGGTATGAGTTTGGTTTTTTTGATGCTGCTATTGTTCTAAAATATTTTTCTCCATATATTTAGGAGACTGGGTTATTGATGTTTGGTGGGATGAGGCTGTGCTTGTGTTCACTGTTCAGTCTCATAAGCCCAGTTGTGACTCTTCCTGTGGCTTGTGCTGAATGTTGGTGCTGATGCAGCAGCAAGATGCTCCCTCCTGGTCCCTCTAGCTCATGCTGTGACTTCAGCACAGGCTCTTAGACACTCTGGCTACTTGATTGGCAAAAGGTAGCAATAAATCTATGTAACAATGCCAAAGCATTGGTTGGAGAATTCGTTGTTTAACATGTGTGAAAGAACAGAGGATCTCCATGTGAATTCCTGAAAAACTGAGGTCTGACAAGAGAAGAGGCTTCTCTTCAGAAGAGAGCTGAGACTTATTAAACAGGCTCCTCAAACCCATTTGATGGGGTCCCATGAGGCTCCAGTGGGAATGCTTCTGAGGATGAAATGTGTGGACATATTTTTCATATTCCTTTATTGGAAACTTAGTTTTCTGGCAAATTTCCCTCCTACATGTAAGCTCCACCAGGAGCACCTTTGATCCTCTGCCAGTTCTGCCCTTCAGCCTGTTTGCTCCAGCTGAAGAAACGAGTCTATTTGCTGTGGCCTGGTACGGACAAGTGTTATTTGAAATAACATTCCCAGAGGGACTGTGCACTGTGCTGGGAGAAAGAAACTGGGGTTGGTGTATGTACGTGCAATGAAGGAATGGCCCTCACAGGAGCAGTGGTGAATACTGCTGTGAGTAAAGCTCAAGAGTGAGGAAAGCACCATGGCTATTTGCCTCGCATCTTTACTATTTTTCCTATTTTCTTTTATTAATTTTTATGTATTAAACTGACTTCTGTCTCTGTGACTGATATTTAGGTTTTAAACCCATCCTTTAGCGCTAAAAAATACTTGTGTTCAAAGTTATTCAGTGAGACAGGTTGAGTTACTAGTTATCACCTAGTGTAACCAGCTATTCTCAGGGATTGGATAATTTGTTCAAAGTGGTGCTTTTTGTCAGAGCCACAGCTCCTTGAGCCACATCATTGTGTAAGGATATCAGCTTTCATTAACAAAATCAGTCTCACTGGAAGTCCAGAGAAAAGATGAAAAATGGCTTAAATATACCAGAAAGGTTTAATTTTTGAAAGTCAAATAAAAGATCCACTGTAGGTTTTAAAGAGGATGTAAAATAAAGTGACTGCTATGTGATATTTGAAATTTTGCAGTAATTAATTCCTGCTTGTACTTCATCTAGCATCTGTTTTTCCAAGTTCTCAAATATCTTAAAAGTCATTGCAAGTAACTTGTCATGTGCAAAAGCAATACTGAGTGTTTAAACAGGAAGAGCATTGGTGATGGTATTAACTGATTGTGGTGCATGTGAGTTAACATGACTGATATTCCTACATCCCATTTCTGCCACTATTTCAGCTTCCTTGGCTTTTAGTACTCTTTGTTTTAACATCCTTCAGTTGGCTCTATTGCACTGCGGATTATTCCCTTCAATCCACTTTTCTTTTGCAGTTCAGCCATCCTCAACTGACAAATACAGGGTTTTAACCAAACTTAATTTGGGATTTTTGATTGAACTTCTTTAATAGGATAATTATTTCCATTGTCTCTATGGTACATCCATGTCTTTACTAGAGAGCTTTCTTTGTGCCTTAAAATGTCTTTCTGTCATCTATACATTGCAGTTGTTATTGTGATCATATAGAAACTGTAACCAGTTTTGGTTTCCAATACCAGTTTTGTTTTCTAATGTTGAGCTGAATATGAATAACAAGAAAAATTATTTTGCCTTGCTGTTTAATGATTCAGGGATTGTCCTGGAGCTCAGTTTATACAAAGCAAAATAGCATTGTGTATACATATATGTATATATATACACAATATAAAATAGCCTTATAGCTGAACGTGTAGGCAACCCTGGGCAAGAGATGTACCGTTATTTTCAGTTCTCTTTTGGATCAAAGCAATTTCTTTAAAAAAAATATTTAAAATGAAGCAGAAATGCAGGCAAACACAGATACAAAACTGTTCCTTACTAAGGATTTGTTTGTTACATGCAGATGAGATGCAAGAAGTTCCTGAGATGATCAGCTCAAAAACAAGTGTCAGTGGCAATTCAGAGCGCCAAGATTAATCACCTAAATCTGGGCATGGGAAAATGTCAGCAGATTTTTATAATTTTCTGTGGGCCACAGGTAACACTTCTGTAATGTCACTAGACTTTCAAAAATTGCAAGAATTAGCAATGAAAGTTGAAGAATTCACTCTCTGATTTCTCTTTTTCAGTGGATGAGCATATTAGATTTCTATTTCTAAAACTTCTGCCATGTAGAATTGGCTTTTAAAGACAAACATTGGTCAATAGAAGAATTATTCCTGTTGTGGGTATGACAAGATCACACAAAGAGCTCTAATTTTATCTCCTCCCATTAGCTGCTGTATTGAGGCAAGGAAATGGACTAACTGACCTTTCAAGCTCCCCAGTCACAGCTCAGAAATCTGTATTTTTTTATTATTCCTTTTCTAGTCCCCAGCTCTTGGAGTCATATAGCTACAAAGAAGTTGCTGCCTTCTTTCTTTTTTCATTTAAATGTATGCTTTTGGCTCTTTTGATTGTGAAATAAATCTTGAAAGATTTATTGAAGGTGTTTTTTAGGGGCAAAGATCAAAAGGCAAATAATAAGATTTTCTATTTTTTTAATAAAAGATCTGTTTTTGAAGTCAGTCTCTAATTTTCAGCATTGAGTGTACAGAATAGATGACACAGTAATGTTTACAAACACATTTTCTTATCATTTTAACGGTTCTGGTTTCAGATAAAAGTAGTATTATATAGTATAAGGGTTAATTAAAAGTCATCCTTTTTTTCACAGTGAGGTCTGGGCAAAGATTTGACAATCTAGACAGGGTAAGAAGGTAAAGGGTGATTCACACCTTGCACATTCAGTACTCATCTTCTGATACAGAGAAATAACCAGATCCTAGAAAAGCCAGGAGTGCAGCTGTCCAAGCCATGAGTGCAGCTGTCCAAGTAAAACATATATCTACAAATGAGATTTATAATCAGCTGGGACCTCTAGCTTTTCTCTTTTTTCTTTCCTCATGAACTCCCCTTCAGGGCCTCTTCCCTGGGACTGTAAATACATTAATTCTTCTTTCACACTCAACATACTACCAGTTTCTTACGTATTCCTCCAAAGTGTTGATGCCGGGGAAAAACAACTGGCATGAGCACTCAAAAAACTCAAACTTGACATGAATCATAGATTTCAGTGAATCTTAGATACTGTTTGTTCTTTGCAGCCCTCTTGTTCTTCCAATATCACTTTGGTTATAACTTCTCTCTCACTGTGCTATCGTAATTTTTTTTTTACTGTTATGGGATTTTGGGAAAACACACAAAGACCTGATTCTCCCGAGAGGTCTTTTATATATGCAGAGATCCTTTACTCATGAAAATCCACTTTCTCTTTCATCTCTAAGGAAATTTAATTCCTTTTTTGTGACATATTTTCTCTTGAAATTAATGCCTTGTGTTATGGCAAATTCATTTTGCTTTTCCCTTAATCAAATTAAGTAAAGTAAAGAAACAGTGATACCCAGGTGGTAAAGTAAAAGCTCAATCCATATCAGGCAGCACTCAGAACCCATCCCTGAAGTCCAGCATGATTTTCATGTCAAGATACCAGGCAGCTATTTTAACTGTATTTTTAATGACACTTTCCTGCGTTAATTAGAAAAATTGTATTGTTAGACCCCTAAGACATTAATTTGACCATCAGTAATGCAAGAAGATATGAAGAGCAGCACCACAGCAAATAGGAGTATCTCTACACCAAGTTTTTAGGGCCAGAAGTGTTGGGGAGCACTGTCAAAATTCCTTCATTAATGGTATTGATGGCAAATAAAGGCAAGGCTTCTCCATTTAATGGTATTTCTGGCAAAGAAAGGCTGCATTCATCAGTCAAAACCCACCAGAACAGGTGTCCAAGCTCCCTGTCTCAAGGGCCTTTATAGTAAGAGAAATAAGCACATCTAAAGGTGTGTGCCTCATCAGCAAAGGTTGACATTTCAAACAGAACAGAGGAGAACACCCTAAGAGGAGACATTTTTCTGCAGACAAGGCCAGATCTTGTCCTAAAGTCTTTGCTTATGAGGAAAGGTAGAGAGTCTCTATATTTTAAGGAGAGACTATATGTAGGAAAAGACAGAATAGTCTTTTTGAGTAATTTTTGAGCGTTTTGCAGTTAATCCTGCAGCTTTGATGTATTTTGTTAAGTCAGGTTTTTTTATATTTATGCTTACCCATAAATATAGCGGGTAAGCATTTGGGCACATGAGGATTACTTCAGTTTATTGTTGACAATTCATGTAAGCTCAATGCACATTAAAAAAAACCCCAAAACCTAAAACATTGTAGCACAGATGACAACTTTGTACTTAAACTTGTGCTATTGAGTCTTTAATGTGAGGCTGGCAGACTTTTACTGTCACTGCTGAGTCGCTGTCACATCATAACAGGAATCCGGAACACTTTTTTCTTGTGAGTGCAAAAAAAAAGGAAAGGAAGGAAAAAAGGAGAAGTTCATCCCATTGCCTTTATTATTTTACCACCATTCAAGTACAATGAGAATGGCCAAAGTGCTTGCATGACAACCAGAGTGGGTAATACATGAATAGGAGGTCTAGTTTCTTTACTTCTCTATGACAGAGCTGAACAGTAGTCTGGGGAGATTTGGGGGCTTTTTTTCTGTTGGGTTTTTTTCCTTCTTTTTCCTGATTCTATTCTTCTGTATAACTTCTGTCAGAGAAATCAGCCACCAGAACAAAGGTTTGCTACAAGTGTCACTCATTTTGTGCTAACATTTACCAAGAAGTCAGGATTCTACCAGAAGTATACATTCCATATAAGAAACATTGGAGACATGTGTGGGTGTGTACAGCACGCAGTCATGGTCCCTTTGATAAGCACAGCAAACCCCATAATAATTCCTATACTGTTTTCCTCCCCTCTGATTGTTATTTTCCTTTTATTCCATCAATTTTATCAGTTTTCTCTTTATTCCGAAAGTAGTTTACAATAGATGGCATTATGCTATTCTTTCGGGTTTGTTTCCTTTCTTTGTAAAAATCCTGGTCTTTTGTAAAGACTTTGGTGTGTGCATGTACCAGAAAAGCATAATGAATGATGAAATTTATATAAATATTTCCTTCTGTGACAATAACAAATTGATTGGGTGAGAACCTTCCCTTTGTCTTTCCTTGGACACATCAGAAATTGCTCCTTGGGTTTTTCTTAGTTTTGTTGGATGTATTTCATAGTTTTGCAGCAATAGCTGAGCAGGACCATAATGAATTACTTACTCTCTCAAATTCATAGTCAACTTTATTGTCAACATTAACTTTGTGTGCAAGGAACAGATGATTTACTAGTTGTTCTCAAGATAAATACTAACTGTGCTGACACAGTTAGTGGAATAGTTTCCTACTGGGGTGAGATGAATTTTAAAGAGTAAATTAACTGGGACTACCACATTGTTAAGAGTTTCCAGACATTTTTTCATAAGTTTGTACACATTTTAAAATTGCATATCAAATAGAATATATGTCTTAGATATTTGAAGAAGGTTTGAAGGGCTGTTTATGAGTAGCAGTCTGAAAACCTTCAAACACATTTTTTTGGTAAAGATCTTACACCCTCAAGGCAATAATTTGTTTCAGTGTTTAAAATATGGAGGCTTGCACATGCACATTGGAGCACTGGAAGTCAGCTACCTGATGACCTCTCCTTAAAGAACCCCTCTGAACATTTTCTGAAGCAATGCTGGGAGATTTACTATTATGTTCATGAAAGTACCAAGCAAGATTTGAGCCAGTTTCTGATTTTTTATTTTTTAAAATTATAATCGTTGTAAGGAAACGTATACACAGATGTTGTGGGAGTTTGGGAAAAAAAAAAAAAAAGAGGGGAAAAAAGCCCTTACATAGCTGACAGCCTGACAACTTTGCATATGTGTGTTAACAGGAGAATGTGCTGTGTTTAGGATGAATGGAGAAGTGGGCCTAAATGACTTTCAGATTAGCTGGAACAGATGGAAGGGTCACAGTTGAACAACTTTACACAGGAACATAAAGGCAATGTTCAAGTGGAGTTCATTGCCTCTGACAGATACTGTCAATCAAACAGGGGACTCTCAGTTAACCAGCAGCCTGTCCTTTTAAAGATTAAATTGAAAAAAAAAAGAAAAAAGTATTGTGAGGCACTGACTGGAGTTTATCTGGTCTATGTCAGGCATAAACTCCACCCTGAGTGACTAGCATTTTCAAATCAAACACAATGAGCTGGGGATGTTTTGAAGAGATGTGAGCTACAAGCTGCCTTGGGAGGCAGGACTATGATATCATTTCTGCAATGTGCAATCTGGGCCGTGCCTTTCTAAGGTTGTGTGTCAGGGTTTGGTAACTAAGAATCCCTTGCTGATATTGTGGGTGTCAAAAATTAAATTATCCTAGACAGTGTAAAGCAGATTAACAGACAAGGTCTGTGGCGAGGATGAAGGTGATTTGGGTATGGAAGATGGAAAGAGGAACTTTTTTTCTTAGGCTGAAAATAGGCACCTGAAAACCTTTCACCTGTGAAGTTTCTTAGACTCAGATACTGGCACACACTCAGACACTTTTGGCTTCCTCCTTGTTTCCAAATAAATAGAGAGAGAGAAATGGGGATCCCTTGGGTATATACATGAGGATATATTCAGAAGCATAACCTGTTAATACAGCTCCATCCAGCTCACAAGTTAGGGAAGCAACAGCAGATGAATAGCAAGAGTCATTTCTAGCACATAAAGAGAGAAGCTGCACAGTGCACATCTTTACCTGAGAAGGCTCTCCCAGATATCAAATCTTTTCCCCACAACTTCCGTTGTCACTTCTCCAGGTGAGTGTGTAGACTCAAGTGAGGAAAACAGGGCTTGGTGACATAGATTTATTATTTGTATAATCCTTGATTGTAGTCCTAAGTGTCTGGGAAAGAAGTCTTCAGCTCTGAGAGACACCTGATCCTGCCTTACCCTCAGCTGCTGACTCACAAAAACTGTATAAAAGCAGAGATTCAGACCTTACTGATCCTTAGAGAAACAAAATCTGCCTTCCTGACCATTGTATTCCATTAAATGAATAGTTTAGCAGCAAAGTCTTGGTTCTTTACCACACAGCTACACCAAAATAACATTTCCTATTACCAATCCCAGAAATACTCCCTGCTGGATCTCACTAGCAAACAGAATCAAGGGCAGTACTCGTTCTTTCGGCACCAGAACCATTGCCAAACTGACACGTTTGACTGCCAAATCTGAAAAGTCAGAGCTCTTAAAAGTTAGCTTTATGAGGCTAGATTACCAGTCAGTAGCTTGTGTCAGCACCTGCTTTCCTTGGCTGTTTCTTTTGAATTGTCTTCTCTCTCAGCAGATGGTTGTGTGCTGAGGACTCTTTGCTTTGTGCTGAAGGCAGCGCCAGCACTTGCAATCTCTATTCTGAAGGAAACCTGTCATCTGCTTTCTGTCAAAAAGATAACTGCAGTTCTGCAAGAACTGCAATTACTGTGAAAGTCATGGACCTAAAAAGAGGAGAATGCTGGGAGTGTGCTTATACTCTCCTGCAGGCACCCACTCTTTGGTGCTGTGTGGGACAGATGTTGGGGGGTGAGATTGGGGTCATCCCACCCCTCACAGCAAGGCAGGGGCTGAGAAGGAAAAGCATCTGACAAGGCAAATACTGATGCCTTGGGAAGGCTGACCTGAAAGAGAGATTGGATAAAACTAGAGAATAAAGTAGGTATTTATTAAAAGGCCTTTAGGATACACCACCTTGGGCAGGACAGGAGCCTGACCAGGTCTACACCCAAGGTGGACTCAGAATAGTCACAAAATGGATAACCGGTCATGAGGTCTTACACTTTTCTAAGTTTTGGTCCATCTGCATATTGGGGTTTAATTGTCCAGTGACAGCTTCAGGCTGTGAGGTTTCATCCTTCTTGTTCCTCCCTTCAGCCACCTTTGTTTGTGTTTTTGGGCCTGAAAGTTGTCCTTGGTCTCCAGCAGGAAAAGGATTTGTTTTGTCTCCTTACTCTGTGAAGAGCTGACTGACACTGAATGTGAGGCTCAGAACTGCACCCCTAGGCAGCACAGACTGAAAAACATGAAAGCCAAAACTTAAGGCATCAATACCAACACAACCTGAACCCTGCAGAGAAGTGCTGCAATGAAAATAAACAAAACCTCAGAATGTTGAAGTGGTGTTGCATCAAGAAGATGCCACACTTTGTTTGCCTAAGACCAAGCATCTGTGAACCCTGTATGACATCTCTTACCAGCACATTCAGCATTTGCCACTGATTAGTTACAGCTCAGAACCATCAGGTAAGAGCATCCAGCCTGTACTATCCTCCATGCATTGGCTGGAGAACTTTGTGGAATTTTTTCAGGGTAAAATTGAGATGTGCCCATTTTTTTTCAGGTGGAAAATGAGTCTTTAATAAAGAAGAATCAAGATTTTATTTGGGTGCTTTTAGGTCTCAAACCTTTTATGATTTGAGACTTAAGTTTATTGACTCACAGCTCTGTCCTGTATTCAAATTGCTTGTAAGTTTTCCTTCTAAAAAAGATGAAAATCTTTCCTAACTGAACTGCTGACCTCTGGTAATGCTCTTGAGAAGCTGTTATTCTGTAGCAAATAACATGCTATTTTTACTCCTGTAAATGATTCATGCAATTTACCTCACAATCTCTGTTTGGTCTTTATTCTATTAGTGAAATCAAGAGTTATAATGTATAGGTAGTTATGTTCATTAAGGTAGAATTTATGCTACCTCAGTACTTTTTACAGGTAGTATTTAATTCTTAGTGTGAGGATGATGGCTGATTTAAAAAAAAAAACCAACCAAAACCACCTTGAAATATATTTCACAGCTGTCAGCAGTCACCAGGCTTTATAATTGTAACATGCTACGGCAGATATATTCTTTAATTGTGGCTTTGTCTTAATTGGAGCTCCAGGAGCCCCAGGAGCAATACAGCTTGTCGTGTTCTATGGAGCTGGACTGTACCTGGCAAGTCAGTCTTTTAATCTTCCATTACTGCCATATTGATACACATCTAAAACCTCTTTTTAGGTTTAAAAAACATTAGCGTCGCAATTCAGAAATGTACTGAAATTAGGTAATTACAAATTATTCCTGGTTTATATGCTTACATAGAGCAAAGAATCAGACTGTAATTGGCTTTTGATCTTGATCAAGTGGGAGTGAAGGGGCTTTTTCCATATAGATCACATGGGAGTAGTGTAAATTAGGAAATTATTGATAAAAAATTAAAATAAAAATAGAGAAATAATCACTGAGATGGAAAGATGTTTAACTGTTCAAAGAACTAATGTGACACATTCCTCTTTTTTTCTGCATGACACTGGCCTTACTAATCAGACAAGCTTTGGAAACAAACATCCAAACAAAGAATTGCAGAGATGTCGCAAAGCACCCATTTTCCATTTAGAATCCCTGACACAGCAGTAAAACAAATGGGGCATGGATTAAAAAATGATCCCTCGACACATCATTTAAGAGCCTTGAGTCAACTGCAAATAAAACTTGCCATGTCATGCATCCCCTTAGATGTTCTTTAATGGATCACAGTTCTGCTTTTTTAATATAATCATGACAGCTGGCCAAGATGTTTAATAAATCAACCTTTGTTTGGTTAAAGTTTGAAACCTGGCTCTTATGTATGACTGCTTGTTTTGTGGTTGGTTATGAGGGTTTTTTTAACAAACAAGGTATTGGTGAAGAGCTACTAGAGGAGCAATAACATCTGCAGACTCAAATCCATCTTTTCTTTATGGATCATGTTTTCCATTCTTTTCTTCTGTTGGCTTTGGGTTGGTGCCTGTCAGACTAGAAAACAAAAGCCCTCAATCTGGAAGGACACTGACTGATCACCACAGCTCCATACAGGTGCTCCAGAGAAATCAGTATCTTTGAAACTGAAGGAGAAGAGGTGGAAAATTTTGGATTAATATTCAAATTTCCCTAGGATGAGCAACACTGTATGGCCTTAAATTTCAGTGTTGTTTCAGAGCCTCCCAACTACGAAAAGGTTTGGTCTGTCCTTTGTAGTAAGACTTGTTGCCATTTGAAACTAAATAGTGTGAGCCAGAATGAAGAGCAAAATACCAGTCAATTAATTAACTTCAAAAATGACATAAATCTGCCTGAAAATATTACCTTAACTGCACCAGCCATAAATGTTAAAAGAACTCAGTCTGTTCTTGTGCTATACCTCTTGTGCTGGATTTTTTTGTCTGCTCTGCCACAAGCTGTCCATGGACGTAATGAAAATTACTCTTTGTCTCCCTGTTCTCTCCACACATACCATTCATACAGGTGATTTTTGAAGAACAGGTTGTAGATAACCTACAAAGCCATGATTCACATTATCTGCTTCTTAGTGCTTCAAGTAGGAGCGGAATTTGTGCCAAAGTTGATAATTAGAAGAGGGAAATTAATTAGGAACCAAGTTACCCCTGCACCTATAAAACAGACATCTCTAAGCTTCCAGAAACTGACTTTTCGAATTGGATTTAATTTAGGTTTGATTCCTGTACGATTCCTATGCTCCTCTTGGAACAGAGCAAGTCCAAACCCTGTGTTCCAAGGTCCCTTCAGCAGTTCAAGTGACTTTATGCCTAGAGACGTTGCAGAGGCTGGAGGGGTTAAATCCCTCCTGAGGAGCTTAATGAGCGTCAGAGCGCGTGATGTAATGTTGCAGAGAGGGCTTGGTGACCCCACCTTCCCTCTCCAGGGCTAGCAAACTGCTCCTATAAATTCACTGGGCAGATTTAACCAGCAAAACTTCAGACTGTATCAGGTGCTCTCAGCCTCCTGTGAGATGAAAGGAGCAGCTCCCTAAAGCATGTTCTCAGGAGGCCGATGGTGCTTGGCAGTGGGTCTGAAGCATCTGTCCCCAGGAAAGGAGTTTCTCATAGTTCAGTCTCCAACCACCAGTTTTATTTAGTGTTAGGAACTTCAGTATCTGCTCAGAGTGTTGCACATGGGATGTTAAGATATCGATTCTGAAAACAGTGACTAAAATGTTGCTTCGTTAGCCACTGCAGTAGCTGACCTGCAATTAATATTAATTTGTCGAGGACCAGTGTTCTTTTCAATACCAAAGGACATAAAAGAAAATATAGCTTCTGCCCCTGTTGTCAGGAGGAGTTGAGTGTTTTGAAGAGCTGAATGACAGCCAGAAGAAACAGAAAAAGAAATTGCAGGATTGATCTCATGGTAAACTAGCAATACCCATGACATGTGAAACAGAGATGACGAGAAAACAGACTAAATTATGCAGACATCTCTTTTTTTGTTACTGACCAGTGCTGACTGTGACGGCAGATGCACAAATCTTGACTTGTCTGTTGTGCCACTAATCCCTTTTATTGAACATTTTTTACATGTTAACTCTGGTTGACTGGTGGTTGGGTTGTCAAGATTTTGAAATATTATTGATACACCACTAGAAACAGAAAGAGAAATTGTGTCATTTGCTGTGCAACCTGATTTGTTTTCCCTAATTGGTAGCTTTTTAGAAGGGACTTACCTGGGAAAATCATGAAGAATTATTGGACAAATAGTATCTGTAAATAGCAAAATTTTACTACTGATCTTTTGCTAGTGATTCCATGTATATTTAAAAAAATGCAACACACTGTAAGTAACGTTTACAAGCCCTGTGAAAATGTTTTGTTTGTTGTTTTTCTGTTGTTTGAGTTTTTTGAAGGAGCTCGTATGGGTGGATTATGCTAAGGATATGTCTGTGTCATTCAGGATCAGTCTGAACCAGGTGCATTTGAATATAGGATTTTGTGGGTAAAGCCCTATGCAGATGAGAAAATTAGGTATTGAACCATTCCTGCCCTAATGAAACCGTATTGTCTTGGAGTAAAGCCAGTAGAATTTCCCCCGTTATGTAGAAATTAAAATTTTAAAGGCTAAGCATGCATTTGTAGTAATCTCAAGTCACTCAAAACAGCGCATGAAAGGAATAGAAGTATAATAAAGTACCTTTAGCCAGAAGGCACGATGTAGCATCCAGCAGAGACAACAAAGTGCAAGTGTTTAAAAGCAGAGTGCAGTCTCTCCCTGGTTTTCACACACACCCCAATATGCAAACACTGCTGAGAGCGACTTCACCTGCAGAAAAAAGCACATTCCTCCCATGGAGGGATGGCCCCATTTTCTTCTCTTGTTCAATAAAAAGCCTGGGGTTGTCAAGCTTTGATTCAGAACAGGAGTGCATTCAGAGGCATCCTCGGGCTGGGGTGGGAGCTGCTCACATCCCCGGAAAATTCAGTGGGAGAAAAAGTTTATGGAAGCGAGTAGGAGTTTATTCAACAGTGTCTGAGGCCTTTCAGAATCATGAGTGAGTGTCTATAAGGGGGCAATCAAGCATAGGCTGGGAATTATCTCTGTTGGTTGCCTACCTGTGACAGGCCCTCAAGTGCGGCTAAGAGGCTCATTCAGTGCTGGGCAAACAATAGCTGAAGGGGAACAAACAATTCAGAGGAGTCTATCATTCTGTATGGTGTTATCTTTAGCACTGAATAAAACCGGAGTTCCCCCTTTCTGCCTCATAGTCAGCACTATTTTTAGGAGCCAGTGGTACTTTTCAACTCTCTTTCACTACATTTCAACAGGTTCACAAGGGCACGAAGTGCAGTATATAAAAAAAAGGATAATAACTTTACTTGAGTGCAGGAAAAGGCCCAATGAACAGAGCAGCCAAGCTTGCAGGACTAGAATAGATTAAAGTTTTTTGGAAGAGTCAAGAAGAAATAGCCTTGTCTACATCTAAAATTGTCCTTGTTTTACTTATAGTAGCTTCTGGGGAATGATGCAGAAAACCATTCGGGTTTTTTTTTTTCCCGTTTTTACCAGA